>VZTZ01009457.1:0-27847 GCA_013400955.1 Drymodes brunneopygia
GCAAAAAGCAGGGCGACAGGGTTCCTGTGCCAGCGTTTGTGTTGGGGTTTCCTGAGCTCCCTGAGGAAGAGCCGTGTTCTGAAACAGCGCCAATGTTTCCTTTTGCAGACAACACGCTGAGCATCCTGGCCAAGCACAGCGGGTTCAGCCGGCAGAAGCAGGACCTGTACCTGCTGCCCATCGTCATCAGTGACAGCGGCACGCCGCCCATGAGCAGCACCAGCACGCTGACCATCCGCGTCTGCGGCTGCAGCAGCGACGGCACCGTGCAGTCCTGCAACGTGGAGGCCTACGTGCTGCCCATCGGCCTCAGCATGGGCGCCCTCATCGCCATCCTGGCCTGCATCATCCTGCTGCTCGGTGGGTACTGCCCGGGGGCACAAACACCCTGCTCCTGCCCGGGGGCACAAACACCCTGCCTCTGGGGTCACAAACACCCTGCTCCTGCCCGGGGTCACAAACACCCTGCCTCTGGGGTCACACACACACTGCTCCTGCCCGGGGTCACAAACACCCTGCCTCTGGAGTCACAAACACACTGCTCCTGCCCGGGGTCACNCAACCCCCCTGCCTCTGGGGTCACAAACACCCTGCTTCTGCCCGGGGTCACAAACACCCTGCTTCCTGGGGCTGTGGGGCTCCAAACTGACAGCGCTGGCAGGACTGAGTCACTCGTGTGCTCAGAGCTGGGCAGAAGCAGAGAGAGCAAAGTCCTGCTCTGAAGTAGTCACGCACACGAGTTACAGAATAATCAGGTGTGGAATGGGAAACTGAAAATCAGATCAGGGGTGTTGAGTGGCAAGGTGAGCGCAGTGTGGATGGCACCTCATGGGAAATGGTTCTGTTATATATTCTAAGATTTGTATGACTCATGGACTCATAGAATGACCTGAACTGGAAGGGACCCCCAGGGATCATGGATCCAGCTCCTGTCCCTGCCCAGACCCCCCAACAATCCCCCCTGGGCATCCCTGGAGCGCTGTGCAAACGCTCCTGGAGCTCTGGCAGCCTCGGGCAGTGCCCATTCCCTGGGGAGCCTGGGCAGTGCCCAGCACCCTCTGGGGGAAGCTGAACCTTGCCCTGATCCCCAACCTGAGCCTGGGCAGTGCCCAGCACCCTCTGGGGGAAGCTGAACCTTTCCCTGATCTCCAGCCTAACCCTGCCCTGCCCAGCTCCAGCCTTCCCTGGGTGCTGTCCCTGGCCCAGAGCAGAGCTCAGAGCTGCAGCCAGGGAGCTCTGCCCTCAGCCCCTCTGCTGCAGCCAAACCAGCCCCGTGCCCTCAGAGCTGCTCAGGTGGCCCCTCCAGACCCTGCCCCAGCCCCAGCCCCCTCCTTTGGATGCTTTCTTATCGCTTTATATCTTTCCATTACATATATGTATGTTTGCATATTTCTATTATGACTTATTCTGGGTTGTAATGGCACAAGAGACACTAAAGCTTTACAAGATTAGCAGTGTGGTATATTTTAATAAAACATACAACATTTGTAAACAACATCAAGCAAGGGAGAGAACAGGGAGAGTCCTATTTCTGCACTTCCCAGCTTCACTTTGTGTCTGAGATTTACATCAGGAACTGAGATTTCAGCATTAAGCTGAGGAAACAAGCATAACCCATTTAGAGTTTTTTATGCATCTGTCCACGATTCTGAAATTGAGCTAAGCTCTTTCTTTCTCACTTACTGTCTCACTCTCTTTTTAGTTATATGAGTCTCTTGCAACAGGTAGAAAAAACACTGATTTCCTTCTCCCATTAGGGCTACGTTTTGAGAAAAACAGCCTCTATTTTTTGAAAACACCATCCATAATGTAGATCATTACAGACAATGTGAATAATGATAGCCTGACCTCACTTCCAAAGGGAAAAGTTGAGGCTCGAAATTAGAAATCTGGGAAATCTTACTGCTTCTATAAAACTGAATTTCAGATGTAAATACAAACTGATAATCAAAGACTAGAGGACTAATCAGAGCTTCTGATCAAATTTCCATCATGTGAAGGGGGTTGAAGTTCATAGATCTTTCAGCTTTTCACCCTTATTACTCCAAAATCCACAAAAAACAACCTCTCACTTTCCCCAGCTGCACTCACCCTGTGGTGTTTGGATTGGAGACGTTTTGCCTAATCAGCCTGTGGTGCTCTCTTTGCAGTCATTGTGGTGCTGTTTGTGACACTAAGAAGACATAAGAATGAGCCCCTAATCATCAAAGATGACGAAGATGTGAGGGAAAATATCATTCGCTATGACGACGAAGGGGGTGGAGAGGAGGACACAGAAGCATTTGACATTGCAACTTTGCAAAATCCGGATGGAATCAATGGATTTTTGCCTCGTAAGGATATTAAGCCTGATCTTCAGTTTATGCCCAGGCAGGGTCTTGCACCTGTTCCTAATGGTGTTGATGTTGATGAATTTATTAATGTAAGGCTTCATGAAGCTGATAATGACCCCACAGCTCCGCCATATGACTCTATCCAGATTTATGGCTATGAAGGAAAGGGGTCAGCAGCTGGTTCCCTTAGCTCCTTGGAGTCCTCCACATCAGACTCAGACCAGAATTTTGACTACCTCAGTGAATGGGGTCCTCGCTTTAAAAGACTTGGAGAACTTTACTCAGTCGGAGAAAGTGACAAAGAAACTTGACAGTGGATTACAAACTTCTTCCCTGTTGACTTAATGATCATGTAATATTCTAGGGCCACTGCTGTTAGTTAAAACTAATGTGGCTTTTTGTTTTAGAGGCAAGTTTAGCGCCAGTCATCTATAAAATCAACTACATTGTAATGTTGAACCAAAAAAAAAAGTATATGTTAGGAGGTTAAGTCTTGTGGAGTGTGAAGTAAAGTATGTGGAGTGTCTAGAAGTCTTTGGATATTTGATATTCACTTGACCACTCTGAAGATGGAGATTTGGATCTTTGATTATCTTCAGTGAATCGAAAAGAACAAAAAAGAAATTGGTGCTCTCTTAGGAAACGGACTTGCAGGGATTTGCTGTTGAACAGTAGCTCCTGCCAGTATGTGTAAAGCTAAAGGTTTGTTTCTGCATTGCCAACAAAGATCCCGCCACAGAAATGTTCAAAGCAATATCTTGGTCTTCTGAGCAATGCTGGGCAGAAATGGCATTGCCAATTCCTACTGGCTCCTACTGTGCAGTGACCATCCATTGTACATACAGTAATTGTTGGCCACGTAACCACAGACTGAATATCATCTCTAAATATTGTGTCAAGCCTTAAAATATTCACATGTTCTTAATCCATTCCAGTGATGGGTAATAAATACTACTAATGTGTAGAGATTCAGAGGCAGGGCTGCAAAACCTTGCTTCACAAAAGGATCTTTTTTTTTTCTAGAAGAAGGATCAACCCTGTGCTTCGTCTTCTGAAAGAAAAAACTGTGAAATGGGATGGACTTACATAAATGAAAGAATTGCTGATTTTATTGCTAAAGATCGAATTTATTTGTTTAATCTTTGAAATAAATATTTTATTGATGTCCATTACTGCTTTTATTTATTAAGACTGATAATCTATAGAGTAAGATTATGAAGAAAGCTAAATTATATCAGTTAGATTTTTTTTTCTATATATAATGAATGTTTCATACATGTACATTTTGAAAAGAAAAATGACAAATTGTTGCAGGTTAAAGCAGTTCCCTGTCCATTTGCAGTAGCTGAATTTTAAGAGAATGCTGGCAGGAATTAAACTTTCCCAGAGAAAACTTTTGACAGTTTTATATCTTATTCATAAATCTAGTACCTGGTGTTTTTAATACAAGCACAAACAGCTGGAAGTAAACTGGTTCATGTGAATATTTAAACTCTAGACTTTTAGAAATCCACACATAACACAGTACAGTAAAAAAAAAAAAAACATGCTTATAGTTCTCCACTGTATTAGAGCAGGAACCAGTGTGTACATAATTTTACTGCTTCTGTTATTAGCATTTTTTTCTATAATATTCATAGTGATGCACCAGGGCTCTTGCACACAGAGAAAGAACACTAGAAGCTGCAAGCATACTCAATTTGTAATGCAAACTTGCCATTTAGAAGTAGCAATTGTATAAGAAAACTACGTATTACATGCAAATCATTTTAATTTTCTACTTTGTTTTGAAGCTATATTATTGTTTATTTACTCCATGTATTGTATTCAGAGAAACTCCTGTATTGTTTCCTACTTTGTGAAATATATTTTTATAAATACTTTTCTTGTTACTGCTTTTCTTTCAGGTTTACCTGGGCACTGCAGAAATGAATCTGCCAGAATAACTCCATAGTTTTTTGAGGAATGTAGTTTCTTCAAGATCATTTATTTATTAGTTGAATACAGACAAAATAAAAAAAAAAGAAAAAAAGGAGAATATTTGAAACCATTTTTGACAGTGATTGCAGAATTTTGACAGTGATGGGAGCACAGGAGTTATGAGTGTCTGATTTACTGCACCGTGCTGAAAAATAACCTCACACGATTTTTGTTAAATCATTGCTGGTTAAAACAACCCACTGACTTGTTTCTCAGTAACACTTGTTCTGCAAACAAAGAATTCTTAACACATCACCCCCAGTTTTTCCTGTATTTCAGATGGTAACAGTGACTTTGCTTTGGCTGCAGCACGACTTGGTTTAATGACTGTAGTCTGTGAGCAATGGATACATGAATCCCACTTTGATATGCATTAAAAAGGTTTTTTTAAAATTCAGGAAGTACCCAATACATTTAACTGCAGTACATACTGCACCCATTACATACTGCATTAAAACAAAAATGCCTCTGAATAACTGTATCTAAAAATTTGGTAAAACACGGAGCTAAACAGTGAAGTCCTCTAAGGAAAGGATAGAAGCAGTCCTGGAGATTTCAATGAAATCAAACATATTTCTGTAACTCACTGCAAGAAAAGCCAAACACTCTCACTCATCACTTGCTCTGGGTGCCAGGGTGCTCTGAGCTGCCAGGCCAGACCCAACACCAGTGTAAACTGGGCAGGGATTTGGAACTGAGCCAGTTCCTGGTGCACACCCCAGTCCTGGGAGCAGGGAAGGAGCTGTGAGCAGGGATCACAGCATTGTCTGGGGCCACATCAGCGCGCAGGGCAGGGCTCTCTGCGAGTTACAGGCTGCCCTGGAGAGTTTAGCAAAGCTCTTCTGTAGGAAAACTCACAAATGGAAAACCTTCTGATTGCCTTTCTGATTGAAAGTTCCATCTGAGACCACGACAGTGCATTCAGTAATAAGATTTCCAGGAAGAAAAATCCCATCACTGGCCCTATAGGAGAGGCAAAGCATGACAGAAATCTCATCATTGTCAGTCAAAAAGACACGGGAGTTACTACTGCTGGCCAGAGCCCCAAATTGGGCATTTCTACAGCTTTTAAACAGGAATAGCTACAATGCAAAGGGGAGAAAAAGGATTAATGAATTTCTGACCTGTCAATAGGGATATGCTGTTTCTCGTGTCATTGCCTCCCCACCAAAGGGAAATGATTAATTCTGCAAACTAATTCCATGTAATTTGAATATAAAATTCATACCAGTACATGTTAGAGGGTTAAATGTCAATAATTTGGTTTTCCAGTACTTCTCCTTTTTTTGACACTAAAATTAACTCAGCATAGAATTATTTTGGATAACAACAGTATTTAGAGGGATTAGATCATACTGTTCCACATTTCATATCTAGATTTAGACATATTGGCGACACTCTTTTAAGCATGTAAAACTGTAATTCATCTTTTTCAGCAACAGTTAATTAGTGATTGACTCATTGCAAGTGACAAGGAAAGCAGTTTTAATTAGAATTATTAATACTGATAAATTTGAGATGTAAATACTCAAAATCTTTCACAAGTGCCTTAGAGTCCCATTGATCCTGGCCTGCCTTCACCTGGCTGGGCCTCACATGGTTTGTCACAAGTGCTGAAGTAAATCATCCCACCCGTGAGAGCTGGAATTGTGTGCACATTGTAGGGACACAGAATTCAGCTCAGGCCTTTCAGTAGGAAAGCACTGTGAAGAGAATGTGTGTACACATTTATTAAATAGAGCTTGGATGGCTGAAGGTCCTCAGTGTGTCCTGTCCTTTACAGCAGCTGAAAGCAGAGGCTGTTTCTGTGCTCTGACCTTGAAATCAGATCACAGCAAGCTCATTTAAATACATTTTTTACCCGGTATCATTACACCTTTTTGTCTATGATGACTTTGAAATGACTGTGAAACACAGAGGAGAGAAAATGGCTCAAGACTTTCATTTAAATCAGCAGTTGCTGATCACAGGAGGAACATTTAACACTATGGCAACTCCAAATCCCATCAGCTCTGTGGCAGCACAGCAGTGACAATTCTCAGTCTGGAGAACAGACAGGATGTCTGCAAAATAGTCTGCTTGGAATAACTCTATTTGTACAGCTCTGCTAGAGATGGAGCTGCTGATTTGAATAGAAAGAGAAAAATAAATCAGCTCTACTACATCCATGCAGTTGCAGCTACCTACAAATGTGTGTGGCAATATTTTTAGCAGCCTGCATGGTGGTGGAATTGTAGACATGGATAAATGGGTTTAGAAAGCTTCTCCAAGGTCTGTCTAGCTGCGGGAATTTTTGGCAGGTAGCCTTTTTTCTGTATCTAATTTTCTTGGGATATAATTTCAGTCTGAATGGAGCCATTTAGCTCTTTCTCTTCCTTTGCCTTCTCCTCTCTCCACCAATTCATCTATCCTGAGCTGGAATACTGGGAGTATAATGTTAGGAAGTTCATTAAGACCATGTAGCTCTTTTTCAGCTGGTCAGTGTTGAGGGACTGGAAAATGCAGCTCACCCAGGTTAGTGAGGTTCACCAAGCTCCCTTCCTCCTCTAGGGAAGACTGAACAGTGAATTACTCATAGCAAAGTGCTATTTCTGTATTTAAATTATGCTCAAAAATCTGAAGATAATGATGGTACTTCTTAATTGATAGAAACATATAAATAATGGAAAAAAAAATGTTCATTAGAAGCAGACACTCCCAAGTGTTTCTGATCAAGAGAAGTGAAAAGTTCATCAAAAGTTCGTCAGAGCTTCAGTGACAGGACCCAGGGAATGGCTGCCAGTGCCAGAGGGCAGGCTCAGATGGGAGATTGGGCAGGAATTGTTCCCTGGCAGGGTGGGCAGGCCCTGGCACAGGGTGCCCAGAGAAGCTGTGGCTGCCCCTGGATCCCTGGCAGTGCCCAAGGATGTCCAGCTTGGACACTGGGGCTGGGAGCAGCCTGGCACAGGGGAAGGTGTCCCTGCCCAGGGCAGGGGTGGGATGGGATGAGCTTTAAGGTCCCTTCCAAACTGGGCCATTCTATGATTCTATGTAAAAAGGTTGCTCAAAAAATTAATTTTCAGATTTGGAAAGTTTTAGCAGTGGCAAGATGTTCTAGTAAATTGAAGCTTAGTAAAAATAAAAATATAAAAAGTAAAAAGTGAGACCATTCACTGTTGTTAGAGTTTGCTTTCAGACCACAGCACGTGTCATTAGCAGAAAATAGAAAGTACTGATGGAGTGAGCAATGAAAGCTTTCTGTGCTCTATCATTCAGATAAGTTGGACTTGCATTATTTCTACATTTGTACACTATTTGTGCAAGATAATATTCTGGCTTTGCAGAAGGTGGAAACCAATTTAACTTGCTGTATAATTCACAGTGATGGGTTTTGTAATCACACTGCAAAATGAGTCTAGCTGCTGTATTATACAATACTGATACTGGCTTATGTGCTGCACAACCAGACCCTCTCCAAATAATGTCACAGTATTCTAAATGAGAAAATATAAAAGTCCTGACAGTGCTTTTTGTGCAACTGCAACTAAGACATCTTCCAAAATGGCTAATAAAAGCGAGCTGAAGCTCAGCCTTGCTGGCAGAGCCTTGTAAATGTGCTCATTAGCATTGCAACACAACTATCTCTTCTCTTTTTGTTCTTCCTACCCCCCCACATTGCAAACATTAACCCAGTGAAATAAACAACATGAGCATTTCAGCCTTCTCTTCACAGGGGATATGGAATAACTTGCAAAATTCCCTTTCTTCTCCTTACACTGTTCTTGGTTTGAAGGGAGTCTGTGAGAGCACAGGCAGAGTGAAGGGATGAGTAGGGTTTTATTCCATGGTTGGAGAAAGCATTTCCAGTATGGGGGCAATAGAACCCTCCCCTGGTATTTTTCTGGGCACTCCCAAAATATGAATTAAATCTAATATTGATAGCTCAAATTGCTGTTCCCAGGCCAACCATCTTGTGTAGAATCATGGAATGGGTGGTGTTGGAAAGGACCTTAAAAATCATCATTTCCCAGCCCCTGCCATGGGCAGGAACATCTTCCACTGTCCCAGGGTGCTTCAAGCCCCATCCAGCCTGGCCTTGGGCACTGCCAGGGATGTTCACCCAGTGTAAACACAGACTCATTCCATGGGGCTGAGGAACACAGAGATTTCCTCCTTTACTCCCATGGAAATGCTCTGATTGGTGAGGTCTGGAAGAAGCAGTCAGAAAGGCAGCAGGCAGGCAGCACTGACAACTGATGGTGGCTGAATCTGGAGTGGCTTCTCATCTTGTATCTTGTGTCTTTGGCTTGGCCAAGCCCAGCCTTGATTTTTTAACCTTCAAAATATGTAACAGCAAAAAAAGTCAATTCCCTGCCTTTCATAACAGCTTGTTTCTGACTTACAAAACAGGTCTTGTGGTTGGGGGGCCTTTTTGTCATTTCTTTCTTTGTTAGTGGAATGTTCCCTGATGGCAACACTGACACAGTTCAATCTGCCAAATTTCACAAGCTGGCAGTTTTACCAATGAACACGAAAACAAAAGATGTGCATTTTTTAACTGAAATATTATTTATATGATTGGGAGCAACAAAGCCAATTGAATCACCTTTAAAATAAACTCCAACACTTCCACATTTCCTGCCACAGATGGGATTGCTGTTGCACTCATTTTCAGATGCTGACACACCAGTGCTGGGAGTTTTATATGCCAGGGAATATCTCTTTAGACATTGCTGAGGAATAAGTGTCCTGTGTTTTATAAAAGAAGAATATCATGATTAACCCAGGGGTTCAGAAACAGGATGTTTTTCCTTAAAATCACATGAACAAGAAGAATTCAGAGCTGAATTCCAAGTGTCCCAGGTGTGAGATCAGGGCATCTGGTTGGAGTTGAGCCCCAGGTGATTTTGGCAATAGGTGTGACCTCCTCCTTCACCCAGCCCAGGGCTCTTGTGCAGCTCTCAAGCTCAGGGTGATTCTGCAGGGCTTCATCCCAGTCTCTGCCTTGGCAGGGAGGGGAAGGTGGCCAAGTCCCTGTCACCTCCAGAGGGACAGAGGCACCTGCTGCTCTTGGTCCCAAGACAGATTTTGCAGCTTCCTTCCAGCTGCTGCAGTGCCAGGTGGGAGCTGGTTCCAGCTGTGGCCACCCAGCATCACCTGTTACCCCAAATAAAGGCAGGGGATTGTTGGGTGAAATGTCCTTGCCAAAAGGAGCAGGAGATACAATTAATCCTCACAAAAAAAGGTCAGATGTGAATCACCAAATGCTGCAGGGTTTTAATGGATATTTCCCAACCCTCGGGTATCACATGAAACAGCAGCCATTCATTTTATTCTAAATAATGCTTCTTCCATAAATAAAAGTGACAGTGCATGACAAACGGGCTTTATTTAGACTGTCATAAATGTCTGCTGCTTCTGTTTTCATAATTTACAAAAAAACCCAAAAAAATCAGGGGCTTTTCAGCCCATGATTCCAAAGACCCAGTCCAATATTTGACAGAAGACTCCATTACTCTCTTCTTTCTGTCCCATCCTCATGAATGCTTTGGCTTAATTAATTAATTAATTTTAGCATTGTGTCTGTTCTTGTCCATGTGGCAATTCATTTGAGAGCTTTTTCATTCAGAGTCTAGTAAGAACCCTTCCCTTCCAGGCAGCCTGCTAATATCAGAGAGAGAGGCAAAGCATTATCTCACAAACCTGTGATTGCCTTAATAACTATTTTTCAACTTTTCCCACAGCTTCCATTTCTGAAAATATTTTATCACTTAAAAATGTATGAAAGAATTAGGTGAGTGGGGGTTTTTTGCAATCCTAATGTGACACAAACAGAATCTAGTAATTTTGAGAATTTACTTCCCCTTATGTTTCATGATGGGCAAATGAGCACATATTCATGTGAAGACTTTTATTACTAAAACCAACTTAGAGTTGAGAATAGAAAGAAAAAAGAAAAATATTTAAAATTAAAACAGAAAGATGGATTTTCCTAAATTTTCAGAATGATTCTGTCTAGTTTTAATTTTCATTTCCAGTCATATTTTCAGTGTGTTTTGTGGATTTTTTTTCTGGCAACAAATGCCTATACTGCCAGTCATAGGAAAATAATTTGTATGAAGAGAGCACACATCATTGCTGCAAGAGATCCTTTCATCATGGGATTTGATTGCCTGATATCAAATTAGTTTCTGGCAAGGAATTTTGGGAGGTGTAGTCCTCATGGAGAGCTTGGATGAAATCATTTGTTACAAGCTGGGTAAGGCAGAGATGGGCCTGGTCCCACACAGTGCCAGCTGCTCCAGGTGTCAGGGGTAATTTCTCTATTTCTGTTTTTTGTTTCTGGTTGCTTTTAGGTGGTAGGTGAAGCACAGAGAAATCAGCAAGGCACTAGGATGTAATTCAATGCATCCTGATCTATCCTAATTCCTGCCCAGATAAGTATGTGCCAACAATTTTTATATTTATTAAAAGAATTTGCCTTAAAAGCTGGAATTCAAATTTTGGAAGTGCTGATAAAATATTGTGTTCACAGCACTGGGTGATGCACATAAAACATTCTAACAAGTTCCTAGAAGTGGTGAAGAGCTAATGAGGAAAAAGGGGTAAAGCTGAAAAAAGAAAAAAATAAAATAATTTATTGCTGTGAGCAGTTCTCCTGCCTCAAAGGGTAGAAACTTCCCCTGTGCAGGGAACCAGAGTGAGATCCATTCAGCTCTTAATTAACACTTAAACCCACAAAATATGGCCCTGTGCTCTGCAGAGGTTTTCTCTGAGGACACGAGCACACAGAGTAAGTTTCAAACTTGCAGCTCTTGCCTTTCCTCTGGCAGCCTCATCCATCACTGGGACTTTCCTGCCTGCACCCAACAACTCTGCTGTGCAGGCTGAGCTGAAAATGCTCAGAGCTGCACCAGGCAGCTGGGGGGAATTCAAATCATCTGCAGGAGCTGAAAGTGAGTGAGCAGCTGAAACACGAGGTGCCACTTGTAATCCAATCTCTGGGCTGCAATCTGGGGTTGAGTGTAATTGTTTCTAGTGTCTGTGCAGTAAACCCCAAATCAGATTGGGAATGAAGTGATTTGTGGGATGAGTAGCAAGAGCAGAAAGCAGCATAAACAAGAAGAAAAAAACAGATTTTTTTTTTCTCAAAAATATACTGTAAATGAGACATACTCATAAATATGAGTTTCTGTGTGTAGGATGAGAGAGAATGACAAAGAAATTATCAACATTTTGAAAAAGATTCTCCAAACATGGACATTAAAATCCCTGACATTCAGCCTTTATAAAAAGGACTGATGGGTCAGTCTTTACAGTTCTCAAGCCTTTCTAGTCTTGTGGGGTAACTCTTAGGAAATTTATGCATCTACTCCAGTTATTTTCTCCACTGCTCCTATCTGCAACACAAGCAACTTCATTTTTTCTGGATATAAAGGAATGATCACCAGAATCACATGATCTGAGCCATAATATATGGCTGACAATCTGACCATGCCTTAAACAGAATTTCACCTGGGGGTGAAAGACAATCAAACATCTCACAGGAGCTCTTTCTGATGCTGCAGTGCTTCATCCCTCTGATTTGATGACATTTATACAAATCCTTTGTCTACTGCAATCTGAATATGTGAAGTGGACTTTTTTTTAAAAGAAAGAACCACTTTGACAGGTCCAATTCAGAAAAACAGCATGGAGTAAAGAAACAGTTTTCATCCAGGTTGGTAGAATTTCTCAACAATCAAAGAACATCATAATTTTTCTCACTGTCAGTTTTCTAGAACAAATGGATTTCTGCATCACCACTGATTTGCACATGTATTAGGGCGAGAACCACAATGATCCTGATGATCTTATTATTGATGGTAGAAGAGAGCTGGGTAACTCCAAGTTTTCCCTGAATTCAGAAGTTTAAGCCTGAATTTGAGTGCAGATGGATCCTTCACTGTGTGGACAGCACTGGCTGAGCTGGGAATTGCATCCCTGCACAGCTGCCTGCAGGCCCTCAGCATCCCCAGTCCTGGTACCAGAGAACATTCTCATATTTGCCTTAGAATCAGAGAAATAATGCATTTGGAGGAAGGCTCCTGAGTCCTGCTTCCCTGCTGGTACAAGTTCTAAGCAAGTCCAGGCTTTGCAGTGGCTTCCTTCCCTCCATGAGGCTGGAATGACTTTCCAGGAAAAGCAGTGTCCAGGTCTGTGTATGGACAGGGTTCCATTCCTGGAACTCTCTGCTCAGATGGAGCCTAAATGAGTTCAGATGCATCAGAAAAGGTTGCTCTGTATCCTCAGGGGACCAGAGCAGGACAGTTCTGCTCTCTCACAGCAACACAGAACACATTCCTAAGTGTAAATAAAGAAGGGCATTAGAAGGCAAGCCAAAGCAGGTGAAGATTAGAAGTAAAATTTCCAGTTCCTTGCAAAATTAATCCCTCTTGACAGTTAAGAAAAAATTACTTTCAGATCTTGTTTTGTAAAAAATGGATGTTAAGCTTAAAGCAGATCTATGGGACTATAAATAACTTGAATTTTTGAGTAGGAATTGTCATTGTAATACATGGATCAATAAAGAGGATTTATACAGTCCCCAAGCAGATACTTCAGAACAGTGGTCAATTCCTCATTACCCTTTACTCTGAGCCTGTCTCATTTTATGTGCTATCCTCTCAAAAAATATTCCTGACTGATGCCTGTGTGCTTTGCTGATGATGTTCCTGTGGAATGTGTTGCATGCCAGACTTTTATGTGTCCAGAAACAAAAAATTCCCCCTCCTGCCAATTCTCCTCTCCCATCTCTACTCTGGTTTCTGACAAGAAGGCAGATGTACTTTCCTGAGCTAAATACCATTTAGCCAGTTATCTTTATACTGATCACCCCCCTGGTACAGTAGAGATGAACTCTGTGTTCATCACGTGTTTTCTGCTATGTTTGAGTCCTGGGTGATAAAAGATTTTTAAACATACACGAATCATTTAAATGAGAATGTTATGTGCCAAAATCGTGTCCTTTTCAGGACTGTGTGAACAGATAACTGTGCAAGGAGAGCAGAAGATAAATGGTTTAAATGATAAAGTCTCTGGAAAAAAAAATTAAAATGTGCCAGTCAAGCTGGATAAATTCTGAAGTCCATCTCAACAGTAAAGAAAGAATAAGGACAATTTGCCCTTCTATTGCCTGAGATTAGTGAATGGTAGAAAGGAAGGGAAAAAGGAACAAATGATACTGGATTGGTGAGAGACAAAATGATGGAGGTTAAAAAGTCACTGCTATTCACAGGAGGTCCCTCAAGCATTAACCTGCTTATTTACCTCCCTACTGGAGCAGAGAAAGAGCACATTAATAGTTTAATTAATAGCCAGGCTTTAGAGGCTCCAGCATTGCAAGGCACTGTAACAACTTTCTCTTGAGAGATTGGTTCCATCAAGAGTCAAAGTGAATTGAAGGGGGAGCAATACACTTCTCTCTCTTTAATGTACATTATTTTAAGTTCCCATTGCTGAAGTAGCTTCATGCCTCATGTTTTCAGTTACCTGCACAACACCTCAGAGCTGTAACAAGGTGTTGTTTGACTCCTTGCACAGATTAAACACCTGAAACTGAGACACTGCAGGAGTTGGGCAGGGCCAGTGTAACAAAGCAGGAGCATTAATGTAAAACTTGTGCATGTCCTGTAAGAGCAGGAGAGCTTTTTCCCTCTTTGTGTTAAAGCAGACCAGAGCTGGAACAAGCTAACAGAACATGCTAGAGCATACAGAACATACAGAAAATAGCAGATTTTGTGTCTCTGTTGTTTGATTATTATTTCTTATGTTAACAGGGTTGGGATGTTGTTCAGCTGAAGAGAACAAGAACCTTCCCCTAAGTCTTATCAGTGTGACCAACTTATAATATATGATTTCTCAATATTCAGATAAATACGCTCTCTCAGTCCTGAGGAATATTTTAAATGAACCAATCTGGAACTTCTTGGTTCAAAATCTGGATATTTCTTGGCCTGCAAATTAATTTGCATGTCCCTGCACTCCTGAGAGGTAACTGAGTGCAAAGGATGCACTGTGTGGGAAAGGTATTTCTGAGTAGTCCAAATGGGGATGGTAGTCTCAAGAGATGAAAAAATTACTCTGGTTTGCTTTTTGTACCAAAGGGATGCTCTGGATAATCAGTTAAAAAGCCTTTGAAATGAACCTTCAAAAATTTTAGAATCATCCCTCCCTCATAAAAGGCCTTTTTTCCATCACATCAGTGAGATGAAATGAAGATAAAGGTTGCTCTGTTTAAAATTATTTCCTTCTGGCATTAGTTTGAATTTGGCTTTTTCTCACTCTCCAGCAATCTCAGTGGAGATCATGTGGCATGGGCTTCTGTTCCCCTGCTCAGAAATTTTACATTTCAATGATATGTTTGTATTCCTAGATCTAAGCAGATAAGAAGTGATTGGAGCATGCCCTGAATGTGGAATGTGCTGTCCTCCAGTTAGGGAATAAATGCACTCCTCATGGGTTGGTTGTTGGTGTTCCAGAGGGAGCTGGGGCTGCAGGAGAGGACTCTGAGTGTCAGTGATGCTGGGTGGGCTCAGGGTGGGTGCAGTGGCTCCCTGGGTGGGTGGGAGCCCTCTCTGGACTCCACTGGCACCCACAGCAGGGCCCTGCTGGTCTGAAGGAGCTGCTTGGGCATGGGCAGGTCTTGGGCAAATGGCCACAATTGTCTGTGCTCAGCTGGGATGTCAGGAGAAAACACAGGGGGCTTCACTTGGGAAAAGTGGTGGATGCATCTTGTGGAAGGAAATAACCCATTCTGGGTGATACTGGGAGAAAACTTGCAGATTTCTCACTCAAGTTCTTAGCCAGTGTGTGTCACAAGGCTGTTACTCTGCATTACAGCACAATGTGTGGGACAGTGATGGGAGTCTGCAGGTGTGTGACCACAGCCCCTCTCCCCTGGGGCTGTCTCTGACAGTCTGAACTGTCCTAAGGTGAGAGCACCATGTGGGAATTGCAGGAGGAGCTCTCTGGCTGCTCAAATAATGTAAATATTCCAGAGATGGGGAGCTGTGATAATTGACTTTGGTGCACATCAGCCTGCAAAAGGATATAAAATGTTAGTAGGGATTGGGCCAACTGGGCAAACTGGGGATTGGGCCAACTGGGCAAACTGGTGTCCCAAGGCTGCAGGCAGGTTCTGGGTGGGTGCCCTCCCTGGCAGGGAGCCCTGCAGGGTGTGCCCAGGGCCACAAAGGGCTCAGATCATCCCACAGGGAGAGCAAACCCCAAAGCAGCTGCACGGGGGCTCTGTGCCTGTGCATTCTGCAAGGCCAAAGCTGCCAATCTGTGCATTCCCACCCAAACCTGCTTCTGTTATCAGCCTCTGGACCTGCTTCTATTACAGACTGCACTGGCAGGATTTGTTTCTGCACTATGTCAGCAATAAATCTGACCATGATCCCCCACGTAAGCAGTGCTGGATTTCTGGTGTCTGAGTGAGAGCCTCCTCTGCCCTGCCCTGCTCCAGGGTGCCAGCTGTGACCCCAATAAACAGGGGGGCCTTCTGGACAAGGAGCTTTTCCTGCAGCAGTCATCATCCAGAAGGCTTTAGGTAACAACATCCCATAAACAACCTATCCTGATTCCCAAGCATTTCCTCCACCAGTGAGAATCTGCAATAATTTCAGTGGAGTCATCCAGAGCCAGTGAAAGGAAGTGTCACTGGGTTTGCCTAAAATGCTGCTCCTCAGTTCCCACTGCAGGAATCAGGCCCACACACGGGCACTGACCCTGGGAACATCTGTGTAACAATCCCCATTAGCAATTCTGCTTTCCTCTTGTTTGCTATTTTATTTGTCCTGCATGATAAAAAGTCCTAGATATTTTTTTCCTTCGGTTTTAGGGCAAAGCAATAGACCTGAAGAGAATGCAAATGACTTCTGCTTTGCTTTTTGTGTTGATTATGGATAAAAGGATGAGATAATAATAGTTCCATAAAAGATCAACATTCTTTAAAGGTATGACAGATTATGCATTCTTTGTTATCTAAATATTTCCTCCTCCCCATTCCCTGTGTTTTGAAAATAACAAAAGTTATCAATCACCTGGAACTGTGCTGATGTTTCCATGGCAGTTTAACAATTAGGTCTGTTCACCAGGGGCCCTGATTAGTCCAATAAAATCCTTTGTGGAATTCTTTTAGACAGAATATTACCCTGTGTTGCCAGCCTAGGAATAAAGTAAAATTATTTTGGCCACAGGCACTTATTTTCTCATTAATACACAGTACTTGAGCCTGAAATGCCTTTATTGTGTTCTTTTAGGCTTCTCAGGGCAAGAGCCCATGAGCAGGAGAACAGCCCTGTGAGCAGTTTGCTGCATTTGCCCAGCTAAGCTGCACATCAACATCTAAAACTGCCCCTTCTCCTGAGCTCTTGTAAGCCAAATTTAGGAGTGGAGTGATTAAATAATCTCAATATATTAGGCAGGTTCTTCTACCACTGACAGTGTGCTCACAAAGCTGCCCCATTTTCAGGTGGCCTTGGCTTACAGGAGGCAATCCCATCCCCACAGCTGTGATACGAGTGACGTTTCTGTCACATTTCTGTTTTTGTGCTCCTGTCCATCTGTGGGACATTGCTGAGCTGAAACATTTCCTAGGAAGGGGCTGGTACAACTGACATGGGAAAAAATTCAGATTCACATTGGACAGAGTAAGAAATAAAGCAAGAAAAAATTGCAAGTAATGTAATTTTTTTGTGGGGCTGGTTGTTTGACACTTTACAATTAACTTCGTCTCTGGAGATATTTCAAATCAAAAAACTGATGTTTACTTTGATTTCTTTGAAAAATTCTCCATTCCATTAAACTGAAAAAGAGCAGTGTCTACAGTGGATTAATTACATTTGCCTCATTATTTCTTGACATCTTCCCCACTCTAGACATTGGTGTGGTTTAATTCTGTGTTAAGATGGTACAACTCTGTGCTGTAGATTAAAAAACTATGGATCTTACAGGAGGGTACAAGCAGGTGATGCTGGGCCCTGATATGCACTGGAAACTATAACCTGGAACATTAGGTTAATGTTTGCAGAGTGGCAGAGCTGGCTTTTATTGAAAAACAGAAAAGAAAGGAGACAGAGTGGCTTTGGAATGGGACATTAAGGAAATGACTCATTCTTGTTGATGCTTTTTGTCTGTCAGTGCAGGATTCCAAAGTAAAAATAACTCCAAGGTGTTTGAATATTTCTTTTTTTTTTTTTTTTTCTGAAGGTTATAACCATATCTTGTCTGAAAACTCTTGTCATTCTCACTTTTTTCTATGTTCCAGCAGGCAGCTTTTGCTTTTTCTTCCTGTCAGTTAATATGACCTCTCCACTTCTCTAAAACAGAGGGAAACCTGATGGAGTGCGAAGTTCTCATAAACAACTAGGCTGTGACTATACCCAAAGATAATCAATGCCAAGTAGAATCAAAATATGGTCATCCCCTTTTATTCAGAGGGAACAGATGCTCCATTGCCATGGAGACCTTGGAATTCCTGAGTTCCCTGTGCTGGAACCCTCAGAGATGGAAACAGGACATGCAGAGCACACAGCTCTTACTGAGGTTTGCAGATGCATAAAGATAAAAATGAGGTATCATCTACCTACATGCAGCCTACAGTTCCCTTCAGATTGATTTGTGAGTATTAGTGCTAATTTTAGTCTTTCTGAGAGGGTGTGTTGCGTTTTCCATGGACTAAACAGCAGAGGCTGCCCTTTGAAAGTGCCTTGAATTTTCAAATATGTTCCCAGGAGCTGGAGCAATGCCCAAAGTTATCTGGTGTAAAATCAGTAAACTTTGCCAAGTGGACTATTATTTTGAGCTTTTTATGCAACCAATGTTTTGATAAGAGTAATATATAACTACAAATGTTATTTCCTGTGGAGATGCTTTCCCTAGTACATATCATCAGGGCTTTACAAAGGCACTGAGGTATCTGTCAATGTATTTGATGAATTTGAAGTATCTTACAGATCTGTGCATGGATGTCTTGATCAGATACCTGGTTATGTAATCCCCATGATTATCCCAAATTAATGTGCTGAAAATTATAATGTGTTGCACACTTCATTTACATTATTTAGACTTACTGGATTAATTCAGATCAGTAATGCTTGTTCTCTCCTGTATTGGTGAAATATTTCTCTTTTGGGTATACTGTTCAACATCAGCCAAGTTCTACATGATTCAGGATGGACATTGGCACAAAAGCCCCAAATAATCCCTACACAGAGAACAATGCTGGACTCATTTGGAGGCTTTCTGCATGAGTGCAGAAGAAAGAAAGAAAGAAATATTAGGAGGAGTGATGTGGTGGGTACTGAGAAAGTAGAAGGTGGCAGAAAGTACAGCCTCGTACTTAATTTTGTGGTTTTTTCAGACTACTGGGCACATAGATTTTGAAAACGAAATATTTTTACTGTGTTGACCATTTTTAATTCAGGAGTGTTGTCCGTACAATTTTGTCCTTTAGTTCACCAAGCTGCCAGAGATTCTTCTATCCACTCAATATTAAAAATGCAGGCAGCAGCAGCAAAAAAACTCCTAATATAACACAAGCAAAACCTCTGTAAAACCTCCTTACCCCACTCACCTCACCTTGAGATGAGTTTTGGAATTAAACTTGATTTTAATGAAACAAAAAAATTGAATGTTCACCTTCCGACCACACTCACCTTTGATATTGTACTTTCTCAGCAGATATTTTTCAGTGTATTCATCTCTCCCCACAATCTGGAGACTCCCATACCCATCAGCTGACTGCCCTGGTAGCAGCTCAGCCCAAGCTAACAGTGTTTATCTCAAAGATAGAACAGTAGCAGAGTTCTCCCAGTAATGCAGCATTTTTTAATTTTTTGTTGTCTAATGTCTTGTCGTGTTACGCTCGGATGTCAGTTTTCAGTTAGATGAAATGAAAATTATATCCTTAAGCAAACAATGGGGGATTCTGCCAGAGTGACCTTTAGGGTCAATCATCTCATTAGCAGTCAGCTTTTACAACTGCATGTTATTTATATGAGAGGGATTTACAAGCTGTTACTAAACAACAAATTAAATTGTCCATGAGCCATCATCATCTGATAGAGAAATTCCCTGTGGGTAATGGGCTGCTGCTTTCTCAATGGGAAGTTTTGGAAAAATTTGATACCATTTATTTTTTGCCAACATAACCTTTATAGGGAACAGTCCCTTTTTTATGATGACGGAAAACTGTGCAAACAGCTCCAGATGCACAGAGAAATTCAACAGGCACAAACCACAAGCCTCATTTTAATGAATGCTCACAGGCATGTCTCTCATCTGCTAATTGTTTTCAATCAAATTTAAAATACCACAAATAGAGAGCAGCTCAGTAGTGCATTTACAGTCTCCATTAACTAACACTTTTTTATTAAATATATTTAAAAAGCAATAATCTGAGAAGATAGCTTTAGGAATGCATGTCTGCATTTTGAAAATACTAGTATTGTTTCAAATAAGCTGCCAGCCTGAGCATGATGTGATATAATAAAGAAATATGTTGTGACATCATACATCCAGTGTTCTTGAAGATCAGGAAGGGCAGATTTCTGGCGTGTCTAATAGTGGTGTTTTACACTGGCAAATTTTTCTGTACAAGGACTTCAGTTACTCCCACAGGGACCCTTCATTTTGCATGTTTTGCTGGTTCTGCCTTAATCTTTCAGGTATTTCAGTCTTAAATATTGGTCTTCTCATACAAAGCCTGTTAATTGTTCTGTTTGCAATCAAATTGCTCATTACTTTCAGAAGTCTTACATTGGTGTGCCTTTGTGTGTTTGAGCTTACCTCACTTTTGTGCATTCTTTTTTAATACTGTACTTTTAAAAAAACAAACAAAAAATGGTCTGGTCCTAATCTATCCTTTGTCTTTGTTTCCAGACTTCATTTTTTGACTGAGAAACAGTGGTAGCAAGACAAGTCCAAAGCAAATCTTCTTCTAGAAGAAGAAATAGAAGTCCCTGTGCTTGTCCTGACCTCTCTTTAGGCTGCACATGGATAGGCAGAGAATGGAGAGCTGCTTCCAGAGCTTCTGAGCTCCTTACAGACAGCTCATTCTGGAAAAGAGACATAAGGGAACAGAATCCAGAGTCAAGTACTTAAAAACAAAACAAAAACCCCCCAGACTCCCCCAAACTTTCCTACACTTTAATATTTAGTGTATGAGATGGGGTAAGGGAGACTCAACCCTGATGCTGTAGGTTCAAGCAAAGCAATGCCCATTTTGCATAAGAACTAAATGCAATTTGTGAAATCTGCCTTAATCTGTGCCACAGTTCAGTCAAGTCAGCCAGTCCTTGATAATTTACTTCCTCTATAACCTGAATCAATGCCAGACTAACTTCCCAAATATAATCAAAGCCAATGATTTTTGAGAAGTCTGGTGACTCTGTAACAGATAATACCACCCCCAGCAGGCCTGCATGCTGACCTTGTGCTTAAATTCATGGTAAATGTACAAAAAATGCCCTACAGGACATACAGCATGACATAAAACTGTGCTAATTCCTCACAAAGCAGGAATGTAAAGCCAGTTATTTGTAGAGAGACCCTTTGTCAGGGTGGTGACTCTACAAAGGTTATGACTTTTCCAGGTTTCCATGAGAAGATGATTCTGAGTTTAGACTGGCAAGAAGCCTAAGGGGACATGGAATTTTCACCTCGAGAAAGAGATGGTCTGTGCCTATCTTCTGATATATTTATCATGGACTAGAAAATTGAACAAATTACCACGTTCCAGGCTGTGGCTGCCCCTGGATCCCTGGCAGTGCCCAAGGATGTCCAGCTTGGACACTGGGGCTGGGAGCAGCCTGGCACAGGGGAAGGTGTCCCTGCCCAGGGCAGGGGTGGCACTGGATGGGCTTTAAGGTCCCTTCCAAACTGGGCCATTCTGAGATTCAGTGGTTCTGGGATCAATTCTGGATAGCTCTCACGTGGATTCAGTCAAACAAACTGTTACTCAGCCAAAACTCACAATTAGATTTACATTGGGTTTTTTATCCCTCACATGTCAGAAGAACATTGTCTAAACCCCACAGTGGGAGTTCATGTTAAAGAAGGAACTATATTTAAGGACAGCTGAGAGCTTTTGGAAAACAACTCAGGAGAAAAGAGCAAAATAGTTTAAATATACTTTAAACATGTGCAAATATTTCAGGAGTTAGGCATTCCACATTCCCCAGTGATAGTATTTTGTACTCCACGCTCAGCTCCAGAAACTGCATCTCAATGAGACTCCTGCCAGATCCTGCCACTGACATCACTGTACCACGTGCTTAATTCAAGTCCCTCACAATCACTCGAGTGGCTCCTGGTTTTCATTCCTGCCCCCCCTGCCCAGCCAATGGCACAGGGAGCTGGGCTCTTTCGTTCCATGCGTCAGCAGCAGAACTGCAGCTGGGTCTCACTTGAGAACTTTTATTAGAAAGATGATGCAGGAGGCAGAAGGAACGCAGCTTGACTTTCAGAGCCCAGACTGAGGCTGGGGCTGGAGCAGTTGGAGGAGGTTTTGACATGCAAATGTTGCGTGGTGTTGGTACAAAGGAGAATGATGGATGCTAAACACCGTGTCCCATCATATCCACACTTTGATCCAGCACCCAGGGCTGTGACAGGGACATCAGTGTCTACACACAGCTGAGCTGCAGGAATCCCTGCAGTGGTATTGACTGTGGCTGAAAAGGGAGAAATAAGGAGCCATAGTGTGAAATACCTGCATAAAAGGAAACAAATCAAACATTAGGGTAAAAGCATCCTTAACAACGAGCAAAATCACACAACGGAAGTAGCTATTTTTAGAGATATTTGAAACATCCCTCTGTGCTGTTCCAAAGTGTGATTTCACTTGACAAGGAGTTACAAAAATTGCAGTTTCTTTATCCATTGTGTCTGTTTAGTCACATTCACTGATTTTTAGTGACAACAACTTGGTTTTATACCATGCAGTTCTTGTCATGGGCACTGACAAGCGACAGAGGGAGAGAATAAGGTGAAGTTTACTGGGCTTCTGTTAGAATCAGGAAAACTGGTGTTCTTCAGGTTAAGTTGACAATGTCTTTTGGATTCCTGAAAGAATATTGATATTTTAGGACTAATTTTGTCGTAATAGCAGTAAACGCGCCACGTGAAGTGCAAAATTCAGCCATATGGCTGCTCTAAGCAGAAGCAAAACTTTAAAGCTGTGGAGTTACTGAGAGTTGGTGTAAGAATATCAGGGGTCTGGTCTAAGAATTGAGGGGTCTTTTTCTGAGAAAAAAAATCTTTAATTAAACAGCTGATAGTGCTACAGAGCCTCTTTTTGTAATCCAGCATGGATTACATGAGCCTTTAGGTCTCAGTCCCATTTTGCAGGTCACAATGAAAAATGGAAAAAAAGTCCAAAGCTTGGAGTAGTATGAACATGCTGAAATGCACAAGAAATAGTGAAAGTTGGCTCCAGATCCTTTCTCCAAGAAACAATGAAGTTTGAGTTCAGAGTTCCTTTTGTGTGATGAATTGTAATAACACTTTTTTTTAAATTATGAGCAATCAATAATTGACAGTCATGAAGCCCAAGAAAACCATTATATATATATATATATACACATACACATATATGGTATGGTATAGCCTTTAAAGTTGTAGTATATTGTTTTTAGCTTAGTTTATTTTAAGATAGATCAGTAGCATCTGCTGAATTTGAATTTCTTAGTTCCCAAGGCACTTACTAGCATTGTGGCTAAGAAAACGAGTGCCCAATCACAATGTATATTCTTTTTCATCACTTAGGACAATTCCAGTTAGAGCAGCTTATGCACACTTTAAGAAATAGAATGTTAAAAGCATTTAAAGAGGATTCGAGGACAGAATTACTGAAATTCTGAAGTCATGCTTAAAGGCCAAATTTATCTACTATATATTAAACTTTCCAAGATTTCTAAACTTTCCTCTGAGGTGATCATTTCACGTTTGTTCACTAGTCCTGGGGATGATCTCTTGTGTCTTGCCACCTGTAAATCCCAAACGTGGATCCATGCATGGATCCATGGCTGTCCCACCTTGCTGGGTCTTTCCTGGCTGTATTTGTCCCTCAAGAAGGGGGATCTGGCTGCCAGTCTGGGAAACCCTGCCTGCATTCAGGAAGTCTGACAGGTGCTGGTTTGGGGTTTTTTCCCATTTCAAGCATTATTCCTGGTAATAATGAGTTTGTTTGCTGAATTAAGCTGCTGGTGGCACCCCCTGTGCAGTCTGGAACTCTCTGTGAGTATTTGGAACCCACCAAAGAAATTTCCATCATGTACTGGCAGCAGCAGCCCTCAGTTAACTCCAGACCATTTTGGCTCCACAGGAGCAATAGGAATAAGCCTTTGTCACTAATCAGACAGGACTGGGTCCATCTGTAGATGAGATGTGTTGAGGAGGAAGGTGCCTCTCCAGCCTGTGGCAGTGCAGAGCAGGGCAGTGCTGGAGATGAGAGCTGACAGAGCTCTGCTGTCTCTGCTCTCTGGGCTCAGCCCTCTGTGCATGGCTGTGCAACAGGACCCTTTGTTTGCAGTGCTGCAGCAGCTCCCAGCAATTACTTTTGGAGGATTGTGTAAGACATTCTGCCCAATAGTTTATTACCACAGAGATCTTGAGCCACATCATCCTTTCAGAAACTTCATTTTCCCCTGTATTTTTCTATATTTCAGTAAGGGGGACCACCCCTGAAGCCAATTTGCAAAACCTTCAGAGGAGCTCTTCCAAGAGGAAGAGGAGATCCTCCCGTGGCAGAAAGGGGCTGTAGGGTCCACATCTCTTGTCGTGTGTGTGGTCTTCTCCCTTTCTTACACCTTCTAGAAATACTTCTGTATTTATTTGATAGAGTTTTGTCTTATGATACTGTCAAAACAAATAAAATAAATGAGAGCACTGAAATGCATTGTGGGGAACTTGCTTTTTTTTAAAGCTGCCCAGCTGCTGTTCAGGCCCTGAGAGCTAGGTGTAGTCTTTTGGGGTTCAGACCTCAATTCCATTCCTTTCCCTGAACTCTTTGCTGAGACTTTTCTCCTCTTGTCTCAGTCTTCTCTTCCCCGAAATACAAATAATGAAACTGACCTTTATAAATCACTTTAGCACTCTGCTAAAAAGCATAAGTTGAAATAATTTATTTTTTCTTTTTGGTAAGCTTTTTTTAAAAAAAAACCATGGAAATTAATACTGAAGCATAAGGGGAGGGTGGGAGGACTGTGACTTTTTAAAGCACTCTTCCCATGCAAGGTGCATTGAACAACATTGTCCTTTTGGGGTTAGTCTGATCACTGAGGTTCCTTAATATCAATTTAAAAAATGGAGTGTTGTTTCTCTCCTAGCAATGTCTCATCTTTCCCTTTTTTCCCGCAAGAGTAGCAGAACAGAACCTGAATCTGTTTGGTATTGAACAAGTTCTGGTGTTGCAGGGGTTTTTCCAGTGCTTTGGTGGGTCATTGTTCAGAAAGATGCCAATGTTTCCTTGCATTGCTGAGAAAAGAAATAACAGACTGGGTCATTTTTAGCTTTCTGCTTTTTTTCTAAAAATGTAATGTCATAACTCTTCCATTTCCATGTTTTCTACTTCCTGTTATTTCTAAAAGAATGAGTCAGAGAAATGGAAACAGAGCTGCTGTGAATAATTTAAAAGTGGTCTGAGAATAGCTAACCATTACTTCTGGTGATGCTGCTTGTGATGGTTACACAATGATCAGATTATCAAAAGGACTGTGGGAGACAGAAAAGTGGAAAGGATGCATTAAGTCATGCAGTCACTTTTGCTCCTGTGGAATTATGCTTTACATTAGTTTTACTAATGGCTTGTCTGGCTACCTTGAAAAAGTTTGAGAAAATGGATTTCCAGTATTTCTTTAACATTATCCCTATGCCTTTTGCTTACATGAAGAAATTTGTGTCTTATTATTGTTTCATCCTATTATTATCCTAGAGCTGGTTTGTTCTGCTAAAGACTCTCCAGGTTAAAGCAGAGATCACTCCCTTTTCCCTTCTTACAGGTGATGAAAAAAATCACACTTCGGATTTGTTGTGTAACAAAAAAAAATCATGAAAATGAAAATATGAACGAATGAACTGAATTTCTTTTTTTCTCTTTATTTCTTTTCTTTCTCACCTCTTCTGCCTTGGCTTCATCCTTCCCACCACTGAGGGTAAAGTCAGATCCATAGCCCAGAGATTGGAACTGTTGTTCAGCCAAACCATTTCTGTTTTTCTATGAAAACAGAATGTCCCCATGCTGGTCCCAAATACTGTCCACATAGCAAAAAGATAAGATAATTTAATTTTCTTTTTTTGTCTTCAGTAATCCTCAACAACTTGGGTAACCTCAATTCAGTAAAAGTTTGATACCGAGCCTGAGGATGGGACAGAATTTACTCCTTCATACTTGTTTTAGAAGACTAAGATCATGAAAAGCAATTCAAAACTGATTTATTCTACTTTAGTAACTGATTTCACTGATTGAAAAGAAACGTTGGCTTTGCCATAAATCACCAAATGCTGAAGAACTGTAAAGATCAAGTTTTATCAGGATAGGAGGATAAGACTTTCCAGACTGAAATTTCAGAAAATAACTACCACCTCGAAACTAAGCTTTCCTGTTTGCTTTTCTCTTGTTAACACTGTTTTCATAAGAGATTTTAATCCTTAACTCTGACAGAGAAAAGGTCTGGAATTAGAGATATAAATGGCTTAGGGATACAGATAAGCATTGGGAATTTTTTTCTTCTGTGTTGCCTGCCAAAAGAGAACACTGGATATTTCCCATTTGGCTTCCCTTTAATTAGCTGATTTCATTGTAACTACACAATTACCTATCTATTAGTATTGCTTAAGCCCTGCTAATTTTCATGAAAATTTACCTGTGAAACTGAGTCCATTTTTCTGGTTCTACACTGAGCCCTTTTCTCTGGCTCTGAGCTGCTCCACTGCAGGACATGAGCACAAGCTGCCTTGCCAGGGTGACCCTGGGACCTGTGTGTTGGCACAGGGACAGAAATAGTGACAGAAATAGTGACAGAAATGTGGTGTCCTGGCTGTCTGGAGGCTGGCCCAGCTCAGAGCAGCTCTGCTTCTCAGGGAACTGAGGAGCAGCCAAGTCGTGGCCTTGCCATTTCCTCACCCCTGAGCCACACCAGGAACATCTCCTGCAGCAGCACATTGGGCAAAAATCATTGCATATAGGTAAAACTTTATAAAATAAGGGTCTTGTTAACCTTAAAAAATCATGGCTCAGGCCTGCTATTTTGGCCAAGCAGAAAAGAACCATGGCAAAGTGACTCAGCTGAATTAGGGCTAGAAAAACAAGTTGTAGAACCTTTACATGCTCACATGGTTTATGGTGGTTGGTTGGATTCCATTTGTTGTGCTTAAACGGAATGTAACTGATAAAGGCCTAATTTCTTTAAAAACCCTGGTTTTTGCAATAAAGGGCTCTCCTTTGCACCTGCCTGGGGACTCTGTGTCACTCTGGACCCTCACAAAAAATCATTCCTTTCACTTGAGGTTTGAAATTCCTCAGGTTTCATCGATTCTGTGTTTCCACCCAGAGCTGTGCTGATCTTTTCTCACCACTCTTGCTGTTCCAATGGCAAAGGCAGCTGGGCAGCCTCCCTTCCTTCACAGCCTACTCAGCCTGTGTCTAATGGGCACATATAAAACTGGGACTGATGCCTGGGAAATCCCTCTAAGTTTCACTTAGAGGTCGAGTAGTTACAATCCCCTGAAGTTGTCTGTAATTTAACCCTAATTTAATTTTCAGCTGGCTTCTCTCTTTATCCTCCTCTGGACTATTTTTCCTCATGGATTCAAGTAAAAGCTTTAAATCTTGGACAGAATTTGTTGTTGCTGCTGGATCTTTCAGCAGGATGAAATCTACCTCAGGGAAAGGCACAGTCACCTCTCAGTAAAGTTTTCTGACATTGTTCTCTACAAGAAGCTACTTCTATTTGGGTTTGACTTCAGCAAGTTTCAGTTATGGAAGTTAAAAGGTTTCCAGCTTGGATGTTTCTCTGCTTTTGGGGTTGAGAGTGGCAGACAAGACAGGACAAAAGGTTTATGAAGCAGCTCCCAAAGTGGGCTCTTGCTTTTGCCTGTGTTGAGGGACAAAAGGCAATTTTTCCTTTGGAAGTGCTATGTTTTTTATATGTGGACTGGATATTTTCTCCTTTCTTGTTTAGGAGATATCATTGGAATATTATATTTGTGTGATTTTTTCCAAAATTAAAAATTCTGATGAATATCCAGAAGTCTAAACAGGCTTTTACACAATGAGATATTCTGGATGTTCTGCCTAGACAATAATTTTGTAATTAAAATGCTGCCCATACCAAAATTTCCATATTTGATTCTACCAGGTACATAGCTTTTCCTCCTCATTTGAGATTTGAGGGGTCAAAGTTTTACCCCTTCCAATGCCTCATTTTTAGTGCTGTGCTGTCAGCTTAGTTTAAAGCAAAGCAAACTGATGAAACCATAGATTGAGGGGTCACAGCAAAAAAAAAAAA
>VZTZ01009457.1:27862-239392 GCA_013400955.1 Drymodes brunneopygia
AAAAAAAAAGAAATCAATGTCTTCAATATTCAAGTAGGTTTCATAACTCCCTACAGCCTCTGCTTTCTACTCCTTTCTGCTCCCTCCTTGCTTCCGAAGGATACCAGATTGTTTCTTATTTTAGGCAGTGTTACAGATGGCAATTTAAGGAATGCAGAGTTTAGCCAAAAATGACCCCCTGGCATTCAGGTTTTGTCCACCAGTGGAATCAAAGTCTCCTTGACTATTCCTACAAGAAGCCTCTCAGCTTTTTGGGGATGTTTAAGTAATTACCAAGTGGTGGAACCAAGATATTTGGACTTTTGCCTCTTGTTGGTACAAACTTACAGAGAGCAATTACATTGTTAATGCACATTGTGTTTTTATTTTGAAACACAAATGCAATCTGAAATACTCGTGTTTTAGCTGGAGGGGGTAGGGAGGAATATATGGTTGTTTCATATCCATGGCAACTCCTACTTTTTTATTACTCATTATAAAGAAAATTTGTAATTCTTTAAGCTCTTGTAAAAAAATGATTGAGACAAAGACTCTTTGTTTTGTATCAAAAATATATTCTACTTATTAAAACATTGAAGTAGCTCTTTCTTTTTGAAAAAGAGTGAAAAGAAAAATTATTATGGAAGATGAAACACTTTAAAGCAGTATCTTTCTCGTTCCAATTCAACAGCATTAAATATTTCAATGCTGTGCAACTCCCAGTATATTTATTTTTTATGCTGGGGAAGTGAGGCCTATCCCTTTTCAGAGAATCAGTTGTGAACTTTGGTTTGCTTCCAACTTCTGATAAAATCCTGCTTTTTCTTTTTTTTATTATTTTTTTTTCCCCTCTGAGATACATGTCCCAGATATTAACTGCTCTGTATAGACCTTTTTCACATTTAAGAGGTGAAACTAATATAGTGCTTCAGCCCTAGCATGCATTTTATGGAAGGAAAGGAATGCTTCATGTTTTGGGTTTGGTTTCTTTTGTTTCGTTGGGTTTTTTTTTGTTTTGGGGTTTTTTTGGGGGGGTGTTGGAGAGAGAGGAATTATTATATTTAAAAAAATAAATCAAACCCTGTTATAGACAAGCACCAAAACAAGGGTTTTTTTCATGTAGGCTCAAGTACACAAAATATGGAATTAATCACAGCAATGCTTTTTGAGTAAGATTGGATTTTCATCGAATTTAGAAAGAGCAGGAGATGGAAGGGATAATGTTAGCTGTAGTCTCTATTATCACCAGGAGTCACTTGCAGGGGTGTGCAGGAATTGGGAATAACCTGGGTTTATGGTCTGCAGTGTCCTCAGGATAACAAAGCTGCTCCAGGCTGCCTTTCCTGGTGACCTGCCTCCAGGCTGGGCTCAGAGGTTTCAGTTCCATCAGCCTTGACACATTCTCCATGAGGAGTGATTCCAAAATGTTGCTCAGGCACTGCTCCACCCTTGGGAAGTGTGACTGATCTCATCCTGGGAGCTGCTGAGGGAATGGTGCTTCAGAGTGGTATTTGCTGTGCTGCACTGTGCTTTTTGTCTTTGTTTTATATCTTTATTTTTATGAAGGGAAGGGATAGATGTGGGGTCAAACCAATGATGCAGGAAGGGTGCTTTGAGAAAAGAAAACAGAAATTACTTCTGTTTAATGGATTCCCATCTTCTATCAGACAGGGAGTGCCTGGGCTGAGCCTGTACAGGTTAAAGGGATTCTTTTGTGAGAAGTTGTAAGCAACAGGACAATTTTGCCTTTTATTTTTTAATAAGAAAATGTATTTTTGTTAAAGTGAGCCATTTTGACAAAACATTTGGGTTTTGCTTTTTTAAAATTTTCCTTTTGCTCTGTGTTAGGCTCAATTGATTTGGAGTGACTGCTGATGGAAACCTCGTGGAGGAAAGGAGAATCAGCTGCCCAGGGAGCTGCTGGGCAGGCTCCCAGCACAGGGAAGGCTCGAGGGGCTGCAGGTGTGGTGGGAATGGTGCCCCTGGAGCTGGACAGGAGAGAGGGAGACCCAGCCAGCCTGGCCAGGGCCAGCTCAGGCAGCTGCAGCTGCATCCAGAGGGTCAGGAACAAGCTGCAGCTGGGGGAGTCTTCAAATGAGCAGCTCCAAGCCAGCAAGGGGGGACTGGCCTGGAGGGATGCAGGACGGAAGGAAATATTCATATTAATTAAACAGAGAAAAAATAGTGCAGTTGCTCTAATATTTGGTGACACTGGTCTTGAAGCTTTGCTGTCCCTTCTGTTGTGTCAGTGGCTTTTGTATCTTCCAAGTTACTGTTTTTAGGCTTGTAGTTGGAAGGTACCTGAAAAAGGGGGCTTGGGATCGTAAGGTATAAATTTTTATAAATGTTTATCCACTTATCCAATTTCTGACAGCTGAGAGCTGCAGACTGGAATTTACCCATAGTTTGGAATAAATGTCACAGCAGGTCCAGCCATGCTAGGTTCTGTTTGCATATTCCATGAGGACAGGCTGTGTGAGCTGTACCTCATTTCTGTAATTAGTTATGTGTAATTAGAATCATTGGGGTTCAAAGAGCCAATTGTGAATATTCTTCCCAAATACCTGTATTTGGTGCAGGGGAAGGGGAGCTCTTTATTTCAGAACCTCTGAAGTTCTTGAAGTGCAGAATGTTTTCTTTGGGTCAATTGATTATTGACATCAGAAATTCCCGTTTCTCGGATGGGGAACTGGAACAAGGCCTGCTTGGTGAGAACAAAGGCTGTTCCATTACAGTGGATTATTACACTTGCAAACCTAATTATCCCCTCTGGGACTCAGCACAGGCTTAATGCAGCTTGGATTATGGAGGCAGGTTCTTACTTTCAACTTTGTTCAATAGATTTCTGACAAGTCTGGTCTTACAGATGATTAAATTTCAGTACAATGATTAGAGAGTTTTCTGCAAAGGAATAACTGGATTTTTTTGGAGGTTGGAATGGGACAACTCTTCTTTTTCACTCTGAGGTTTGCTTGGGCTTTTTTACCCCCTTTTATTTTTATCCAGAAGAGAAAAGTAGGATTTTCTTTTCAAGCAGAGCTATCCTTCAGGTCTGGCATGAGAGAAGAGATTGATGTCCTGGGTAACTACAAACTGTGAAAGGCTTATGCTTGAGGAATTAAATTGTCATAAATAAGTGGTGACTGAGCAATATTTTTGCCATATCTAGAATTAGCTTGGTGAAGAGCTGAATGTCAGTGAGTGTGTCCCCAAGGCTGTCAGTGAGGGGGAACAGGGTGTGGCTGGGCTCTGGAGCTCCAGCTTTAGGTGTTTGTATTAGCTGATAATTACTGAAGCTCCTAAAGGATGAAAGGCTACTGAATTTCCCAGAAGAGGAGAATTAAAAAGAAAAAAAATTTATTGAAATCTAAACCCTAAGCCTCAAAAACTTACTGCTGAAGTATTAACAGTGTAAATGTCTGTCCTTTTTCCAGGCCCTACTTGCCACTAAATGTATATATTTATAACCCTAAGTCCAGCTACATATCAAAATTATCATGTTTTTTAATATACTCTGCACTTACATTACCTCATTCTTGTGATGATGGTAGGAAACTTGCAGATAAGCCTGCAAACACTAATATTAGAAAATTTGTAAGTTTGTCTTGCAGAATTGCAAGATACTTAATCATGAACACCCTTGTATGGAAGCCTTTCTAGTGGGCTTTCTCGGGTAGATTTCCTTGTATCCTTTCGTCCCTTAAGAAGGGTTTTAATAATCTGTCAGCCTATCCTGTTTTCTCTGAAATGTAAATTACTGTCATTTATTTGAGACAGACATCTCAAAAAAAGACAAATGAAAAGGAAAGAAAGTGGCCTGTAGATTAAGGAGTGATGGGGAGGAAGAGGTAAATGAGGTGGCTGGGGTTTTTTTAAGCTTTATTTTTGTATGAAACTAGGCTGAAATATCTTCCCTTAAATTTGTGATGCTGTTCATGAGTTACATGTTTTCTACACTGACAGATGAAAAAAGCTCCACTGCCTTACAAACAGCTATTAGACAGTCACAAATTTTTTTGCTGTTGCCTGTAAATAAATCATTCAGGTGATAATTTACTGAACAGTAAGAATTCATTATATATAAAACTGATTAAAAAATTAAGTTGAAATCTCAGACATTAATAAAATCATTTTTACTGGAGTTTGGCACTGCCAAGAACCTAATAAGGAGCACACTGTGAATGTTATAAATGTGGAGTCAGGACACAGATATTGGCTGTCCGAGTGTCTTGTGCTCTCTGTGGGGTTGTAAAATGAAAAATCCCTGCTGGGAGGGAAAGAAACACCCAGGAAAATAGCTGAGAGTTCTGGCTGCACTGCTCCTGATAGCTTATCAGTGGCTATGGATTATTGGCAGAAGTGAATGACAGGAAAGGGCTTTATGCATAACAACATGGAAAGGGTGTTTGGATCCTTAGGAGTCTTCTGAAAGTAAAAACCAAAACAAACCAATCTATGAACAATGGAAACAAACCTCAACCAAGCTGACTTTTCTTCTTCTTCCATGAAAAGTTCTGTGTGGCTTCCTGTGTGTGTCCTCTATCTCATGTTGGTGTTCATCCACATCAGAATCCCTGAGAATCTCCAGATTTCTGTGCTAGATAATGAAAAGTACAAGATATTTTGCCTTCTGCTTACTGGTAATGATCTGATGAGTGAAACTCAAAGCTGGCTCTTTCAGAGAAGAAACATTTTGAAATATTTTTGAAGGCTTGTATGGGATGGAAGGTTGCTCTTGGCATGGAGGTGTAAGGGAGCAGAGGAGAGCAAGGTTTTGCAATAACTTTTATTGGCCCAGTTGTTAGAGTTGGCAAAGGGAGATGAGTTTTAAAGCACATAAGCCCTTCTCATAGTCTGAAATAGAAGCAGGGGGTTTCAAAACTAAATGCAAGTGGAGAAAGATTGCTGAGTTTGCCTGAGCTTTACAGAAAATATTCCAAGGGTAGGATCCCTGTTGGGTGGCAGCCTTGATGCTCAAGTGCACAGCAAGAGATTTGACTCCAGAGCTGGTATCTGTTACATTTGTTTCTTCAAAAGAAACAAAAAAAGGTTTAATTTCTGGTTTGATGTGGAGCAAGAAAAATACATGCAAGGATGTTTTTCAGACTCTTCAAGTTAATAGTCATGTTACACTATTTCTCCTCATGAGAGTTTGTATAACTCAGACTAAAATAATTTGCACCGAATCCCTTCCTGTAAAACTGTTTAGTGTTTAGAATTCATCTTTTGTTTTTGTGACTGTTTTCTGTGCTTAAGATCAGAATGAATGCATTCATACTGCAGAAAGATTTTTTGGAAAATATAAATATACGTGTTGAAGTATGTCTCAAACCAGTTTTTAATTATTATTTCATGTTGTTTAATCAAATAATTTTTTGCTCTTTAAGTAATGACAGTACTTTAAAGACATTATTTTGTTTACATATAAAATAAAGTACTCAGTTATTCAGTCATAGGCTTCTTCCTCTGAAATGGTAGCAGAAATTTGTTATAAGCTAAAAAGGATCCAAGGGAAAAATAAAAAAGAAACCAAACCAAACCCCAGTGATTTTGTAGCTAAGTACAAACAGGAAGGTCTGGCCTTGTGTGTGTCAGGTGCTCCCTGTGCTGTGAGATCAGCCCCAAGCCTGGCAGTGTTGAAGTCAAGCTTTAGGAGAACATTGGAATGCTGCCTTGAGCATCCCACCCAAGCAAGGGCTGAATTGCAGTATTTGCCTTTCCTGTGCCATGGCTTGCCAAAGAATGTTGCACTTTGTCCTTGTACAAAGTCAGGCTGATGGCTTTGTGTGCTGAGCCAGGCAGAGCTGGGACTGGCTTTAGAGCAGGGATCTGGCTCTGCCTGTGCCTCCTGCCACTGCTCTCTGATATTTGCCTTTGGGAGCACCAATTCTGTTGCAACAGCAGCCCAACTTCGAGCCTGTCTGATAAGAATCTGCTTTCCTCTCATCAAAGTGAAGATATGGAAACTTTGAGCAAAATGTTCAGCAGGTGCCTTTTGATGCATGTGTTTTCTGTGTCACCTGAGGTTTTCTGTATTGTCTTCAGTGAAGAGAAATTGATGGAATTCTCAAAAATCACCAGTGTGGCAGCTGAAAGCTTGATTCTTGGATTTTACTGATTTAGCTCGATATCCATTCCCATGTAGAAAATTATTCTGTTCAATTTAGTAAATTTTCATGTAGGTTGGCCTGTCTGAGTCTTGCTGGTTTTTAACCTCTGTAGTTATTTGGTCATTTTGCCTGAGGTGTTCAACAGCTCAGAATGCTGGAGATACTTTATCCCCAGTGAAAGGTTTTTTGAGTCTTTGAAAGCTGCTTGGCTCTCTCTTCTTCCTTCTTTAGCTGCATGTAAAACATTCCACAGATGATGTAGTGCCTCATTTCGGTGTTTGTGAGCCTGACTGGAACTCACCTGTTTAAAAGGTGGCCCCCTCTTAGGATGTTAGCAATATTTTCCAAATAATTGTAGTAGTTAAAGTGCAAGTACAATGTAATTAAGTAGAAATGTCACTTTACAGCATAGAATTTAACACAGAGGCAAAGCTCGCTCTCTGAAAAGAGCAGAGAGCATGAAATGCAGAGCTATTTAATTCAGTAGGAAAGGTTTACAACCCTCCCACTTTGAAATACAGAACAAAACTGCATTATTGGAATGGTAATACACAATACTTCTTAAAGCCAGAGGTGTCTAACCTTCTTTAAATATTCTTCAGAAGCAATCAGATGGCAAACACACATTTTCAAAAAAGCAGTTTCTTCCACAAAGCAAGCAAGCTTTATAAAGCTGCTAAGCCTTATAAAATCTGTTATTACTTGTGTCCTTTATACTCTGGGTGTTTTAGCTTTTAAAGTGATATTATCAGTTTAATTAAAAACTTATCAAAGCCTACCTCTCACGCAGAAGCAATTCAGAAATTCCAAACACAAACATCTCACCGTGTAAATTAGATGCTAGAATCATATCAAACTTCAGGTATGTTAATTATTAAAAAAAAATAGAAATCTCCCAGGCATTTAATGAACCAGATAACCAGAGTAGCTCGTTGTTAAAGCTGGAAATATCTTTGACCTCGATGGGGATGGAAGCAGGTAATCCCTTTGGTGCAAGTGAGCTTTGATTTTCGTACTTAACCATGTCGAGTAGCCGAAATCTTTTTTATTAGAAGGTGATATTAATTATGGGCTGACATGACAAAAAGGCCATTGAGGCCTTCAGAAACATCCAGCAACATTTAGAAGACTTTGCAGCAGCTTTTCTGTTCGGGCCTGAGCTTCTGTAACTCCATTTGTGAAAGAACATTCTGCTTTTCCTTGTGGTTAGATGGAGCACCAGAAATAACAGCTATTTTTTTCCTATGAATATAATGGATGAAAACTAAGATCCTCTCATATCTCTACTACCCATAGTCCTTTAATAAGGAACTTGGTTATGACTGAATTTTAAAAAAACAGTCCTTGTGGGGGATTTTTTGGTTGTCGTTTTTTGTGGGTTATTTTGTGGTTTTCTGTGGGCTTTTTCATGGTTTTGTTGGGGTTTTTTTTTGTTTGGTTGGTTTTTTTTTGGTGTGGTTTCTTTTTTGGGGGGGTGTTTTTTTGGTTTTTTTCTCTTTTTTGTGGTTTTGTTTGTTTCTTTGTGTTTTGTTGTTTTGGAGGTTTTTTGTGGGGTTTCTTTGGGTTTTTTTGGTGTGGTTTGTTTTTTGGGGGGTGGGGTTTTTTGTGGTTTTTTTCTCTTTTTTGTGGGTTTTTTTTTTGTTTGTTTGTGTTTTGTTGTTTTGCAGGTATTTTCTGGGTTTTTTTTTTGTTGGTTGGTTGGTTGTTTTTTAATTTTCCTTGAAGACCCTGTACTGCTTGGCTGTGTGCTCCAGTTGGGCTGATGCATTTGCCTGATTCATCTTTGCCAGGGTGCAGCTGCAGCAGAGCAGAGTCAGACATTTTCCTGACAGGTGGGCACTAACTCTGCTATTTATAAAAATGTCTATTTTGGGTAAGATTGTCACTGTTACGTGGTGCTGCCAAGTCTCAGTGGGTGTAGGGTGAAAAGTGCACTTTTCCTGTGAATTCTGGCATTCCAAACCAGGCAAGTACCTGAAAGTCTCTTGTAGGGTCATTATGCCCCAGGTAGAACCTTAGGGTGCTGAAATCCAGTGGGAATAAAAGTCCTGTCTGGAGTTTGCCAAACATGCAAAACCAGATTGCAAATCCTTTTAAGTAGGTTGTTAACAATGGGTTGATGGACATATATGTTTATTTTAGTAATTTTAGTATTTTCAAGGGACTGAAGTAATCTCAAGCCTTGCTTCAGCTTACCCTACACAGGAATCCTGATCATTGTTATTTATCGTGGCAAATTACCTAGACAATGGCAACAAGTGCATTTTTAAACCTTTCTCTCTTCCTTACATGGCTTCATAGTTCAGAATGAATAGGGATAATATGATTTTAATAACTAAAATTTACTCCTTTGGCTGTGTTTTTTTAGATTCAACTGAGTTATTTATTAAAAACACGGTGTAAATAATGTGCATGTTTTGGTGTTTAGAGTCCAGACAACAACCTGTATATAGATACTACATCAATACAGTTTTTCAGAGAAAAATCTTATATTGGTGTAAGTTTCTATAGGTTCAGTGACTCATGGAATATTAGATCTGCCCCAGCTGAAGTTGTCCCTGTGGGTTTGTTTTGGTTTTTTTTTTCTTTTTTTCATTTGCATGTTTTTTGGGGTTTATAGGTTTTTTTGGGGTGCTGGTAGGTGAAACTGAAGGCTTGCCTGGTTTAATATAGGAATGGAGTGTTTAGAAATCTAAACACATGAGGTATGAAAACACTGAGTTATTTAAAACATTTTGATTTATTTTGGAATATTGGATTTATTTTGGAATAAGGGTATTGGGGGTTTTTGGACACTTGAGGATTATTGATTTCTCAGCACCCAATTGTAAACAATTCTGTGAGCAGGTGGAACCTGCACTGACCTGCAGTGTCAATGCACTAAGTGTATTTTATATACCTCTCTGCTTTCAAGATATTTCAGGTTTTAGTGGCTTAGAATACATCTAATCCCAGAGTAGAATGAAAGTTTACTGCTATGATTTTTGAGGTGTGTTAGAGTTTGGTTTTTTTTTTTAGTAGGTTTTTTTATGCCTTTGATGTGTAACAAATTACTAATTCACTTTTGAAATAATCTCCTATATTTTTGCAAATCCTATCTAACTTTCTGATTAAACATTTCTGTTAATACCAGCTTTAGATAAGGGGACTGGATTTAGTGTGTCCAGAATCCTCTGGGGCCCACAATTGCTGCTAGAGATGTGTTGTGAACCTAAAAAGAAGTTGTTTCACAGTTGAATTGTCTGGGTTTCAGCTGTACACCCAGGCAAGCTGAGTGGAGTTGAATTTCTTGGGGTTTTGAAGCCTTTAGGAAATTGCCTGCACAGCTCAGACCTCACAGCAAGCTGGGAGGGTGGCAGGAGACTCTTCTTATAGAATGGATTGTAAGGGCAGAAAATTCCACAGTATAAAAAAGAAATACTGACTAGAAGATTATTAGGATGGAATAATTTTGCCTGGGTCTAAGGCAAAGCTGTTTTTCTTCTGCCATTCCTAGGAAATCGTAAGAATCAGAGGAAAACCATTGATACCAGAGGTACAGCAATGCCTTTATTTTTTTTTAACATGTGCATTCTCAATATTTTTTCACCAACCCAGTCCCCTTGCCAACCTAATTATACACTTTCACAGGGTGCATTATTCTGGGCAGTTTTGATACTGCTGATGAAAATCCAAACACTTTCAGATTTGTCACAAAGGGTAGTTCCCAGCTGATACCCTCACACTCACTCCCATTGTTTGCTGCTCTAAAAGTGTGCTCTCTTTTGCTGTGTGTTGTTTTAAAATGAGCATGTGGTGTACTCTTGACTTGAATGGATGGTGAAGGAAGAAGAAAGGATTTTCCTAATGGTTCAACAAGAGCACTTGGTAAATAATTTATCATCATCAAGTGCCAGCTTTATCTGAAAGCTGACAGGTCTTTCTTTTATGATTCAGTGGTGTCTGTGCTGACCTGCTGTACACGCTGCCTGTCAGTGTTTTAAATCTGCTCTGGTGTTACCCAGCCCCTGGTACACTGATCCACTCCTTTTCATGCTTTGGAAAGCATCTGCTGATATTTATGAAGTATATGTTAGCAAATGTAAGAGTAAGTATTTTAAGGCTCATTAATATTTTAAGTCCAGAAATACAACTTCTGCACTCTCGTGCGTGGCAGACGTCTTGTTTTATGAGAACTGTGAGAAAGTGATTTTGCTTATTGATTGACATTATCAGGCAGTCAGGCAGACACTCCAGCAGGTGGAATCACCTTTTTGTGTTGATGTCTGCCAGAAGTTAACAGCAAATGTGATGCCCTTTCTGCCAGTGAGAGCTAATGTGCACAAAGGTAATGGCTTTTAAAACTGCTGCAAACCTTAATGGTGTGAGATCAATATTCCTGCTGCTATGGGTAAAATGCTGCTGCATATATTATTAAGACCTTCTTCAAAATTGAATTACTTGAAGCACTTTTGGACTGTTAGAGGATTCAGTATTTATCTTCACAATAAAATACTAATGGATCTGTGTTTGAGGAAATAATATTAATATTTTTCTTCTTGCTTAGCAATATGAAAATTTATTTTTTGAAAGTAGAGATGAGCACAGCGACGCCCACAAATCTATCACTTTCCTTCCTACTGGGTAATGTTTGAGACTGGGGGAAAGTTAAATCAGCTGGTAGAGGAGCTAGACAATTTCCCAAGGATTACATATGTGCCTGTGTGTATTTTTGCCTGCTGGAAAGGGAGTGAGCAGGAGAGGCCTGGTTTGTTCTCCCAGCACTGTGTTCATAACCTCAGCACCAGGGGGACGTGTCCCCAGTGAGGCCTCAGGAGCACTGCAGGATGTTGGAGACCTTGGATATTTTCCAAGCCTCAGTGTTTGAATATTAATGTGTATGTTTGACTCTGAGGTTATGTGTGCTAAGTGCAAAGCATACAATAACTCCTTGCAGTGAATATTTTTTTTTTTCATTTCTTATGTCAATAATGTTCTCGTGTGTTCTGTGAATTTTCAAGATTTAACCTGGCTCGTAGTACCTGCTCTCATTTAACTATTTGTTTGGAAATGGTGTTCAGACAACTTCTGGGTAAAGAGTTTTGTCTTCCTGATGGTTTCCTCAAGGCAGCCAGGGGAAGCCAGTTAAAATGAAAAATGAGTTTTTTGACTAGTTAGACAACTATTGGTTAAAAAAGCTGAGTCAAGAAAAAAAAAAAGAAAAAAAGAGGGGATAGCTTAAATGTTCCAACAGGAAATAAACAGAACTGCATTCAACTGAAGTTACCACTGAAATATATTACAAATCTGTAAATATTAATTGCAATGAAAAAGCTGCTTCTTACTGTTTGGTTGGATTTGGTTTCCAGACCAGTAGAGCAATTGCATTTGCATTGGAACATTTCAGTCCCTTTTTGGGTTTTCCCACCTGCAGAATGCAGAGTTGAGCCCCCTGGCAGGAATGCTGAGAGGAGCTGTGCCATGACTGCAGCTTCACTGCTGTTTCCTGAGTGTGGCTTTGCCCTTCTCCCAGCACTGTGGGGTTTTTTCCCTGTGCCATGTGAGAGAGATCCAGCTCCAGCATGCTCAGCCTAACACATGGAAAATGAAATATTGTGCCATAAGCACACAGTCTACTTCCTACTCCTGGACAGATGGGCAAAATCATCATTCCCCAGTGCCTGAGCTGTGTGGCTCTGTGTTAGATCACTTGTCACAGTGAATGTATTCAGCGTTCCATAACATTGGCATAGTCTAACAGGAACAACTATCAATGCACTCACTGATCCTCCCCAAACCTTTCAAACACTGTCCTCACTGCAGAGGTCTGTTCAAACATGGCAACAAACATGACTTTGACATGGGCTGATGGGGGCAAAATAAAGCTTATGAAAAAATGAGGTATAAATATTGTCTATAAGGCGAGAAGCACATGGAGTTCATCCTGCTCAAAGCCATGTTTGGCATAGATCTACCAGATCTTCTGCCAGTTATTTTTCTTTTCATGCTTTCCCCACCAGTGCCAGTTGGAAAAATATGAAAGCTCTACTCATTTTCTCAAGAGAAAAGGAAATAAATTTTCCTATGTTTGTGTATATGCATGCACCCACATACATATGTGTGTGTATATACATATATATGAAAACCTGTGTGAATATCTGCGTGTGTTAAAATCTCTTTCTCCATGCAGTAGGAAAAAGTTTTAGTAAAAATAGGAGACAAAAAGGTAGAAATAAATTAGAGACTTGGAGCAACTGAGGCATAGCATGTAAAATATGGCCATTTTATTATTTTTTACTCTCATGTTTGTCTATCTGCATAAGGTGTCTTGTAAATTATTTGCTAATTTAAAGTATGATGTTTCTAAGAGATAATTCATGGATAAGTTAATTCCTGCAGCATTCAGGCAGGAAAAGAGATAAGCCATGTTGGAAAATCATGAATTTAGTCCAGTATCACTGTTTGTTTTCTCTCTAAATATACCTGCTTGTACATGCATAAAAATGCAGTTAATATTGAACTATAATATGCACCTATGTTTTATTGCTAATAAGTTTAAATCATTGCACTGCAGTGGGAACTCATTCTTGTTCAATGTTTCAGTGGAACGTGTTTTATAGTCATGTTTATTTACTTCAATTTTTTTAAAATTTATTGCTTTTTCTGCCATGGAGCAGTAAGAGCGTCACAACCCCAAATCTTGTCAGCAGTTCTTTAGATGCAGGAGCCTCTGTTCTCTGCTGGAGAATCAGAAGTTGTGCAGAACATTCCTACCTGGCATGAGCTACCCTCTTGCAGAGTCCCTGTCTTTTTTAAGAGGTGAGGAACTACAAATAAAGATGGGTTTTCAGAAAGCTCCAATCATCTGATGGGCATGTGAATATATTTGTAATTATAATGAGTCGAAATCTCTGGCTTAAGCCTGAGAGGCAAATGGGAGAGTTTCTGATAAAGAGGACTTAACAGTGGCTGCAGGATATGTGATGCTGTGATGTAAATGGGAGAGTGTTAGAGAATGGTGCATTTTCTGAATTAAGGAATATTTTGGGGTGTTGTGGACAGGTATATCCAACTGGGTTCCTCCAGAGTTGCATCCAAGCAGGTTTAACAGCTGTGTCTGTGTTGATAACAAGCAAACCTGGATTACAGTGTAAAAAAAATGTTGAAACTGTATCTTCAGTCAACATTTAGTAGGATGACTTCTTTTCATATTTTGGGTGTAAAATACTTCAAGATAGTAATTCACTGTCCTCTATAGCTTTAGATCAGGTCTTTGTAGCTTGGATGAGTAACCACAGTAAATCCACTCACCTAAGGACCAGTTTCACTGTCCTTCAAGCTGCATTCACCTCAAGCTGTTGGCAAACTGAAAGGCTTTACAGGGAGGTTGGGCTAAAAATCCTGGATGATGCAATGAACCCCTCAGTGTGGCTGTGCTGACAACTCCTGTTGTATGTGCACACACACAAACCCTGAACAGCCCTGAATTGCTTTTATGGTCACTTCATTCAGAGTCCCATAGACAGGGACAGACCATTCCAGCCCACAGCAAGGAGCTGGAGCTGCTGCAGAGAGCCCAGAGGAGGCAGCAGCATGAGCAGAGGGATGGAGCAGCTGTGCTGGGAGGAAAGGCTGCCACAGCTGCCATTGTTCAGCTGCACAGGAGAAGCTTTGGCCTGAGCTCAGGGTGGCCTTGCAGGGCCTGAAGGAGCTGCAGGAAAGATGGAGAGAGACAATTGCCAAGGGCTGCAGGGCCAGGAGGCAGGGAATGGCTGCCAGTGCCAGAGGGCAGGCTCAGATGGGAGATTGGGCAGCAATTGTTCCCTGGCAGGGTGCCCTGGGCAGGGACACCTTCCCCTGTGCCAGGCTGCTCCCAGCCCCAGTGTCCAACCTGGACATCCTTGGGCACTGCCAGGGATCCAGGGGCAGCCACAGCTTCTCTGGGCACCCTGTGCCAGGGCCTGCTCACCCTCTTCTTCAATGGTTTTGCAGTTTATCTTGGGCCTTTTTTTTCCCCCTTTTCGTGAAGTTAAGTCTGTATTGAACAAGTATTTGGCCACTTGTCTGTTTTGTTGGAAGCTACATACCTTTTTCCCCTTTTTTATAACTGCACTTTAAACACATTCTGATATGAATGTGTGAATAACAGAAAAACATGATTTCTCATATCTAGTGGCACTTTATCTGCAGCAAAGTGTTTAGTTTGCTTTGAATTTTTAACCCCACAACAAAGGCAAGTGGTGTTTGCCTTTGTTACAAGTCCAGTTAAGTTGTAAATTCCCAAATTCTGAAAATTGCTACCACTGCCTTGTTTTTGTATAGATACAACTTTCCTTCTGGAAGTGCCTCTCCGTGAGTGAGCTGTAAAGGCATGTTTGTGCTGAGGTCACTGGCTGATGATAGCTTTAGTTTTTCATACACTTAGAGGTACTTTGTGTATAGGTAAAACTTTCAGAAGGTGAGGTTTAATTCTGGTGAATAGATGGGACCAAAATCTTTCCTTACAAAGGATGGGATTGCTTTCAGTTCACTCCTCTGTGCTGACCCTAATGTGGTTCTGCAGAGCAGGGTCCTGTCTCTTTGTGTTGTTTTGGAGGAGAATTTACATTGAGTCAATCCTCCATAAAGGACACTTTGAGTGCTTACAAAGCCATAACTTCTCTCTTACTGATATTTCAGCATCAAATGTTTTGAGAGAAGGATTTGTGTCAGCCACTTTAAGGTTTGATTTGTCCCCCTGAGTGCTGTCTTTGCTTGCTCTAGGCACAAGAAGCTGGGGTGCAGGGAAGAATCTCGTTTATAATTTCAAGGTGATCTTTGTAAATCATGTGTTATGTAGTAGACGAAACAGCCAATTTTAAAATTAAACTAAAACTTTTATTAAAGCCGATTAGAAGAAAAAAAACTGTTTTAGATGAAACTGCCAATTTTAAAATTAGAAAAGTCTTTTATTTACAAGAAAGCCAATTAGAGAGAAAAAGAATCAATTTATGAAAGTAACTATAAGAAAAACCCACCAAACAGTCAGGGATAGACCGCAAAACCATAACTAGAAACCAACTCACAACCCCAGGGTGGGATTGGGTCCCTCGACCATCCAAGGTTTGGAGGAAGAAGAAGAGCCCCTCCACAGGGAGGGATCAGTCTTTTACAGACAGTCCAGCCTTTGTTGATATTGGCTGGTCAAGCTTCAGTGTCCGCCTCCAGTCGCCACTGATTGGTAACTTCGATGTCAAAATCACTTGCTGACATTTTTCCAGAATCTTCGCCCTTTCTCGATCTCTGATTGGTGTGTTATTCACTTGGTGACACTCTTCCAGAACCTTCATCTCTTTTCGTTCTCTGATTCGTTGTTTTACATCTCTTACGTAAGGGTCTACTTAGAGTTCTTTCTCCACCCCCTCCTCCCCTTTTTTTTTTTTACATAGAATAGTCTTAATAACATTTGAATTACATTTGATAATAACCTTTGTAGTAAAACATCCCATTCATATAACAAGTAACAAATAACACAGCTATTAATTCATAACTAATATTCCATTTGTAAAGTCTCTAATTTAAACACGAACGAACTCTTTTAAAACAATCCCATGAACTCATTTATAACATGTTATTCCTTAGATTTAGGTTCAGTTGCCCAGCAGGACAGAGAGCAGCCATGGATGGCTGAGAGGGGCCCTCAGGCCTGGCTGTCCCTGTGTGCAGGGAGGGGCAGAGCAGGGCCCAGGCTCTGCTGCGGGGCCCAGCAATGGCACCAGAGCCACGGGCAGGGGCTGAGCCCAGCAATTGCCCTGCACAGGAGGCACAACTTGTGCCCTGGGCAGTGGCAGCCCTGAGCAGATTGTGCCCAGAGGCTGTGCAGGCTCCTCCCTGGGGATATTGCAGAGCCCTCTGCACACACTGCTGTGCCCTGGGCTCTGGGATGGCCCTGCTGGAGCAGGGAGTGACACCACAGGAGCCCCTGGGGCCCCTCCAGCCTTTACCAGTTCCAGGGTTCTGTGAAGGGAGATTCCCATCGAGCCTGAGGCTCTGCTGTTCTGATATTTGCAATTAATGCAGCTTATTTGTGATTGGGATCAAAACTGTGGATAAATTCTGCCGTAATGCTTTGCAGTGGCGTTTGGGAAAACTGGAACAAACTGAATAAACCGAAACTTGTTACAGTGGAATTTGGACACTGGTGGCTCACAGAGCCTGAAGCTGTACCCTCTCTCAGAGGCTGTATTTAAGTTTAGTTTAGAACATATTTGTTAGAATTGACAAGTGGCTTTGTCAGAAGTGTTTCACTCCTCTAAACCAGTGGGGTAACTTAAACCAGTGCTAACTTAAGAACAAAATGCATGGAACTGTGTGTAAACAGCAGGAGAACAACTGATTCTACCCTCACAGAACGACTTATAAATTTTGTAGCAGTTGACACTGTGCAGTTCTGCTGTAGCTTGTTACTCTTGAGGCACCTCACAAAGGTGCTCAAGATCTGATTATTCAAAAAATTGCTTGTTGCCAGAATAACATGTTGGGTCTAGTATTTGAATTTTATGTGCAATAGCCAATAAAATGCAAAGCTTGTTTTGAAAATATACTTTATATTTACCTCAGAAGTTGCATTAGAGTGATCTTGATTTTAATCATATATAGTGGATGTGTATTTTATGTGTGTAATAGCATTATTTAGACTTTCCTAGGGCTGTCATGATTTGTTACACTGGGGGATCCAAAAATACAATGCCCAAGAAATTATAGGGTCAGTGAAACTCATTGGGGTAAACACAAAGCACTAATGAGGGTGTACTGCTGAATTCATACAGTGAATTTTTTTTAGCGAAATTTCTGATGCTTTGTGCAAAGATACAATTTTCCTCTGCAACGGGAGTTTGGAAACATACATTCAAAAATTATTATTTGGTATTAAACCCTTTTGTGTGGATAAATTTAACTGATAGAACTCATAACAATATAATGCTGTTCAGGTTTTAATGGAGTGAGGAGCCTGATGTTTAGAGGCTTTTGTACACAGGTTTCCCTTAAAGTCTTCACCCTTGCGAAGCAATTTTAAGAGATTGGTGGAATTTGCTGTATATAATGGTAGTTAAGTGCACAGTAATGGGACAGAGGAGTACTTTTGAGTGCTAATACTCTACTGAGTTCACTGGAACTTCTATATCAGGTGCTTCTCTAGGTACAGAGTTCAATTCTTGAGGCTCCAGAGTTTTTATTTATATCTGTACCTGAAGAATTATGTCAAAGAAATATAAACAGCCTGAACCTCCAGGCTGCTTCATCTCAGTCCCATCATTTCCTCCCGTTATAAAATCTGTCAGCTGGCATAACAAGGCAGCTTAAAGCTATCTTTTACTTTATTTTAAACCACAGTCCTTGATATTAAGCAGCCAGGTAGGGAATTGAGTGTTTCTGGAAATTAAGCTGTTTGCATACATAAAGCCACTACACTGAATATTTCAAATGTGAGGGGGGAGAAAAAAAAAGAAAAACATAGGCAGAAAAGCATGTGATGGCAGTGGAATGAGTCAGCAAATGTGCTCCTGGTTACTCTAATTATGTGATGATAATGGCTGTCTACAAATAGAAGAACTTAATTCTTAGCAACAATTGCTTTGGTTTTGGGTTCTAGCAGCAGTTGGATAGAGCCTGATCCTGGTTTCTGTGCTATTAATAGTAATAACCAGCTTTGTACCCCTTGGCTTTTATATAGACCCCACAGACCTAAAAGTGCTGTGATTGTCCCCATTTCACAAAGACCAGTAAGAAATGTAAGTGGGGTGACATATCAGTGTCATTGAGGTGTTACCTAGAGCCTGAAATGGAGTTTTGGACTCCCAAATCCTGTGTCTTTGCCCATTAGGTTGTTTTGATGTCAGTGGTGTTTTCATCTTGGAAGAGTAAAATTTTTGTTTTCAGGGTTTGGTTTCCATAACACTATCAGTAGTTTCTGTATAAAACAATTATTGTCATAACTACAGTGTGTTATGGTAGCTCCCAAAATATGAACAGCTCCCAAAATACAAAGGAGTACAGACTATGGAATATTGGAAACATTTTTGTTATGTCTGGTTTTATTCCTAATTCACTTAAGGATCATAGAAACCTCAGTGAGCTCAATGATCAGAACAAGGGATTGTAGTTTGATGGACACAGTCTCAGATGTATTACAAGGGAAAAGGATAACACAGGAAGGCAAAAGGAGATCAAAATACTCGAAGATTAAGAAGACTGAAGATCAAGAATGTCCAGAGTGAAGACAACATTTGTGTGCCTGAGACATAAAGATCAAACTAAGCATTGTTATTGCATCCCTGAGAGTAAGCCAGAGCTTGGGCTGGGAGAAACCTTCCGTAGAGTTCTTTGGTCATGCTTGTCCCTTTATTTGTAGTTTGTTGTTTTTTTGGTGTCGCTCTGATTTTTGCAGTGTTCTATGTTTTTACTCTTGTAGTAGAATTTGCCATGCATTTTCTATAAACACAGTCCTTGTTTTTGTAACCGGCCTAAATTGTTTTGAACTTCTGGATTGTTTTCGTTCCCTTCTCCTAAGGCGGAGAAAGATGATAGACTATGTCTTTACCCTGTGAAATTACAGAAGTGATAACCTCATTAACCAATCCACGATTATCTTAAGGAAAATATAAATATGAAAGAATAAAGAAAGGCAGGCCCCTTTTTCTGGTCCTGCCTAGGGTCCTAAACTACTGCTGAAAAATCTGCGTGTTTCTTTTGTGTCCAACAGTGCGACAGTTTGGTTGGGTTTTTTAAGCTGTTTCTCAGTGCAGGAATCTGTTTTTGGGACACACCGTGGTGGTGAGGTGTTTCCAAGCAAGGACAGGCTCTTCCCTGGGGTGAGAGAATGAGCAGAACCCTGGCAGTTCTCACTGCTGAGCTCCTCAGAGCAGGAGAGGCTGCTGGAAGTTGTATCTTTGGTGGGTCTGGTTAGCTGCACGATGAGGCTGGGTATTGAGTTAAATGTTTTATTGGACATATATCTCAGGTTTGCTGGTTGTTTTGGGTTTTTTAAAGACTTATTCCATTTCCATAGCATGGGCTGCAAGAATTAGGGAAAAAAGCTGCAGTATAGAATTGATTAAAAACAGTGGGGCTGATGCAAGGATCCTTACACATGTATCTGATTGCAGGCTAAATCTGAAACACGGGTTGTGTCCAGGCTTGTCCTTTGATCATGTTTCTTATTCACTTAGTCTCTAAACTTGTTGCTTTTCAAAATACATAAGCAAGATAAAAATACTCAGCAAATTAAAAAAAAAAACAGTGTAGATTGCAGGTTTTTATTTTGTTCCTTTGGGGTTTTTTTGGTTTTTGTTTTTGTTTTTTTGGTTTTTTTTACAGAAGTGGTATAATTAGGGAAAACAGACATGAGAATTTATGTATATATAATTTAAATAGTTACTATAATTTTGTTAATGTAATTGAATAACACTTATTACTTACTCTGGATTCAATGAGCAAACTCTTTGTTCAAAGAAAGAATCATTACTGTAAACCCCAGAGAACACACTTTGCTTTGCTGATTGAAAAGGTGGTGTTCCGATTTAGGAACTGCAAACTTTCCAATACCAATTTTTTATTTTATTTTTAATGTTCAGTGCAAGCTTTCCAATACCAATTTTTTATTTTATTTTTAATGTTCAGTGCAAGCATTGTCATTTCTCACTCTGTACATTTTCCAGGACATGCTGGTGACCAGTTGCTGATTGCCTGCCCAGGAGTTCCATCCCTGGACAGAGATAACAAGGCTGCAGCTGCTGGAGCTACGTGTTGCTCTCCCTACAGCTGGGGACAACTGCATTTCTCAGCAAGCAGTGATTAGCATTTTGATCTTGACAAGCACTTTCCTGTCTGAATACCAATGTCTGAATGATTGTTTTCGCCAAGCAAGGCATAAACAGCCCTTGCATCTATAGCTTGTAGTTAGCTCCTGCTTGCCAGAAGCATTTGATCAAATAGTTGCACACTTGATTACTCCTAATACAGTCTTTAAAAAATCTCCTCTGATTTATAGTTGTAGGAAAAAAAATGTAGGTTTGTGTGTCTAAATATGCTAAATCAACTAATTCCAGGATGCAATGCTCGATGTCTGGAAGAGCATCCAGTGTCAGGTGTTGTGATCTAATATGTTGGTGGTTCATGCCAGTGCTCCCAGCAACATGCAAATTAACAGTATTCAAGTGTAACCACACAGCATTTATAGTCTACAGATTAGCATAGCCTGAGAAAAATCCAATTATCCTTTCCTTGCTTGTTTGCCTTCATTATATTTTTGTTTCAGGGTACCTCTTTTATTAAAATTTCAGAATTATTTAGAGAACTAAAATCAGATTTATAAGTAGCAAATGATAATACAAATCACCAGGCTGAAGTATGAGACTATTTTGTCTTTTCAGGAATGGAAACATCTCACAATGGAAGCCCAAGTCCCAGGGAATAGGGGAACAGCAGTTAAGCTTTGCAATGTGTTTATGCTTTGCTGTAAAACAGGTTTAAACAAAAAACAACTTCTGCTCCTGGTCCCATTTTAACTGTTGGAGAAAAGCCTCCTGTCCTCCAGTCAGGGATGGAGCAGCTGTAGAAAGCTGCCTTGTGGAGGGCTGAAAATAACAGAGAGAGGTTTCATGTAATTCTAGAATAGGTTTGGGGTAGAAGAGACATCCAGAGTGGTCTGGTCTGCCAGAGTGGCTCCTGGAAGGCTGGACAGGAAAGTTCCCTGAACACCTGGGTCATGTCTGGGTAGGGTGTTCCATGTATCCAGGTGGCCAGTGGCAGCCTCAAATGAACACATTTGGTAGAAGGCTGGAGGGAGTTGGAATTGGAGCTCACATCCAGTTTGCTACAAAAAATAAGAGCTTGGGCTGGTAGAGCTTCAGCTTCTGGGCAGGGCTTGCAAGTTGCCATATGCTGATGGGCCAAGCTGCCTCTCCAGCCAATTTCCAACTGGCCTGAAGGATTTGGGATTGTCCAAATACAGTGGAAACTGTTTGTTTAAGCAGAGAAAAATGATACCACTCCATAGAAGCATCTCTAGATTGCTGTAAGCCAAATGTAGCCTTCTGTCCAGGAACTTTGTTGCTTGTGGTTTTCCTCTGTATCTAAGTCAATAGGAAAGAAAAATGTGTGGAAATTGCCTAACAGGGAATGATGTTAATAGCAGTCAAATGAAATGGATTTGTTTGCCAGCAGTTCAAAATGAGCTCCTGATCAGTTCCCTGGAGTTTTATTAGATAAATAAAGGGAGATTTGATTGTGACAGAGCTGCCCAACTGTGAGATTGGGGGTGAGAAGGAGCTATGTCACAATAAAGAAACTGCTGAAGATACTCAGTTATGGATACCTGTGAGGAATTTAAATTATTGATAGGAATATCCATCAGCAAAGAGATCTTAGCCTGTACAGGTTACAGAGCATGTTGATAGCTGGTGGCAGAACATTGAGAGAGATGCTAGTGGGAGCCACAGGGGGACTGTGAGATTATCTTGAAGTGTAAAAAAGCCAATAGGTGCCTTGAAAATTGCATGAAGAACAAAAAAATATATTTGTGTGGTTTAATAGAGGAAAGGAAGGAGATTAGAAATAAAACTGAAGGGTGTTTTTGGAGACCATGAGGAGCAGGGATATTCATCTTTACATCTTTACATCATCTTTACATCTTTTACATTCATCTTTACATCAGCACATGCTTGAGCTTTTTCCTGAAGTGGGAAGGCCTTTACAAGGTCTCAGACAGCACTGATGCTGCCTTGGGGGTACTCCGTAGAAATGTAGTGGAGCATGAATGCTCCTGGAGCCCTTGTGAAATGGAGCATTCTCATGGCATTAGAAATGGGTATTATGAAGAAATCTTTCATCGAAGTCAGGCTGAGGTAAATGAGGGAGAAGTACTTAACAAGAAAATTCAGAATTAACAGGGTGTTAAATTGCTGCCAAAGACCCTTGTGACACAAGTGGCCGGGGAATGCATAATGTCCTTGCAGGAAAAAAGTTCAGAAGGTGTAAAATGGGAGTTGTCAGAGCCTCTTTGCTGTGCTTGGACTGTGTGACAGCACTATAATTTGTGTATAAGCTACACATAAAAGTTTGTGTGCTCTTTACTTCTACATTCTTCCTCTTTGGAAAGATTACATAACCACAATTTCATTTTAGAATGGCATTTTACAAAGAATCATAGAATGGTTGGGTTGGAAGGGACCTTAAAGATCACCTTGTTCCAACCCCCATGCCCTTCCTCTGGACCAGGTTGCTCAGAGCTCACTCCAGCCTAGAGATTATTGGCCCCCCTTTAAAAAAACAAACAAACACAACAACAAATAAATACCCCACATTCCTAAGTTATAAAACCAACTCCAAAAGCCACCCCTTACCTCTTTTTTATTGCACATCACTCTCTTCCCAAGTGAGGAGGGTTTCCTTGGGTAACAATTCTGTTGTTTCACTGGACTGCTGGTAAATTACTGCTCTGTAGTGAACAAGGGTCAGATGCATAAAACAGAATCTCAGCTGGTAATTTTATGCAGAAATCTAAGGGCCTTTAGTACATTGACCTCCTGTTTAAAATCTGTGCTCTACTAGATAAGTGTACCTTACAAATGTAAATGGTGTTAGCAAAGCTTCTCTTTGAGAGGAGTATAAAATACTGGGGTGGTAATTGATGATGAGGTTGAATCCTTGGGGAACAGGAGAGGGAGAGGTGGGGGGTGTATGAAAGAACAAATGGGCTGAGAATCTAAAATAGTTGCCAAGAACCTAATTCTAGAATGTTGGAGGTGGTTCAGTAGTGAGTCTTAGTGGTGAAATAAGTAGGGAGCTATTTTCTAGACAACTGAGCTGTCTGTGGAGAGCTAGAACGTGATGAAATTCCAGAGGCAGTGGGAACCCTTGGGAATAACAAAGTCCCAGGTGCTGTTAATGTCAGAGTAGGAATTACCAGTTCAGTTTTGTGAGCTTGGGGCAAAAAAGGCCAAGGAATAGGTGAGTAATGGCCGTAATGAACAGAAGATAAGGTTTTGATTGCATAGAGAAGAGCTATTTATTTGCTAATACAGAAAGCAAGTGGCTGGAACTAACAGAGGCCAGGTCTTGTCTCAGCCCCTCGATGGAGTGACCGCTGAGTCACCGCTGGGCCGGGAGTCGCCGCTCCATGGAAAGGTGATGGCCTGTGCTGCTTGCTGGACTGTGAGGATTCTTGAACTTTCTGAACTGCCGCTTTCCAACTCATTTTTATGTCTCTTCACGTCCGTGTTTTTCTCTTAACTACTGGAAAGTTTTTGTTATTTGTGCCTGAGTGCTGTAAAAATCTCCCAGCTCTTTAGTTTCTGTGTTTTCTTCAGGCTGGTTCAGGAGCAGTCTTTTGCTTTGAAGCTGAGCCAGGGTCACAGAGCTGTGCTTTACAGAATTTGGCCATATATTAGGGATAGTTGATCCTTACTAAAGTGTGTTGTAGTCCCTCCATCTGCAAAAAAACCCCAATGATGCCTTTATTATTTTTCCCCTCTCCTCCCTGCCAACGATTTTCAGAATAATAGAGGAGCTTTGAGAAGTTTTGATGAAACACCATGATTGAATTAAGAAGTACAACAGTAGGCTAAATATAAGTAATATTAATTTCTCAAATCTATGAGAAATTTTGTACCGGTTCATCTAAGTAGCAAAGGATTAATAATTCATATGAATCATAAAGGTTCAGTAAATCATGCATCAAGTTAAGATCCTACTTGCTATTATATTTTCAGATATTATGAGTCAGCAGCTTTATAACTGTAACCATCAGAATTTCAAATGTTAAATGTATTTTTAACACTGCTTAAGACTGCATAAGAAATTGTAGAAGGTCACCCTTTTGAAAAATTTACCTGTGCATGTGTAATTTGATATATGTAACATAATCTATTATGCACACCAGGTTTGTATTGTGCAATTTTATTACGTTAAGCACAGCACAAGCTGCATTTTGTTTCACCTTTTGTCAGCAAAGTCACTGACTAAAAGTTGCATTTCCAAGGCAAAGATCTGCCTTTTGAGGAACTTCAAACACAGAAATATCATTTTACTAGATGTGTACAAAGCCAGGCCTCAGTGGAGGCACAGCTTTTCTTGGAACTCTTCATCATCTTTAACTGCAAAAGAATTAAGCAGTGTGATCACGAGCCTGGCATGTCAGCCAGAAAGGCCAGGTATTAGAGGGAAGAAGTTTGCCTATAAATCTGATTATTTTTTCTCATCCATTGGCCTGTCAATAATGACAATCGGAATATATCTGTACATGTTAACATTAAGGTGTTTGTATTTACATATGCAGCAATATGTCTATAAAGATTTTTGAATTCTCTTCAAGGCACAGGAAATTTGAACCAATAATCCTTTCTTAATAGAGAGGTCCAGTTTAACTTTTCACTAAAGATGTTAAACCCCAGGGCAGTTCTTGTAATGCTGTCTTTACATATGATTATTTCAATATTAAAGTAAAGAATAATCTTTAATTAATAATCTTTAATTTCTCTCATGCAGTTTTTGATCTTTGTAATATTTGTGTATGATAGATTTAGAGTTAAAATCTTTTGAATCCTCACTTCATAGAATCACAGACTCACAGAATTATTAATGTTGGAAAAGCCCTCCCAGCCCATGGAGTCCCAGCTGTGCCCAGTGCCCACCTTGTCCCCAGCCCAGAGCACTCAGTGCCACCTCCAGCCCTTCCTGGGACACCTCCAGGGATGGGCACTCCAAAGCTCCCTGGGCAGCCCCTGCCAAGGCCTGAGCACCCTTTCCATGGGGAAATTCCTGCTGCTGTCCAAGCTGAGCCTCCCCTGGGCCAGCCTGAGGCCGTTCCCTCTCCTCCTGTCCCTGTTCCCTGCCAGCAGAGCCCGACCCCCCCTGAGCCCCCTCCTGTCAGGGACTTGTGCAGAGCCACAAGGTCCCCCCTGAGCCTCCTTTGCTCCAGGCTCAGCCCCTTTCCAGCTCCCTCAGCCCCTGCTGGGGCTCCAGCCCCTTCCCCAGCTCCGTTCCCTGCCCTGGACACGCTCCAGCCCCTCCAGGGCTCTCTGGCCAGGAGGGCCCAGAACTGGACACTACACTCAGAGTCACAGAATATTCTGAATTGGAAGGGGCCCTCAAGGATCTTGAGGTGCCTCCCCATTGCCTGGCACAGGGGGACAGTGTCTTCCCTAGTCAGGAAGTAACATGGCCAAAGATGACCCAGAAAACTAATTTAGTGACAGGAAGAAACTTGGATTAAGATATTTGATCAAATTAAATACTTGGGTTTTAAAAAGATAATAAGACAAACTCAAAATTCTCAAAATTAGAAATTGCTCTTGCTGTGGCTTTGTCGTGAAGTCTTCCTCTGATGGATCTGTGAGTAAAACAGAACAGGGACCAAGTGCTGCACTTGGAACTTTCATTCACATTGTGTGAAAAGTTTCATAAGTGCTTCAAAACTGGATAGTGGCTCAGAGCTGGGAAAGTCACCAACATGAATAGTGTGTTGAAGTGAATTCTAGGAGGCCCACTTCTTCAGAGAGAAATTATTTGGGAATATTTATAGCGACCAAGTGAGCAGGTGAGAGAGAGTACAGTCATTAAAATGTATTTAGATATTGCACTTTTGAATGTGTGGTTTGACACAGGGCAGCACAATCAATTTTCCCAGAAGCAAGGCAGAGGCAAGATGTCACATTTACTGTCGAAGAGCATCACTGTGCACTAAAATACTTGTATGGTACTAAAAGCACTGCTCGTATTGAGCCAGGTAAATGCTTGTGCTGGTGATGAAGAACAGTCAGTTATGCTGCCTGTAATAAAAACAAGTTAGTCTCCATAGGCAGCAATTGGCTTTATAAATCCATAGGAAGCAGCCTGGTGTTTCTCACATTGTCAGGCAGTGCAGGGCTGGAAAAGGCAAACAGCAAAGCTCTCCAAAGGAGGCAAGCTTTGTGGCCAGCAGTAAATGGCAACGCTGGGACACGGGCAGCTGTTAGAAAGCAGTGCTCTCAAACACTGAACTGCATTATTCATGGTGACACTAACTACCAACAACTGCTTCACACGCTGGGGGTACCAAGGCACAGCCACACAGCTGAGCTTCCCTCCAGAACAACTCAAGAGACAGCAAAGGAACGATGCCCTGTAGAAAATAATTAGGGGGATTAAATAGTCTTGCTACTGGAGAGAGGCACAACTCACGGTTTCTTTTTTTTTTTCAAGTGCTGAGGTGATTTGGGGAGTATTAAAAGCGAAAAGTTCAGGCAAAAATTAAGACTTAATGACTTTTACTGGGAATTGTTGGCAGAAGGGGAAAAATGACCTTATGAGGAAAGAGCTGGGGAAATCTGGAGTGGTAGGGTGGGAATGAAGTTGTAAGGATATTTATAATATCAGGCACAGCACAGAGCCATGGAGTAATGCTTAGGTTAATAAATACCTGTGTACTTTCCAATTGTCACTAGAAGGTTCTGTTGTATGAATTAGACAACAGGGAGAATCCACATACATTTTCATTTTAGTCACAACCTGAGCATTAATGAGTGCCATGAGAGGGGGAGGAATCCCCCTCCTAATTATGGTTTAGTGTGCTTCACTTCTGAGAAGAACCAAGTATATCCCAACTGCCTGTGAGTAACAAATACCATAACCAGATATTCACTGAGGATAGTGCTGACCTGTGGCATTTACCAGTCATTTTTCAGTCTGGTTGAAGCCTAGGGGTTGATTTATGATTAAATTTTTAACCAACACAAATATTGTAGATAAAATCAAAGAATGAAAGGTTTCCTTTAGCTCCTGTGCATGCACTGTGGTGATTCCTCTCACAAGGGGCACATGTGAACCCTTTTTGTTGGAACATTGTGACATTACAAACTGATTTGTGCTCAGTGCTGGGAACTGGGGATGGACTGACTGGGAACAGAGCTCCATAAGCAGGCAAAAGTGATGTGGAGTTTATTTAACTTTATTTCAAAACATTGATAATTTTTCATCTTCTAGTATTAATGTTGCTGGGTTTAAATATGGGCCTTTCTTTCTCTTTTGTTGTTGTTTTTGTTGGGGTTTTTTCATTTGTTTGTTTTGGGTTTTGTTTGTTCAGTTTGTGTAGTTAAATAAATGACAGCTCAGGGGATGGTGGTGGTTTTAATAAGTGCAAATAGCAACACTTAGGTAGGAGGTTTATTTTATAAAAGTCATTGATACCTTCAGTGCTGACTTGCTCTATAAAATAAGTTCTTGTATGAGAACAGGTAAGAAGAGCTATTCTCCTGCTGGTTGTACTTTTTCTTGTCTAAGGTGAAAACAGTGTTCCAAATGGAACTCTAATGAGTAATGGACCCTAGTCACTAATTAATAAAAATAACTTATGTGACTTGAATTATTTTGTGTGCACAGATTCCAGTTGGTTCTGCTTAAACTGACAGATTGTGCATTTTGATATTATTTTCTTCCATGCTTTATCCTTAAAACCTTATACTGTGGTGGTTTAAGTTGCTTATCAAAGCAAACATCTCTGGAACAGAAGAGTTATATAAGGATGAACTGTCTTGGTCTTCCAAATTTTACTTTAACTATTCCACTTGATGAGTGGGAAGCCTGTGAAAAAAATAGGAAGGGCCTACTGTAGACCAGAGGTGTCACTCTGCTTTTAAAAATAAATTAGAACTATTTGGTTAAAGAAGTTGCCTGCTGACAAATATAGTAGTGCTAGTACTTCCCAGCAGTGAGTTCCAGCTCCTTGAAGGCTTCTAGAGGGAATTCCCTCCAACAGAACCCAGAAAATATTTGCAAAATTGTTCCTGTGAACTGCAGCAACAGTTTTCTCCAGGATTGTGGAGCTGGGTTGATTCTAAACTAAGAGACCAGGCAACAGTTTCCAGGGAATCTTTGTTCATGCTAATGTGAAGCAACTCTCGTGTGATGATGAGTAGTGTGCACATGAAATAGTGTTTTGTTTATATGGGTGGAAACTCATCACCTCCATCAAAACTCACAGATTCTATAAATTCAACAAATTCATCTACTCTGGAAAATTTCCAGTTGTCAGTGGTTACCAAACCATGACAATGGTAATATGGTAAATAGTAACAATGGTGATAGTGTGAGATCATGATAGAGCTCGCTGTTCAGAGAGTATGGAATCAAAGGGTAGGACAGCAAAGGAAATGAAATATTCACCTTGTGCCTGACTGCCATCATTGCAAAGTGCTGAAGTTCTCCTCCTCTTATTGATATCAAGCAATTTTACAAAGAAATCAGATACTAAGATTGGAGAACTTTATTCTTAGTTGAAAACCTGGAGATAATTTTTAATCTGGAGGAGGGGAGGAGAAGAGCAAAGCCTTCCATTGGGCTTGTAAATGGCACTTTCTGGACAGAGCAGAAACTGGTATTGATTCTTTTCATCTTGAATGGTATTTGAATGAAATTTCTGCTGTTCTCAGGTCTGATTTTTGGAATTACCAGTTTGACATCTTTTGTCTAAAGGAGCTCCTCTCATTCACTTTGCCTGTCTTCCTTCAGTCTCCATGATGAAACTAGAGGCAAACTTAACTTGGATTGCAGCTCTGAGAGGGTCTGATGCCACAACTATTTTTAATATGTCATTGAATAGATGATAAGGGCACATGAGGAAAGATTTTCTGTTTATTTATGGCCACAGATGACCAAAGTAGTTCAAAACTATCTATTTTATGTGGTACTCATCAAAGATATGGAAAGTTCTGTGTGTGCTGCCAATTAATTCCTCATTTCTCTTGTTCTGTTTGAAGATTGCAGAAGTCTTCAAAAGGAAATTGTCCTAGATTTGTCACTTAAAGTCAGACTCTTACGACACTGGAAAATATAGCTTGGATTTTTTATAAAGTCTTGGAAAGTATCTGTGAAGGCTGAAATCCAAAACTGGCAGCCAGGAGGCTGCTTCTGTCTCTTACTTCTACAGTGGCTGCCTGAGAGATGCCCAGGAAGCCAAAGATCTTTTTGTTCTCTTAGAATTCATTCTTCCATCAGTTTACTTAAAAATGTTTTAGCTGTAGATTGATTTACAAACTCAAGGAGCCCAGAGTTGGACTCATTCTGTTAATTTTAGCACTGATTTAGTTTTATTTGGTATTCAGCTGTATGTAAAAGGAGGCTGGGCATGACAATACTTAAATAATTAGATATTATAGAGGCTCCCATATATTTTTACTTACTTTTACAGGAAAATAATGTATTGGTTGCCTTTGTATTTATAAAATTTGTCAGTTGGTTGCAAGAGAAACCTTATTGCAATATTAGAACTAGATGATCATTAAGGTCTCTTCCAGCCCGAGCCATTCCATGATATTTGGATGAACATTGGTTAGTGAGGGCACATTTAAGCAGATTATGTGTTCACTGAGCACTCAAACCCCACCCTGAATGGATGTCCAGCTTGTTAAAGCTCATTATTAAACTGTTCAAACATACACATTACATACAAGTGGAACAGATTATGTAGAATTCTATTGTTGCTAAAACAAGGATGGATTAATCACATAGGAACTCAATTATCTCTTGTATTTCATAGATTTCTGCCTTGTATCATCAGTTCATGAATATTTGATATGCCAAGCATGCTTCATTGAAATAACTAATTGCAAATGCTGTGATTTATTGAACAGACTTTAGTGGAGTTTTAATAGAAATATCCATTCCAAAGTAATTTGAACACAGATTGTGTGTTTGCTTTTTAGAAATTCCATCCAGTATAATAAATTTGCTGCTTTAATTGCATATTAACCTTTGAGAAATCATACCTCTGGGAAAGCCTCCTACTGGAATATACACTTTCTGAGTTTGCTGGTGACACACTTGCTATGGCACAAAAGCATAATTTGCTGTTCTGTTCATGCTGGATGCAGACCCTTTAGTCTGTAGGCATTTGCATAAGGGCTCAGCTTCTAACAAAGCTGATCTAGACTGAGTGATGTGACATTTAGCATCTGTTTATGAGCAGGGGGAAGAAGGCCTTAACCTGCACCTAGAACCTAAAGAATCTCATGGATTTTCTCTGCTGGGAGCTCTCTTTTTTTCAGGCTCCTTTGTTAGGATTTTTAGATAAAACCTCTGCTTCAAATGGGAAAAAAAAATAATATTGCATTTGAAATGAAAAGCATGTGACCATTCCTGAGCCTTGCACGTAGGAAACAAAAAGGAAACTGGAATCTTGACCGACATGCAGGACTCTGCTGCCTGTCCCTGGTTTTGTAACAAGGTAAAAGAGCAGCAGGAATTGGAAGAGGGTTTCTGTTTTTAAAGACCAGGGGGCCCAGACCTGATTTTGAACTGTGGAGAGAGCTCCTGCCCTTTTGGCCTCTATCAAAGGAGGTGGCAGTGGGAGTTTGATGCTGCATTTATGCTGGGCTTGCCCTTGAAGGTCTGGAAGGTCTCTGGCCCCTGGAACCCTGTGGAACTCAGGATTTACGTTGCTGCAGGATCATTTCATTAAGTTTGGACATGGTGTTTGAGGAAAGTCCTCTTTTTCCTAGCTGAGTACAGAGATGCTCAAATATTGCTTTTTATGAGATTTAATGGTGAAACTGCTGTTAACTGCAGTGATATTCAGATTATGCTTATTAGAAAATTTACCATCATTGTCAGCACGATTGAGTATTTGAATTCTTCCTCCACATAATTGAATTGAGGTAGTGCTGGTGTGTACCTGTACAGCTCTCTGATTTGGGCTAGCAAATGGTGACTCTCTGAGGAGCAGACTTTGTTAGAGTAAAAAAAGACAGAAAGCACGTTCAATTCATGAGGTGGTTGTTGGGTTTTTTCCAAATTTTTGCTGCAATTCCTAACAATGTACAGTGATTTTTGAGGGAGTCCTCTAGACAGCCTGGAGTACTTTTTTCTGGTTGTAGGTGTTAAGGTGTACACTGGTTAATTTTATAAGATTTAAAATGCTTTTTTAACTTGTTGCTGAAAATTCGTGGTTTTTCTCTGCTATTCTCATCTTCCAGTTGTTTTTTTTTTGTTTGTTTGTTTTGTTGTTGTTTTTTTTTTACTGTCAGGACAAAACTGACAATGAATTTACTGAACTAATTAGCCAAGGGGATGAGTAGAAGGGTTGTTGTCATTAATGTGTTTTACCCCTTCATTCTTCCTTTCTTATGAGTGAAAGGCACTTGGTGGGGCCTGGAGAAAACACATGCAAGATGCAACTACAAACATTGATATTTGAAGGACATGGAGGTGTGAATGGCTTATTTTTTACACTTCCTGTAAGAAAAATTAAAATTAATAATAATTAAAAAAAAAAAAAAGGAAGGACTATTCAAAGCCATGTGAAAATCATTCTAAAATATAAGAAAGGGGACAAAAATTCAAAATATCCACCACGTATCTTCATTGATACTGGTTATCCTGTGAGGATACAAATTTGGAGACAGGTAAAATGGAGGTGAGCCATTGCCATTTGTCCTGCTCATGAAATGAGGTGCAGTTTGAGAAGGCAGAGAGGTGAGGGGGGCTCAGCTCAAAAGAGGATTGTTAGAAGAGAGTGGGACACTGAAAGCTCCATTCTGAGGGTGTCACAGTGGATTTTCTGAAGTATTATGTTCTGGTATATAGGTTAAATCTTTTGCATGTTTTTTTACTGCTAATCCCAGCCTCTTCTCAATGTAAAAACTGGGTTAATTTGTCAGAAGCAAAAGTAACACTGACTAAAGAATCTGCAAGCCTGTCGTTCTACTGTTATTAAGTATATTTAATTAAGAGTAATTATAAAGAAACTCCATTTGATTGTTGGTTGAACGTGTGCCTATTGTGGTAGAATACATAAAGATAAATCTACTTGGCATGTAATTAATTCAAGCTAGAAAGCCAGTAGGTACATGACCACATTTCTATTGTTATATTAGATTTCTGAGGATAATTAATTTAACCATTTAATTAGCATTTAACCACATATCTATAAAGTATGAGCTACTAAACTTACTAATTAATTTGTTGCAAACATTTCTTAAATAATGATTAAATATCTAAAGACTTTTTATCAGTTTTTAATTCCAAGTGTTGAGCAAGTTTAGTGTTGCATAATGTCATATAACTGTAGGTTACTTAAATGCAATGAAAGAATAGTTTGCTGTTAAAATTTAGATATCTGAAAATATTTTTTTTCTGTTTTCAAAGTTTCCTGAAAATTGAGGGCCCGTGTAACCCCAAAGTGAAACAGTTATGGGCTAAAGGGGATGGCAAGAGGAGGGAGGAGAAGAGTGAACCATTGTTTTTACAATAAAGGAGAAGGGGTCTCTTGTAGAATTGTTTGATTGTTCCTAGGACAGACATGCAGCAAGGTCACAAATATTGGCAGTTCAAACCCAAGGTTTGGATTGTTTCTGTCAGAGGCAGCTGCACTGTGTGTGCCTGTCCCTTGGGAGAGGTGATCTCTGTTGGTGTGAGGTGCTTTGTGCGCTCTCTGGAATGTTTTCCTGGCAAAGGTGGCCTGGAGAGGTTTGTGCTGGATCTGCTCCGTGCTGGTCCTCTGGGAGGAGGAAAGAGATCCTTCACTAAACTCTGGGCTCACCTGAGGGGAGTGGCTCACAGCCTTTGTTTTCTTGACTATTCCATCAGTGCTATTCAAAGTGGAATTGTTTGAGCCTCAGAGATCAATTCTGCCAGGGTGTGATACACCTGGCAAGGCTTGGAAACACAATTTGAAGGCTCAGTTCTGAATTAGTCAGAGAGAAGGCTTAAACTTGAAATGTTTTGGTACAAAGATGAACTAAACCCACTCATCCTTCCTCGTAACTTGTTGCAAACATTATATTCCATGATTCATTATATCCTATCCAGCAAGAAATCCAGTTTATAGATCCTATATTGATCTCTGCAGCAGCCAAGAATCTCAGTTATTTAGCTAATTGAAACATCTCTGTTTTGCCATCCTGTGATAGAGACAGAACAGTAAAGTTCATTAAAGCAACAAAGCAAACCTTTTGAAAAGGAAACATAATAAATGAAAAAGAGCTGGCAGACCATGTGTGATTGGGTTTAAAGGCCAGTTTCTTTTGATAATAATTTTTTCTTTAAGCACTGGATTGTGTTTTCCCCCTTTGCCCTTTTTCCACTTTTTTATTTGGTAGTTGGCAATAGCACCTTCCTTACACACTTTTACAGCTTTGTGGGTATTAAATTCCTAGTCTGCAAATCTCCAAATCTTTTTGTTTGCACTTACCTCAAAGGTGGAGTGTGTGGTTCCAGTCTGAGGTGCCTCTGTGAAGGTTTTTAGTTTACTGTCAGCTGCTTGAAGAAATGCTGGGCAAATCTAAAAGGAAAACAGTAACATGGTAAACAGGCAAAATTAATTTTTCATTAGAAAGTTGTATAAAATGACCAGCTGAGCAGCAGAGCACAGATGATGAGTATCTGTCTGTACTCCTGCATTAAATCTGTTGCTTAAAGGTTTATTTGAGAGACTTCTGCTGTACAGGTCAGTAGAGATCCTGGTCAGAACTCCAGCACTGTCTTCCAGAGCAGGACTCTATCCCAGAACTCTCTTCTCTCAGTGCCAGGAGATTATCCAGTTGCAACTCAGTGTTAGCAGAGATTCAAAGCACAATGTCACGAGAAATTTCTGTTTTTTCTAACGGGTGCAGCAGCTTTGTGTTTTGGCTTTGGTTGTTGCAGGCTTTTCTTAGATGAGCCGGGTAATGAAACACTTCTAAAATTCGAGAGATTTCTTTGCCTGGAGAAGGATATCAGTGTGTGAAATGCCTTTATTTTTATTTACTGCCTCAGGCAGTAAAATAGAATTGCAGCTCTGTGTTTTTTCCCTGATGGTTTGCATGCCACATCCTGGAACAGCTCTCTTAAGAGAGAGAAGTGGGAAGAGGGACTTGGCATCCTAGAGCAGTTTCTTTCCTCTTGCTGGTATTTAAGGAAATTTCAGGTGGCACAGTGATATCTGCTGGGCCCCTGTGTCACAGCAAAAATTCAGCTGTAATGTTGCATATTTGTTCTGTGTTTTGGTGGGGTTTTTTCACCCTGTAGATGTGGTTGTTGTTTTGTCCCTGGGTGCACCTGAGAATTGGATTCCCCCCTCCTTAAGATCCCCTTTGCTGCAGCCAGAAGCACTGCAAGGTGTGCACTGTCAGTGGCTCCTTGCTCTCTGTGGGATTTTATTTCTGGTGGTAGAAGAAATCAATGCACCAACAGGTTTTTTTTGTGTGTGTGTGAATGCAGAAATTTTTCTTTACTTTTTCTCATTTTAGAGGAATATAGAATGGGATAGCCTGGGTTGGGAGAGACTTTAAAGCTCATTGTGAGCCCCTGCCATGGGCAGGGACACCTCCCCCACTAGAGCAGGTTGCTCCAAGCCCCATCCAACCTGGAAATGAAAATCTACTTTACTTTAACAGAAAGACTGAGAGTGTGTTATAACTAAATACCAGTCCTTCAGTCTTTTACTTGTGGGATCCTGGGTTGTTGTAAAATTTCTGCCAAAGACTGAGTTGTTAGGTTCAGTAATATAGTGTTTCTTCCTTTCCAATCTTATTTATAATAAAATGAAATTATGCTTAAATATTTTCAGTGCAAAGGAATATCAACTTTTTTGTAAGTTAGGAACACTGAGGATTTTTATTTTTATGTGGAAACTAAAGTCTCAGTAGCCAAAATCACTACTTGTTCTATAGACTTCAGTAGAGAGCTAATTTATGTTCTCATCCTTACATATCTTTAATCACTGAGAATACAGATTTTCTTTTATACTTTTTAAAATCTCTCTCTTGTCCTTTCTCAAGGGTTGAAATTTTTTGCACCCTTCCCAATTTTTTGTCTTATGTTCAACCTGTCCTTTACACCCCTCCTCTTTTGTTGGCTGTATTCCATGTTCTCCACTTCCCAAACTACTGTGATGCTCCTGTGTTCTTCCTGCTGTGTGAACTCTTAATACACTGAAACAATATAGACAATGATGGGGTGAAAGGCATTAATAATATTTAGCTGATGATGAATTTGCACCAGTGAAAGCTGCAGAAGCAGAGAATGGCTGCTGCTTGGTGTGATGTCACTGCTGATGATACAATAAATGCTGGTGTCGAGGCTTATTTTGAATCAGGAAATACCTGAGTAGTTGTGTTGTGGCTTCTCCTGGCTCCATGGGTTGCATTGAACACAGTTCTTGGGAAATCTGCAAAGCACAGAGGGGTGGAGCTCTCTGTAAATAACAGACAAACATTTGATTCTGGATTTGGTGAAAGTCAGAGAATACCTTTCATGTGTACCTGTATATTTTAATTCTCACGCAGAAGGCTGTAACCTAATCTGGCACTCCAAAAATAGTGAGCTTTTGTCTGTATGTAAAAGTGCTGTACTTTATATTTAGTTCTGCATGTTGGGCTGTGATTTTGTGGGGAAATTAGCCAGGTCTGAAAGTAATTTGGCAATTTTCTAGGAATTCTGCCTCCAGAGCATGCAGGAATCAGGATCCTTGGGTCTAATGCCACTTACACAACATAGGCATTCCTGCCTTGGATATCTGATCCTAGCATCAGCTCCAGAGCTTCCTGAACATGGCTGATTCTTTTTTCTTAACTCAGTTTCTAGTTATCATATTTACAAATTTGTTGCTTCTTTGTGGTTTTGGGGGTTTCTTAAGTGAGCCTGAAAAATTCAGGGGTTAACATTGTCTAAAAATTTCTTTCTAGATGGAACCAATAAGGATTCTGACTAACAGGTTTTTGTTCTTAATTCAGTGCCATGTAAATTCAAGGTAACCAGGGAAACCAAGAGCTTGCTATCCTTATATACTTTGCAGAGTGCTTTCTGGAAATAGTGTTCTCCAATCTGTCATGATCAGTATTCTTGGAGAACACAATCAATGAAAATAACACAGGTAAGAAGACAGAAGACAGAATCATCTTATTGTGCAGTAATCATGCAGTCCTCAAAACTCATCATTTTGTTACAGGTTTACTGTGGGCACTGGAAAATTACTAGATTGAAAAAAAACCTGCTGAATGCAAGGTAAAATAGGGTGTGTCACAAATTCAGCCTTTTGGAGCAGTAGCACAGGTGCCTGGGGAGATGCAAATAAGAATGCTCTTCCTTGGGAATCAGCTTTATCCCTAAATTTAGCTGCAGTAACAAACATGCACTCCATGTGTTTCTGTGGGTTTCCTCACACATGTCTTGCACATGGGAGCCAAGAGGGCAGATGCTTCACTTTTTCCTGGAGTTCCTGGCTTCATGGAGCTGTAGAGCAGAATCTCCTTCCTTTCCCTCCTGAATTTAGTGTGGCAGAGACTGGGGGCATGTGAGATCTTGATAAGGAGGGCATGAGGGATAATAAATGCCCAGAGCAGGCACCCTGCACAGAGTGGTGTTGCTGACTTTACATCTCTGTGATACTTTGTGGTCCCTGGGGCAGTAGAAGTATGTTCTTAGTGCAGATTTGTACATATAATAAAGTGCTGTATCAGAAACATAAAGTGCACTCATGCTTAGATATTGGTCTAAATTCAGATTCTGCCTAATCAGTAATGCCAAACCAGCGGTAACTTTCTTTTTCTTTTATTTTTTTTAAATTTTTTTGAGGGTGTGGTGTGTGATTAACAGATAAAAGAATAAACCTTTACTTACTTTTAGAAATAAATGTTTTGTTTTACACATCATTCCTGAATGGTCAGAGGGCTTTTTTCATGGTGGGCTTCAAGAATGGCCTTCACCATGTGGGCAGTGTTGCTTCCAGAACAGTGGCAAACTGACTTCTGGGATCTGGCATTTAGATTTCCATCTCTCTGCTATTAACAGGTATGTGCAGTACTGCCTCTCAAATTAATTGTGAATCCTATGAAGATACGTAGCAAATGTTTCAAAACAAATTAAAAATTAACCACAAAACCAAGTCAGATTTTTCATTTGCAGCTTGTATTCTCTCACCTGCAGAAAACTAGAAGCCATCAAAGAAAGCAAGCATTAGATTCTAATTTGGAGTGACTTACTGGAGGAAAAGAATCACTAAAAAGCTTGAATGATATTTTTTGACAGCTCCCTAATTCTTACAAGTTGCTGGTAAGAGCTGCATCAAGCTTGTTGGGAGCCCTGACTCTCACCTAAGTCAAAGAAATGCATGGCCTGTGATCATTCAGAAGAAATGATACCTTTAAAAACCGAGCTGGAGATGGTTTTGGGTTGTTTTCTTGGGTTTCTTTTTGTTCTTGCAGCATGGGGTAGAATCACAGCTGCTGGTTCTGCCATTCATATTCTCTTGCATCCATTGCCCAACAGCAATAAAGAATAAGTAGGCAGAAACAGTGAGTCTTACTCATATTGTATTTGTAAAGAAAACCCAATACAACCCAGTGATTCAGTTCATTGTTTGTGCCAATCAATGTCTTGAGTACACTAAAATGAGGGCTTTATTCTTTCACTTTAAATTGCCTTCACTTGCTAAAAAATAAGGGGTTAAAATGGGTCTGTGATATTAATTTCCCAGGTGGAATTGCTGTAAATTATGACAGCAGTAAGTAGGAAACGTGTTTTTGCATTTATCTAATATTAATGAAAGGCCACCTTCTCTCAGAGTCTTGCTGCCTTTGTTCATGTTTAATAGATATGTTTGCACCATTTGAAGTCTTCATTTGCATCTGAAGATGCAGAGGGGGAGCACCCTTCAGTGCTGTGTAATGATCTTTTCTTCTGACCAACAAAACAGGGACCAAAGAAAGAATCTGAGAACTGAAATCACACCTGTCTTGTCAGAAAGATACAAGTTGCTTAATTAACTGCGGAAAAGATTCCTGTTTTCCGTGGTTCATGCAAATTCCAGTCAGATCTGCTGAGCTGAGCTGGGCAGGACAGCACAACCCAGGATACACTGCACAACCACACCTAAAAGTGAACTCCAACCTGTACCCAGAGTGGAAAAATGTGGGATGTGGCTGCACATGTGAATCTATTTATTATCTGTGTTTAGGATTGGGTAACAGAGCTGGGGAAGGGGCTGGAGCCCCAGCAGGGGCTGAGGGAGCTGGAAAGGGGCTCAGCCTGGAGCAAAGGAGGCTCAGGGGGGACCTTGTGGCTCTGCACAAGTCCCTGACAGGAGGGGGCTCAGGGGGGGTCGGGCTGTGCTGGCAGGGAACAGGGACAGGAGGAGAGGGAACGGCCTCTGGCTGGCCCAGGGGAGGCTCAGCTTGGACAGCAGCAGGAATTTCCCCATGGAAAGGGTGCTCAGGCCTTGGCAGGGGCTGCCCAGGGAGCTTTGGAGTGCCCATCCCTGGAGGTGTCCCAGGAAGGGCTGGAGGTGGCACTCAGAGCTCTGGGCTGGGGACAAGGTGGGCACTGGGCACAGCTGGGACTCCATGGGCTGGGAGGGCTTTTCCAGCCTTATTGGCTCTCTCAAATGAGGAACATTTATATATGGAACAGACAAAGCAACAATTTTATGTACTAGATATTCAATGGGTAGAATAATCAGCTTATTAGCACTGTTCTATAGGAGCATTGATTGCTTTTTTGGCCTCATACTTAACTGAAAGGATTACAAGGCAGCTTGGAAATCTACTTGGGTATTTTTAAAGCACAGGAGATGAAAAAACACAGCTTCTTGAAATCCTTTCCCACCCAGTTCCTGTGATTCTGTTATTATGGCTGACATCTACACAGTATTCTGTTGCTGTTAGTGTAATTAGAGCATTTAGGTTTATTAATACATTACCTAAAGGCCAATTCATGTCTTGTAGCATATGAAAGGTACTTTAGATGCCAGTGATTTCTTCTTGATGCACTTTTCAATAATTTTCTTGTGCTGTGTCTCTGCAGGTGCTCTCAATAACCTGTTGGTGAGAAGTGGGTGCATTAATGCACAGTGGGTTTAGACTTGTCGTGTGAGACTTTGAAGAAGAGGCACAGAAATGAGGGAGTCAATATCCCACTGGATGCTGCAGTCAGGGCAGGAGGCTGATACTCCTTTTGGGAAGGCATTCCACATTTATTTCAAAGCTGCAGGCAGAAATGACGTATTTTCTTTATGGACTTACTCATCCCATCACAAGCAGTATCTTCATTTTGAAAGTGTTGATAAAAGATAAAACCTTGACCTTTTAAAGGAGACCTCTTAGTCAGCTTAGTGAATTTATTTTCACAGTTTGGTGTATCAGAAATAAGTGATGGCAATATTCTTTGCAATAACAAACAAAATGAGAGCTTTGCAACAGTTTCCCATGTTTTTCCAAGGTATGGAAAACAAACTTGACACAAAGCAGCCTCCACACATACTTGTCACACAGGAAAATGCCACATCATTGCTGCATTTTACTCCCCAAGCTGCACTCCCCATTTTATTGTGTGTAATGCTCTGACATTTCAAACGATATTTTAAATAAAAAGAAGTAATAGAAATACACATGTCAAATATTAAATCTTTCTTATGTAAATTTCTGTTAAAGTACGAATTTTTAGGTAGGTTTGGGACTTGCTGCACTTGTTTGCCATTGGATTTTGAGAATTAACTATGCAGATTTTGAGGTAAGCCATGATGTGTTATGTGAGAAACCTTGTCTAAATGATAACACACTCTAAAAGAAATATAATGCTAAACACAAGCCTATAATTTGTTTAATAAATCCCATTTGTAGCAATTTTACAAATCATCATTCCTGTAGAGAAGAAATCAGCTATGCCCTTTTTACATGGCATGTTAAAATGTTCAAACTTTTTTAGCCAAACCACCACATTTTTTTGCATTCCGCCCCTTCAGATTTCCATTCCTGGGACAAGCTGGAGTACAAAGAACGCAATTTTACAGGTTTGATGGAGAAAAAGTGCTGCAATGCTCTAAAAAACGAGTTCCCTGACAGATGCCCTGCCCTTTCCTTTCTGGAGAGGGTTTTCCTGGGCCATCCTGGGATGTGGATCCTGTGTGATCCAGTGTTATCCTGGGATGTGGATCCTGTGTTATCCTGGGATGTGGATCCTGTGTTACCCTGGGCTATCCTGGGATGTGGATCCTGTGTTACCCTGGGTGATCCTGGGGAGTGGATCCTGGGCTATCCTGTGTTTTCCTGGGATGTGGATCCTGTGTTATCTTGGGCTATCCTGGGGTGTGGATCCTGTGTTTCCCTGGGGTGTGGATCCTGTGTTTTCCTGGGGTGTGGATCCTGTGTTACCCTGGGCTGTCCTGGGGTGTGGTTTGGTTGGGAATGGTGTTCCAAGGAAACAAGTGCACGCTTTCAGAGTAACATTGATGGTACTGAAGTTTTGGAGCCAGCAGAGATCTCAGCAAAGGTTTCTGGAGGAGCATTGTCTGTGTTACTTTCCTGCAGGTAATGCAGAGGGGATTTAAGAAATACATTGTGCAAAACAGTAACAGCGGAGATTATCAAAATAATGCTGGGAAGATGAAATTTAGTTACATGTCAGAAAACCCGGGACAGCTACTGTCTAAAGGAACTTTTAGCTGTTTCCTGTGCAATATTTTATACTCAGCCTGCATTGCCAGGTCTCTGCAGGTCAGTAAAAGCCCCTTGTTGTGCATCACAGACCTGACTCTTTGACTGCATTTGTTTTGTAAGATAAAATTTTATGTTGCTCACCTCATCATAAACAGGAGGGCTGAAGCACAGAGGCATGCAATAAATCCTGGTGAGTGGAATCACAGGTCTCACTGTTCCAGATATCCTTGTGATATGAGTAAAAAGGGAAAAAAAAGGTTCTAAAGCAGGTAAAGGAAAAATAAAAACAACTTGAAGTTGAAAACTGTGATTGGAAAGGTGGGTTGTGTTTCTGTGTACTGAGAATTGAAGGCAGCAGAGAGGAAGTGAGAGAGGAGGTGCTGCATTGTCCCCTGGGACTGAAGGAGACCCTGGGAGCTGTAATGAGGCACCAGAGCTGTGATAGCAGGTGCTAAACTGTAAAGTGGAATATTAACTTCCCAGGATTTGAATAGAATCAGGCTGAGTGAATAATGAGGCATTTCAGTAACAAGCGAGTGGCTGGTGTTTGAGCCAAGCCCTGAGAGCTCCAATAAAACATCCAGTTAAATTTCATCTCTCTACTTATAAGAGGGGGAGTAGGGGGTGAAGGGAAAAGAAAACTGTACAGAAACCACCAGACAAGCAAAACAGCTAAGTTCTTTCTGTAGGCAAAGGAAAAGAAGTGTTTTCGTGGGATTCTACACCTGTACCATCCTGCCTTGGAGAAGAACCATAAAACTGCAGCTGGATCTTATTTTTTTTTTCTTTAGGCAGCAGCTAAACATGCTCATATTCACTTGAAAAATGAACCAGCAACTTTCTGTAGCTGCTAGTTGTGCATTCCATGGAGTCATGCTCAGCTTTGCCCTTTGCAGCTGGTTAATTTGCACTGGGTTCAACTCTCCTGTGGTTTGTCACAGCAGACCACGGGGCTTCCTTTGGAGCCATTCCACCACCCTAATTAAATTCGTGGTTAGGCTTATTTAGCTGTTATTTGCTTCGTAGAATCAAATGTTTGAGAGTTTGGTGTCTGCTCATGAGTGCACTAAAAGTAACTGCTTTAATTAAACAAAAAAATGAAGTTTGTTCTGCGGTTTGAAGCGCAAACATTATTAGCAACTTCACCAGTCGCTACTTGTTTTAATAGAGAGATATAACTGCTACAGGAAATGCTTAACTCTAAATTGCAAATTTTTATAAAGGAGTTCAGTGGGAGTTCTTTGTGTTTCAGGGCATAGGCTGCAAAGTTCTTAAAAAATGTAGACTCAAGTAAGAGTTATAATTCTTTTGATTGAAGTTGATTTTTGCTTTGAATGTAAACGTCTCAACAGTTCTCTTAAAAACTCTCCTAAAACTGCATCATTCATGTTTTGGGGTGGTTTTCTCAGCCCTTAGTGTTTCATTTCAGAAAAATAAGGGAGTTTTTTGTTATACTAACACTGTTTTAATACCTACCTAAAGTTTCCAGAAGTAGTATTTCAAAAATCCTTGTTGTCTTAAAACACTTATAAACTGATTATTTGAGAGCCATTTCCCAGACCTGCCTTGAGGCTCAGCTGTTTGCATTCAGGTGATTGTCTGCACTGTGAGCAGCTTGCAGTTGGAATAATTTTTTGTTTTTAATGGAAACAAATAAATTCATATTCTTAAGGAGTAGAAGAACCATTTTAATGTTCATTTGGTTTAAGGGATGGAAAGAAAGGCTGTGCAGTCACTGCAGAGCTGCTTATTCACACAGTTATGATCCTAGGAGCTCACTAAAGCCCATACAGTGTTTACCCATCTCTAGTGTGTGATTTACCTATTCCTTGCAATTGAGTTTTAAGTGATAATCTTGTGTTTGTGATAATATTGTGCAGAGAACTGGAATTTGCATTAATGGTGAGGACAGAAGTGCAGCAAAGCTGTGGAAAGCTGGGAGAATGGCTCCAAGGATGGCAAAGCACTGAAGGAGGCTGGATAAAATGATTGCCACGTTGCAGACACGTTGCTTAGTTTGGCATCTAACACTTTCTCAAAGACAAACAAGTTCTATAATAGCCACTTCATGCAGATTAAGACATGTTTAAACACGGAATTTAAATATGCAAATCACAGGCTGAACATAAGCTGCTGTTTCTGCTTTAGTGTGGGCTTGTTTAGCTGAAAAACACACAATAGTCTGGGATGAATTAGTGCACCCAGGGGCAGAGTAATGCCCTGTGCTCCTGGAAGTGTGTTTGGACAAGGATCTCTGGTTAACAGGGGCACAGGGCCTTCAAAAAGGGTCCTACTTATTCCAAATTTTTCAAGGAATTTAACAAGCCAGGAGAGGTTAAAATCCCTGCTGCACTGCCCCAGCCCCAGCTGTTGGCCTGGAGCTTGTTTTGTGCTCCTTAATGTCAGGATTTTATCAGAAATTTCATATTCAATAGAGAGATTTTAGCAATAGAAATAAGTCAATAACTGTTTTAATTTTAATAAATGGATATTTTCTGAAAAATAATTCCATTCTATTGAATTTCTATTGAAATTACTGGCACTCTAAGTACAGGCACAGGTAGGAGACCTCTGCATCAATTGAATCTCCTTCAAGATTTCCTTGGAGAGATTCTTTCCCCTGGTAATGAAAACAGTGCCTTGGGAAGACCAAAGGGACAGTTTGGTCCTCAAAAAGGGTTTTTGCAAAGGAGTCCCTTTCACTTTGCAGAGACCTGATCTGCACAAGCAACAGGAGTAAAAATCTTCCAGGAACTGAAGCGGCACTGCAGGTATTGGCTAAATATTTTTAGCCAATAAGAATAAAATAGAGAAATAAAACCAAATACTCATTTGTAAACTTTGTTTGTAAATCCAGAGTTTTTCATGGTAACTATGAAAGATAAATCTATCACATTTTTTCCTTTTTAACTGCAATTGCATTTTCAGCACAGGATACACCGAAATAATAGATTGCTTAGCAAAGTAAACACATGAAAATGGTGTTTAGAATTTCTGTGTAAGCAGTAATTAGGGAACTGCTTGTCAGTTTTAGAGCATTGTGAAATATTATGGCATATTGTGACTTTATTTTTACAGAATCTGTTACATACCTGTCACGTTAATTCAACTAGAAAGCATTCTTTATGACAATTCATATAATATCATAAAGGCAGCCAGTCATGTTTGTAACTGAATCATTGCATGTCTCAGTGTTGAAATTAGATTGGAAAGGAAAAAGAGAGTGCAAGAAGATTAAGCTCAGTATAAAACACATTTTAAAGGATGCAGCTTTTAGTTTGCCATTCCTCTTGCAATCAAAAAATTCTGAAGATGTCAACGTGCTTAATTAGACACAGCTACAGGAATTAATATTTTCTCTAGTGTTGACAGAAGTGATCACATGAACCACAACAAAATACCCAGCACTGATGAAAAAATGTAAAACTTTTATTATTGTTCAGTTCTTACAGGGCAAGATGGATTTTTCATTTATTCAGTGACTCTGTGTTAATTCTTTGGTGGCCCACATTTACTGTTAACCAAAGTGGACTCGTGGGTGTTCTCTCTTAAGAAAATGTAAGGTTTTTATTTAACTAGGTTTAATTTTTTTCTAAGCATTTGGATGGACCCCTGCAAGTTGTGTGCTATTGGAAATTATCTAAGGTGTGAAACATGAACTCTACTTGCTGTCCTTGTGAACTGCAGCTACACAAATGAGAAGGAATGATCCTTTATTTCTTAGTTTGATCATTTAGGTTTTGGTTGTTTTGGGGCTTTTTTAAAGCTTTCTCAGGCACTGTTTGGAGCTAATTCAGTTTGTGTGATTGGTGTCTCAAGTCTGTCTCTTGGTACTAAATATGATTAGGTCTTATCTGTGCATCTTATTTGTTTTGCTTCCATAATTTGCAGTTGTTGTTAACAGTCTGAACATTGCTCAAACAGCACCAGGTGTCAGCTCAAGCATTTTCACTTGGGCATATCTGTGTCATCTAATCTCCCAGGGCAGGGACAATGAAAGGGTTTACAGCATTTCTGTGAAGTGAATGTCTTGGAAAAGTGGGCTTGCAATCTCTGAAGCTCCTTTAAATAAGTTATTTGACTTTGTTGTGTCCTCACAATGTGCTGGAGCTGAATTACCTGGAGCTCCACACAGCTGGTGCTGCTGGGCAACCTTATCACAGTTTCTAGATGGTTATTTCCCTCTGTATAGCAGTTATAATTAATACTGTGTAGTGAAGCATCCCTCCACTGATTTGTTTTTATTAACGTGGCCTAGAACAGTGGTAGTCAATATCATTAAATATTTTTATCCTTCCTGGATAAAAGTAATGGAGTAGATATTAATTGAACAAATAAAAAGGCTTTATGCAGCATTGTTATATAGATATCTATATACTTGTCGAGCTTTATTCCTCTCTGAAATGGTGCAGATTTTTTCCAATAATGTTTACCACAAGCTGAAGTGTTTTTTACACCAGTTCAAAACAGAAGTTGTTAATAACAGTGATAGTATCTACTAAAAGGAGCTATTGCTCACTTAAAGGTAGTTTAACATTCAAGATTACTTTCTTCTTTGCTTTCCATCTCAAAAAGAGCTGAGCATGTTGGGGCTTCTTGGTTCTACAACAAACTTTCTTATTCAATTTTTAAAAGTCTTGCCAATGTTTTGGCAGCACTTTGACTTCTATTCCTCATCCTGTGTCCATTCCCATCATGTTCCAAGGGACATGAGCTGATTTAAATGTTGTATTAATTAACAAGAGAAGTATTTGGGAAGTGGGGGCTGTGGTATTCTTTTCTAAATTAAAACAGTAGCTGTACTTCTATTTATATTTTATTTGACTGTGCTTATTGCTGTGTGCTGGGATGTTCAGCATATGCACCCAGCTTCAGTTGGACAGAATACAGCCTTAATTAAAAGATTCTGGAAAAGCTGGTAGCTGTAGTTCTGGGTTCCAATATTCTTATTTTTTCCTGTCTGATTTATATAATTGAGACAGTTTTTTGTTGGCCAAGTGGGAAATCTTATGAGATAATGACTGCTGACTTTGAACATCCCAGTCCTGTAACAACTGATTTTGATGGCTCCTCAATACTAATTACTGCTTAAGCATTTGCTCTCTTTTATGAATCATTAAATACTAAGAAACCATGAATAAAAGTAATGTGGGTTTTAGTTTCAGCTGAATGTACTCTCTCATAAATGCAGATAAGATTTTTTTCCCTTTTGTTATGTAGTCTTTGCCACTAAATGATGCAAATATATTCTATATCATGGAATCATTTAGGATGGAAAAGACCCCTGAGATCTTCAGCCCAGCTGTTAATGTGGCAATGCTAAAAATATTTATATTTTTATATATTATATATATTTTATATATTATTATATTTTATATGTTATATATGATATTTATATATTTATTTATATTTTATGTGGATATACTTATATATCTATATACACACACATATCTTATATCTATATATATATGTATGAGTTAGTTGTGAGAGGACCAGTGCATTTGGTGAGTTTTGGTTAATGCTGATGAAGATGAAATTTTAAGTTGCAGACCTAGGACTGAAAAATCAGTTCTTCTAATTTAGGTTATTTTTAATTTTTTCCTATGTTCGTAATTTAAAAAGAATGCTAGAGACTTTTTCTGTATGAAAGGGGGAAACCCACCAACAAAGAGGCACAAACACAGACGTGCTCCCCTGTGGAAAGATTAATGTCAAATGGAAATTGAGAAACTGGGTCACCCTGCAGATGTCTGGAGATGTGACTGTCCAGGGATATTTGCTGTAGACAAGGGGAATGATTGGAGACTGTGAAGGTCTGGTTGAAATTACAGCCCACATCAGGAATTCTGTGCAAATTTTCCATTTTCTCTCTTGATCACTGTTGAAGAACAGATGTTCTAATAAGACAAGACATTGCTCTTCTGACATCATAGACATTTGTCACAAAAATCTCTTTTCCATTGTATTGTTTGAGGAGGATGCTTTGGGCTGAGTTCAGATGTATCTCTTGGCACCCCTGTGGGGGAAAAGAAATACTGGGAATGATCTGTTTCCTGGTTTCTGTTGATGAGGAAGAGGCGATAAAACTGGATGACACAAATTTTGCTTGGTCTTCACTCACATGATCCTGCTCCCCTGAACTATACTTGGTTTATGCTAAAATGTTCCAATCCCCTTTTGTTCTGAGAAGCCAAAGGAGCTGCACCAAGCCCACAAGGATGGAGGCTTCCAAGCAGAGTGGGCTACAAAGATTTAGCATTCATTGTTCAAAGTTTGGGGATCCCTCTCTGAAGTGGCAGTGCAGACAAAGCTTTCTTAGAGAAGAAATGCCCCCATTGTGTTGGTGTAGGAAAAAAATATGGGATTTGTGTGCTTGCCAGTGGGTGGAGAGGGATTTAGGTACTGATGTGACCTGGCACACCATGTGGCCAAAGGGATGGCATGGGAGCCATTCCTGGGAAGGGAAAATAAATAACAGCATTAGAGGTGATACTTCTTCCCCAGCTCTGAAAGAAAGGGTTTAAGCCTGATGGGAAAAAATTGCATGGCAATACTCACTATTTTCAGTACTTGACAGTTCTCATTGTTACCAGGAGTCCCATTTCATGTGTTTTATAAATATTTCAAATCAAGGTCCCTTAGATGAAGATATTAAGATGCCATCATTTTACAGCAGAATGTCACTGGTGACAGGTAATTTTCAAATGTTCCAAACAGGTTTTCTTCTTTCTAATTTTTCCTTGTTTTTCAGTATTCCTAAATCCTCCCTGATTCCTTTCACACTTCTTTCTTCCCAGTCAGATTTCATAAAGAGGGTGGCAATGGAAATGCATATTAAAACACTCTTGAAATGTGTATTAAATGAAATAGTGCTTGAGTATTTTACTGTGATATTTTCATGTAACTTACTACTTTTCTGGCTTTTTTTTTCAGTTGAGGATAAATTCTTGATGTATAAGGTGAAGAGAGAAAATAAATTCCCTGGCCACAGGAATGTTAAGGCAAAGTATCTTAATTTAGGGGAAAGTCTCACTAGATGGATATCTTGTAGTGAAAAGTAAACAAATTCAATGAAATTTATCTTTTCATTTTCCAGGAGATTTGAATTGTGACAAATGGAATATTCTAAATTTTCATAAGTATGTAATTAGGACAATTTCTCACACCTTTATTTTTGGTTTTCAAGAAGCTCTGATTTTGTCGAGTAACTAATGGCAGAGTGCAGAAGGATTACAGTGGATTAATTTGCAGCAGCTGTTGTAACAACATCCTAATAGTTCCTAAGTATAAAGGTAGGACCTGTTTATCTCTTTTTAATTGTGTGAAGTACATATCAGCTGCTAATAAATCTATGATGTCTATCTAGGCACAAAAGATGCTTCAGATAAAATTTGTCTTTTATAATTAACTAGCTCTGGGCTGCAGATAAGTTTGACCTACCTTCTTCAAAAAATAGAATGATTATACCTTTGCTGCTGTGTTCTTCTTTCACTTCAGAATTCAAATTTTAGTTAAAGTTTTGACATAATGATTTTCTAGTGTACTTCCTGAACGTGAATTTTTAAGGGAAATTATTAAGGGAATGAAAAACCACGTTGAACTTCTGTATGGAAGGAACTGCATTTGAAAGGTGGGATTATCAGACTTGAAGCAATCATTGAATCACAGAATGGTTTGGGTTGAGAGGGAACTTAAGAATCATCTTATTCCACCCACACCTTCCCCTGTGCCAGGCTGCTCCCAGCCCCAGTGTCCAAGCTGGACATCCTTGGGCACTGCCAGGGATCCAGGGGCAGCCACAGCTTCTCTGGGCACCCTGTGCCAGGGCCTGCCCACCCTGCCAGGGAACAATTCCTGCCCAATCTCCCATCTGAGCCTGCCCTCTGGCACTGGCAGCCATTCCCTGCCTCCTGGCCCTGCAGCCCTTGGCAATTGTCTCTCTCCATCTTTCCTGCAGCTCCTTCAGGCCCTGCAAGGCCACCCTGAGCTCAGGCCAAAGCTTCTCTTCTCCAGGAAGACCAATCCCAAACCTCTCAGCCTTCCATCTGAAATGATCATTGGGTCTGGTGCCACCAGTCACTTACAGCAATGAAATATTCCTTTCTGAAATGTATGAAGATGCATATAAAAAAGTTGTTTAGTCCTTACAGTTTCTCATCTGAAACTCTTCTGAAAGGTGGTCCAGATGCTGGTAGCTCTGATTGTAGAAAACTCTTAATTTCCAGCTTGAATCCATGAACACTAATTTGCCTTGCTCTTTAGGTAAAACAGTTTTTTCAATCCTTTAATTTGCTCTGTCCCTTTCTTCATCTCTCTCCTACAGCTTGTCAAGGCTGTGCTGGTACCACCCCAGAATTTGACAGCATCCTCTGCAGAGTCACCCCCAGAGCCTTGGGGAGCAGCAGCCTCCCCTGGCACTGTGGTCAGGGAGGGTCTCTCTGTGCTGGCTGCTGGGGCTGGCCCAAGGGAAGAGACAGAAACAGGAGATGTGGGGCTCTACCAGGAAATAGCTCCAAGAGGCTGAGCTCTGCCTGCTCACCTGTTTTCTTGGCTGTCCTGGCAACAAAAACAACAGGAAAAGGAGCTACCAATGACATGATACCTATAAAACATCCTGTCCTGAGTGGGCACAATGTGTACACACCTCTCGTGGGTCATTCCCTTTGAACATCCCTGCTGAGGCAGGAACAAATCAAGGTCATTTTCTGTTTGCCCCTTTCTGTTTGAAATGATGTTTTGGCAGCACACTTTTGCAGAGGGTTGATGCCAATACCTGTAGTGAATATAACTTGCTTTTAGCATTACAGCTTTGTGTTTGACTTGTGCAAGCATGGTTTGCAGCAATAAGGCTGTTTTGCAGGGATGGTTTCTAATACATCTGTATCCCCTTTTCCCACTGCTGTTTCTGATTGATGGGATCTTTGGTGCAGCCTAGGATTTTTCTTAGTTAGCTGAATCCTCTTGGCTTTTATCCTTATGGCTTTCAGTCCTGCTCTGTATCTCCAGCCATGGAGATAATGCAGTTCCTTTGCCATGATATCTCATTTCTGCTCCTTATTGACACTGGTCCTAACTTTGTTTTAGAGGTGCTCATCTGTTCCTCGTGCCAGGGTAATTCAAAGAAAGTACTAAAAAGATGGGTTTCAAGAATAAAGTTGATTCTTTCATTTCAGAGCATGGTTAGGATTTAATTTGACATTTTTCATCCTAAATAACATTAAAATCTCTGTTTTCTATTTTTTTCCCTCATGGTATCTGAGTGGTTTTAGCTGGATGTAAAACAATACAATATGTAAAGCGTGCATCTTTCAAGCCATAAGTCAGTCAGAGTAACAGAAACCCTATTTTCCTATGTTACTATCATATAAAATGTGAATATAAATGTCACATTTAGAGAAACTTCACTTCCTTTCTGGTTGAGATGTTATCTTGAAAACCATTAATGCTCCGATTTGCAGAAAAACTCAGTCATCTACTTAAACAGCATTAATGCCCTGTAAGCACTGAAATAACATTCAAAGAACATTGCAGCAAGTTTTTCCATGCAGGTTTGGTGCACCCTGAATATGTGTTTTTCTTTGTCACCATGGTCAACACACTGTTCACCATAATATTAACAGTGTCAGAATTACCTATTGAGATACAGGTGATGGAAAGATCAAGTGAAAATGGAAGATAATGAAAAACAACCCCCCAAAAAAAGAGTGGCTGCAGGGTTGTCTTTCATGGCAGATTTCTGTCAGCTCAGTCTTTTCTCTGTGGGACAGGGTAGATTTTGATTCTGAGGTGGTCAATGCAATATTGTCAGCATGTTTAAAACCCTCAAAGTGATAACTATGAACTCACTTCCTGCACAAGGCAAAGAGTTTCTGTGTTTCTGATGTGTGTTTGGGTTTTTTGGGAAATATTTACTATGCAATGTGGTGGTGGTTGTGTGCTTTGGGGAGGGGTTGAGAGTTACTTTTTGTTTCTTTTTCTTTTTTTTTTTTTTTTTTGTTTGTTGTAAAGCTCTGTTTCATTCCCCCAAAATAATTTCTTTGTGTCTTTCCAAAAATGCCACTTTGGGATCACTAATTGTGGCAGATTTCAGAATGGCTGTTGAAATACACAAACTTTGTGCAAACTTCCCATTGCTGGAAACCATTGCCTGGTAGCTCCCAGAGCTCTGCTGGCTTTGCAGTCCTCTGGGATTGACTGAAATGTGGGTCAGAGTCAGTATTATCAAATGACCCAGTGGTGGTTGCAGATTTGGTAGCGATGAAGTTGTTTTTCCTCATCTTGAGCAGTATTTGGTAATCTCAACTCGTAGCTTTTGGTTTGGTTTCTGGGAAAACACTCTTAATGCAGCACAGGGGTAGGAGGTTCTACAAGCAGTTTTCCTTCAGTTGTGTTGGGTTTCTAAATCAGGTAATCCTATAAAATTGATCACTTATCAATCTATTTATTAATTCCATTCTAAAACCATTTAAATTGCTTTATAGCTGGAGAGGTTTATGGTGTAAATATAATTAGCTTTTTCCTAAACGAGCAAAGCTGGCATTGACCTTTGATACAGCATTGTAATTTCAGACAATATTTTCAAGTTCATGGCAACCTCTATTCATCACCATTGCAACCCAGAGCTAAACGATTTCCCCTCCAGTCATGTTATTAATGTGGTTTTCTGCTTAAATGTCCCACTGTAACCTTCTGCTAATTAACACATGCACAGAAAAGTTTATCCTGCATTTTCAATACTTGGGCCTCTGGCTGTCTCTCAGATGTCTGTGAAAATCCCTTCAATCCAGGAGAGGGTGTTTGTGTGGTGGGTGTGGTTGGGGTTTGGTTTGTCTTAATTCTTTCTTCACAACATTTAAAGTTCATTACACACTTCCAGCTTTGCAACACAGATTGTAAGCGTGAGGCTGTGTTTAGAAAGGGAAGTGCTCGATGCTGCTGCCCTGCATGAAAATTTACTGTTATTTCAGAAGCAAAGATTGCAATTTGCTGACTGTAATCCAGTTAATTTTGTCAATATTGAAGTGGCTAATGCAATTGCTTATTTTCTGTGTGCGCGCTCACAAGATGTAAAAAGGAGTCTATAATTAAGCACTAAAATAAAGAAGATGTAATAATGAATTACCTTATTTAAAATGAAGTAGTAATGTGGCATCTCCCTCATGAGAGTGTCTTGAATGGGCAGTGACTGAATTGTCTGCCTTTCTTAGGAGAGTCTTTATCATTTTATAAGACTTCTGATGAGGACTGTAGATAATATGGTGATAGTTATGCCTGTCTGCTCTTGAGCAACACATCATGGCCTCTGGAGAAATTTACATAATAGGAAAATCGTTCTAATTGTGATTAAATGAAGATCCACTTTGTAAAAAACATCCTTGTCTTTTTTGTCTTGAGGACTGGACTCCCAGGCTTTAGTTCAGTCACAAGGTCCAAGAGCTTCTGTGACTTTCATTGACTTCACATGGTGATGTGGATCTTAAAATGTGTGAATTTGGGAGATTTATGCATGTAATAAGTTCACAAAATGTGGTAGAGAGAAGAAAAGGGGGAAAAAAGGAAGAAAAGTGAACACAATCACAGAGTAAAGATTCACTCCTGGCTAGAAATCTTTTTGAAAGGTTTGAAATGAGGGGAGTTACTCGGGTGCATTTGGTATTGCTGGTTATGAGGAGAGGCTGCTGGTTAGTGTTTCACATTTCACTGTGGAAATGTGCTATTTCTTGATTTGAGGAAATGATGCAGAATCACATCAGCTGGGGAAGTTGTTGTGTTCAAGCAGTTTATGAAAAATTTATCAGACTTAGGTTTCCAAAGGAGAGATTTGAAACTTCTGCCTCTGCCAGGGGAGAGTTCCTTTGCGGAGCTGGACTTTTCCATCAGCAGAGAGAGAAGAAGCAAACACAGAGGGTTTCCAGGGCAGGTGCTCCTCACCCTCACCCATCACATCTCAGCAGCAAACATGGGCTGGAGCCCCTGGAACTGCACTGACAGCACACAGGGAATGGTTTCAATGGGACATTGGGAAGGAGTTGTTCCCTGGGAGGGGTGGGGAGGCTCATCAGCTGTATATGTATACCATCAAAGTATCCCATTCTTCTGAGCCTTTAAAAGTTTTTATCAGCACAGGTGAGACATCAGAATGAAGAAAAATACTGTGGGAGAGAGGGAAGAGCAGGAAAACAGGAGGTGAGAAACAAACAGTTAAGAAAATAATAATAAATTGTATGAATTTCTAAAGCCATGTAGTTTCTTTCAACAAAAGCAACTTTAACTTTTTTTTTTTGTTTTTCATTTCTACTTCAATTAATATAATAAGGCCTTACAGTTTAATTTACAACAGCCAGCTAAACTCCCTGGGAGGTGCTCTAGTGGTAATTAGTCATCTGAGAAATGTAGCAAAGTCCAAATAACTGAATAACTGGCAGATTCATGAACACATCACACGTACAGTGCTGTTATAATGTTAGGGTTTTTTTCCTTACAGAAATATGTACATTATGCAGTGTGCAGTGATGCACTTGGACACATAGCTAATGTTGAGGGGGAAGAGTTTAGCTCACAGGTTTTCTCTTAATGGAGGATGGAGAATTGATGTTTTCCTTGTGAGTGAAAGTGCTGAGAGTGATGTCATTTACCCGTTTGTAAAACTTTATCTGAAATTTTGGCCAGTTTGGCCAGTGAGTTTTGGTTTTTCTTTTTTTTTAAAAGACAGTGAATGTGGAGCTCAGGCTGAGCTGACCCTGAGACAGGCACAGCTGTGTCCCTGCAGTGCTGCAGGTGATCAGGGGAATCCATCCTGGATTCCTCCTGGATGCTCCAGCCAGGAATGTCCAAAACTGCAGCGAGAAAGAAGGGATGTTTAATGAAAGACTGGGGAAAGAATCCTCCTTTCCGAAATTTAACTCATTATTGCAGGTTTCTAGTTTGGGAAGTGTGGCCTTTAGGTCATCCTTTTGGTCTTTGGCTGTCAGCCCTTCCACCATACAAATGCTGTGTATTTAAGCCCAGTTTTCCTGCCTTACAGTGTGGCTCCTTGCACTGTTCTGTAAATGCACATTACTCTTATTGTATAAATTCACATAAACTCAATGGTGCATGGATTTTTCACTTCAATGTGACTTTGGGTAGTAAAAATGTATATAGTGAAAGGAATCCTTAATGAAGTAGCTGCCAAGATTTTTCAAAGAACAACTAAGGGAGTAAGAATAAAAATTTATTATCATATGTTAGCACATAATTTACCTTATAGTCACAGCTATATTTTTCTATATTTCTTTTTGTGAAGCATTCACAGTTATACAACATGCCTCTTACCCTTTTTTTTTTTTCCCTAATAAAGGGTCATTGTTTTAATAGTTTAGGTTTGGGCTTGATATTGGTGCTAATTCTCTACAAAGAAGAGAATTGGGAGAGGAATAGATGTTTTTCTTGTGGAATGAAGTTAAGCAAGGAAGGAATTTGTAGGTAAATAAGTCCAAAATGAAAGCAAGAAAACAAATAATACTTAATAAAATTATCTTTATAAAAACCCGAACAGATACCTTGGATTAAATTCAGTGTTCTAAATCATCACTGTAATCTTATATTGGCTGTGTATGAATTTTCTGGTGAAGTTTAGGATGTTGTCTGAGATTTCAAAGTTCTAAATGTAAAAGAAAATAGGATAAAGGAAAAGGAAATCTTTCACTCTTTGTTTTTTGGAGAAGTAGGTGCTGCTACCTCTGTCCATACAAAATGTTTCCAAGTTTCATTCACTCTGGTTTGAAAAGCCCAAACTGTAAATTTGAAGGAAGAGATCAGCTGTTTAAAGTTATTATAGTTGGGGTATATTTATAGGTTGAACTATTAACTCTTGAATCTAATGACTAATGACTAATGCCATGAAATTAATGTCTTCTTTTCAGTGTTTGGCCTCCAGAATCACATTCTGCACAAACCACAACATGGATTACAGCTTCCATGTCTCACTTGAATGTGAAACTTGAGACTTGAAGTTATAAATGTGGTTTTAGGAAGTCAGCTGCTCAGTCACATTCATTCTTTCAGCCCCCTTTTCTGTGGAATCCCTTTTGATCCAAAGAACCTGCATAATAAATGGAATTCAATGGGCTCATTTTCAAATGTAAGCTAATGTGAGACTGCTATGGAAAAAAAAATGGAACTTCTCATGTCTATTCTGCAGTTTTCTAGGAAGTAGATCAGTTTGGCTTTTGTTATGAGATTTTTCTTTTATATTGAGGTGTTATTAGATTTTTAGTGCTCTAAGTTAAGGATTCATATTATTCAATAGACAACTGTTTATAGTAGGTTGGTTGAGACACAGTTATAACATTTTAATGTCAAAATGAAGGTTACAATGACTGAGGTATCAATTCTGTTCAAAAGCAAAGGAAAAACCCTGAACATCTTTCAATTTCTTGATGGAAAAAAAATTCCTTTTTTCAAGGAAAAGAGCAACTGCACACTGTTTCTCCCTTTCTGACTGGTGAGCTTTAAAGGAAATTTAAAATATTAGAAATGTTTTAAAAACATGAAATGAAATGTAATTATTTTGTGGTATATGACTGATGCTTTATTAAAAAGACATTTAAGCAGTGCTTAAGCACCTTTAAGGTCCATTCCCCTCTCCCCATGGTCTGGTAAATGTGCCAAAACCTGCAGCATTATTCACAGCCAGGTTAAATTCTGTGCATGCACAAAAAGCCAATGAGGAGTTTTCGGGATCAAGACTTGTGGAGATTCTGGGCTAATGGAGTGACCATGGAGTTACTGAGCAAACACCAAAAAATCAGTAAGAAATTAATCTGTTCCACAATTGAGTGCATCCTCTTATTTTCCACCATTATTCATTTTCCCCCATTATTTTCCTATATATAATTTGGTTCAGTCTTGCCACTGGAAACCTGCAATAATATAATTATTGCTAATGGTGCTATTCACATGTTACTAGAGGAGAATTTGGATTAGGATTTTGAAGAGCAAATCTTAATGGTCCCTGTGTAGTGTATTAACTGCTAATAAAAGCAGGTCTTGCTAAAAGGTCTTTATAAGGAAAATTTCATCCCAGCACCTTTTCAATATTAAATAGTAATGAAATTTCTATCAATTGGATGTGCTAAATGGAATTGATTATAACACTGTTCATGTTAGCACACACAGAGCAGAATGTGGATCAGATTTTGAAAGCTAAGTCAATGCAACATTACAAATGAGAATTTCCCTTTGCACTGAAATCAGAACATTTATGGTTCAGAATAAAAACCTTAATTTTGTGTATTCTAGTTCAAAGTATTTAATAGAATAGAACTGTATTTTGTTAAAAAGAGTAGTCCAAAGCTATTTCACACTTAATTGTATTGTTCTCTCTTGCAAATCACATGTGTGCAGTTTCCTCAGACATTCTTTGTTCTGAATGCAGTTGGGCAAGGTTAAGAGAAATAAATGTGCAATCAAATACCACTTTGTCACAAATACCAGCAGTTGTCATCTTCCCATGCAACTTCCCAGCATGCAAACCCTTCAGAAGTTGGGCCAGCAGTACTGGCATCCATTTCCAACATGAAACCAGCTGGGATTCGTGCCCTGCTTCCCAGAGTGGCTGATAACTCGTGTGAAGGTGACAAAACCTTTGGGATGCAGTAAAAGAAAAATCACTCTTGTCCTAGCTACAGGAAGAGTGATATCAGTGAACCCTTTCTGCCCATGCTTGACCAGCCATCCTTTAGGGAATCTCACCAACTGGCAAGGAGGAAGTTTCAGGAACTCCTAGCAGTGAGAGAAGCTTCCTTATGGGCAGCAGCATCCTGTTTGCTTTGCTGATTTCAGACAAGTACAGCCATCAGTGTCCTGTGTAGCTTGAGTGTTCTCTGGATGGTTCATTTGCCCTCCCAGGTCCTGTCCTAGCTGTTTGCTGCCATTTTTAAATAAATATATATATATGTATATACAGACACATGGTTATTCTGCTACATGCAGCTGTGTGGTTCAACACCTTCCATCTCTTGGCAGTGTGTCCCCCATTCTCTCCCACACACTTGCCTTGTCCAGAGCTTTGTTCCCAGGTTCCAGATCTCTCTGTTGTTGGCTGAGTGCTCTCCCAGTGCCCCCACCCCCCGTGGGGCAGCGTCCCAGTGCTCCCAGTACCCCTGTGCATGTTTCCCTCTCTCTTCCCTGCATCTCTAATTTGTTGTATCTTCCTTCCTCGTGGAGCTCTTGCAGACCACACTCCCAGTTTCAATCTGCTTGGTTTCCAGGCATCTTTCAGAACTATTTTCACACCTACTGGTCTGGAGAGACATCTGGCTGTTAAACTTTCTGTTCTGTTTAGAAGTCTTGATTATGTTCACAGTATGATGAGCTGCTGGCTCTGCCCTCCTCTTCACCTTCATTTCTTGTCTCATCTGATGATAAACAGAGCAGGAATATTTCTTAATTTTTAATGCTGTTATAATTATATGTAAGGCAAAATTGAGGCAGAAAATAATGATCATAATTTTATAAAACAACCTCTGCTACACATGAATTAAACATGACATTGGCATGGTTCTGTTTGACTTCAGTGAGTTGAACTCACCCTTTTTATGCAGGACTCAGTGCTCTGTGTTGTGACATGGGAAGCTAATTGCAAAACCTACAGGACAATCTTAACAGGAAACTCTAAATAACTGACTGAGTTCAAATGACAGGAGAGATGGAGGCAGGTAGGATGTGATTATCTACACTGGGATTTTGCCAGGGCACTCTTTCTAATATTGGAGAGAGGCAAAACTTAGGGATGAGCTTAGAATCACAGAATCATAGAATTATTTAGGCTAGAAAAGAACTTTAGGATGGAGTCCAGCTGTTACTCCAGCACTGCCAAGCCCATCACAAACCATGTCCCCCCCAAGTGCCACATCTGCACATCCTTTATGGTGCCTCTACAGATGGTGCCTCCACCCCTTCCCTGGGCAGTTGGGCCACTGCACATCTTCACCCTTTTGGTGAACAATTTTTTCCTAATATCCATAAAACTGTGCTGCTTAACCCTTGGTGATCTGTCAATTATTAAATACTTTAATATTCTAAAACTGTGTAATCGCACACATATTTTGGTAATCTCTATTTACATGGAACTGCCATTTCCTGAATGACACGGTGTTACTGATGTACCTGCTGTTGTTAAAATTTCTGAGGATTTGCGTAAGCTATATTAAGAAAATTGCTATCTGAAATATCTCTGTGGAACACCTGGCATGAGCACGCAAATTATTTAATGGGACTTAACATCTGATTTAAACAGTCTCCTCTCGAGCAATCTGCACATCATAAACTTAATCCACATAGAAAGTGCAAAACTGACAAGGTAATTGCACTTGCCATAAGTTTAGCTAAACTATTCTGGGGAGCCTGGGTGGAACACTCTCCGATTTAGGCAGGGCTGTGGCTGGGAAGGGCAGCCCCTGCTCAGATCTCACTGACCTCAAACACCACCACTCACGGCAGCATCCTGGGGGTGCTGGTGGGTCAGAAACCCCAAACCCCCCTGGCCTGGGCTGAGCCCCAGCCTGGGCAGCAGGGGAGGGGGGATTGTGCCCCTGTGCCCCTCAGGTGAGAGCCCACCTGCAGAGCTGGCCCAGCCCTGGGCCCAGCACAGCAAGGAGCTGGAGCTGCTGCAGAGAGCCCAGAGGANCATCATTTCTGTGATGACCAGGGTACTGTGCAATTTTTAACCCTCAGTTAAAAGTTTTCTGGGTTTTCCAGAAACTACTCACAAAGTATTACTCACATCAGTAGTAACTGATGCATTGACTTCTTCATTAAGTAGTGCTGTTTTTGAGGAAATGGAATCAAATTATTTGTGTAAATAATTTATGATATTTAGAATATCATATATATTTAGTGTAAGTTTTATTATTATTAGGGATTTAATTCAATTATATTTATTAAAATCTAGTAAAAATATGGCATTTCAATATAGAAATAAATTTAACCTTTACAAATGTTTATTTTTGTGTAGTTTGGAATATGAGAAAGAGAGCTGGAACAAAATATTTAGCCAAATGATTTAAATGTAAAAAAAATCACCTTCAAATAGGAAACACTTGTAGTCATCATTCTGCTTTAATTGCAAGCTCAGCCAATATAAACGTTCAGCTTTTGACTTAAGAACCTTTGGTTTTGGTAAGATCAGCAGCTGTAACACGCCACTGCTCCCAACACCAAGGCACTGCTGTCATTTCTAGGGATATAAGAAGTCATCTCATTTTCAGAATGGCAGAATATTACATGGATTAGTATAATGGCAAGCAATATATGCAAATTATACATAAATTAAATGGCACCTCTTATATATATATAATCATAACACATGTATTTATATCCAAGATATATCTATGTACACATAAAGTCAAGTGTTCCATCTATTCTGTTTAGATGATATCAGACTCACAGCACAGTTAGGCACTTGGCTATCCAGTGATTCCTTGCAAACAAAATTCATGCCCAGCTTATTACCTTCTGCAACCTGAAATTCCTTATAGGGATAAACACTCCAGGCTGGTTCTCCCGTGTCAGAGCAGAAGCAGAAGATTTGTTCCCTTCCTTTTCCATGCTCAGTGCCCAGGAAGGCCCTTCTGGTTGGGTGCTGAGTCAACACAAATCAGAGCTGCTCACACCAGTTTGGCCTTTCTGTCTCACTGCACATCTGCACCCATTTACCCACTGTCCTTCTCCTGGTGCTGGCAGCTCTTGCTCTCGGCACCTGAGGTATTTTCTGGTTCTGCACTTGATATTAAAGTCCAAACGAATCACAGTGATGCACAGATTTAAGGTCATTCCAGCTTTTAAATGCTAATTGTTCTGCCAACAGTTCTCATTTACAAAGGTTTTTAAAGGCCACACACACATTCCATAGGATTCAATAGTCGGGCATTTTCTGAAACCAATTAAGAAGTGTAACTGGTCTTAAAAAAGAAACCATATGCATTTTGTCCAAGGCTGCTGCTTTCACTGTAAGGACATTTATTTAAAAGCCATTTTAATTAAATTGTGAAACTTTGGAGTCCATTTAAGTTCAAACTTTTTTTCCCTAAATGAATATTTTATTAATAAAGGGAACCACAGAAATTATGGGTTTTTTTCTTTTTTCTTCCATTCCTCACCTTATCCTCTTGCTGAAGGAGATAGAAATAAACCACATGACAGACTTCATATTTTGGGGTGGGGGGTTTTTGCTTGTTTTTATTTTACCTTTTATTAGTCATCTAAAATTTGAGTTTATGAAGTATATTTTAGAACCCCAAAAGAAACAAATAGATTTCAAATTACCATCAAGCTTCCAGAAACAGAGAATGGGGGCCTTTCTGACTGTGAACATGCAGGATTTGAGGAGATGTTCTTGGAGATAACACATGTTTATCTCTTTGACTGATGTTCAGACAAGACTCCATGAAGGTCTGTGGAAATCCACAAATATTTGCCAAGGCCACAGTTTTCAACTGATATTTTCTATGTGTGCTTTTCTTTTTTTTCTTTTTTTTCTTTTTTTTCTTTTTTTTTTTCTTTTTTTCTTTTTTTTTCGTTTTTTTTTCCTTTTTTTTTTTTTTAACTTTTTTTTTAGTGTTCTGAAGAGCATAAACAGAATTTTAAAGTAACATATTAGGGATATCCTCATAGAAATACCAAACTCCCCATAAAAACTGGGAGTAGAAAAGGACCACCCAAGTGAGTCCATTCCTGCTGCAAAAAGCAATTGGATTATCGCTAAATTATTTATTTCATATTATTTATTTTCATATATTGAATGTCAACAGCACACTCCCTTTGTTACTGCTAAGTAAAACTGTAAGTACAGTGGTGGTATTTTCATAGGAAAATTAAATGAAATTAAATGGACAAATCTGATATAAAAAATGAAAGGACAGAGGACTCAGTTTGTGAGCTGAACACTGTGACCAAGATTGTTTAGATATGATTTAGCTGAGTTCATCTGGACTGGATGCCAAGATTGTGCTGGTTCTCCACCTGTGAATAGTTAATAACAACCTGTTAATAGATAATAACAACCTGTTAATAGATAATAACAACCTGTTAATAGTTGTCTCCAGGATACTTTAGTCCCAAATCCTGGTGTCACACATAGATGTGTTTTACAAATGTAGGGAAGAGAAGACACCAGAAACCAACTGTGCCTGGGCAGGGCAGGGATGGTGGAGTTTGCAGGCAGAAAAAAAGACATTCTTGATCTTGTAATTAAATTATCCATGGCTATAGAAAGCCTTGTTTCAGCTGCTGGAATAGAGGCAGCAGGGGCAAACAGCAGTGGTGAGACAGAGCTGTGGAATCACAGCATGGTTTGGGTGGGAAGGGACCATGGGCAGGGACACCTTCCACTGATGGGGTTGCTCCAACCTGGCTTAAATGTTCTTTTCTGAAATACATTAAACAAATGCACAGAATTACTCTTCAAAGTTTTAGGACATTGATTGCAAATGTTTGTTCTTTCTCTTCATTATTCTCCTCTCTAGGTGTTTACAGGCCAGCCATGAGCTTGTTCTGATGTTCAGGAGTGATATTTCCTTCTGTTCTGCTGCCATGCTGAGTGTGCTTCCGTGCTGCCCTGTGCTCTTGCTGTACACTCCTCTTCTGTGATCAGCACTTTGTGACCCTCCTTTCAGTGCTGCACAGTCACAACCTCAAACTGTTCACGTGGAATGGTGAGAAAATGAGGTTCTTCACTCTACCAAAGTGTTAAGGTTGAGGTACGTGGTAAAGCAGTCATCCCTTAAAATCTGTGATTTAACAGCAAACGACAGTGTGAAGACTGAATGGATTTGGATACTAAAACACTTGACTCAAAAATAAGATGAGTTTTACTGAAGACAAACTTCTATTTCTCACAGGAGAGAGAGCATAGTCAGCCTGGAAGCTGCTCATATACTTTATTTCCTTGAGCACACCAGAACAATTCTGTTGTTTGGAGCAGTAGATGGATCACATTTCTCCGCTTCTGAAGCAAAAGCTCATATAAAGTTCAGTGGCTTGTGTTAACATTCATCCAGAAACCTCAGAACTCCAGATCTGAGAATGTTGCAGGGTCTCATGACTGGCCATTCTCTGCTTGGGGTCTTTGCTTGGTTATCTCCTCCCCTGTTTTTTGTTATCATCCTTTCCTCCCCTCTCATACCTCCACTGCATGAGTCAGTCACTGCTAAAAATAGGAACCTCCATGGAACTTTTGCAAATCTCATCTTTGCATTTTCTGTCTGTAGTGTGATGGCACCCACTTCTGCTGTACTCAGTAATTTTATACAGATTTATATAAAATCCCATGTTCCTCGTGCATTCCTGGCCATCCCAAACTCTCTTCAGAGAAGCTGGCTAAACCATTTGCACTGGCTTTGCTTCACCCTGTTCCAAATCTGGTTGGAATGTCTGAGTGGGCACTGCAGGGTGGATTGCCACAGGAGCTGAGCCCCACAGTGCAGAGCCAACATTTTTTGTCACAGTTTGCTGTAAATTATCCTTCCATGGCTGTGCCAGTGAGAACAGCAGTGACGAGTCAGAAATAACAGTGTTATTCTTCTCAGGTGCTAATGACTCCAAAATGTTGGAAGTCACTGGAGAGTGAGACCCTCTATGAATAGCAAAGGAATTGTATTTTATGCTAACTCTGACTCATGGCTTAGAAGTTAATGAAACCATTCAAGTTGAGTACTTTAATCTCACAAATTGGTTATCACAGCCTTGTGGCCACTTCTTGTTTTATAATAAAGCATAACACAAAATATCTGTGAAGGCTTACAAAATTAAACTAAGGGAAATATGTGCAATTTTGAGCTCATTAGGAGCAATTCATATTTTCATCTGTCTCATTAGAGATGTTTTCATGAACTAGGAAAGTACTTTTGGATCTGTGATTTTTAATTTCCCTGCCAACTGGCGTGAGCTTTTTGGGATTGTTATTTTCTTTTCATTTATTTCAAAATGTTAAAAGGAGGAGGAGAAAAAAAAAAACCAACACCACAGGAGAAATTAGAAGAAAAGCAAGGCACTAAGAAACAAGTGAACTGCATGAACGTGATAAGAAATATTATTTTATAGTAGGATTTATATATATATATATATATCCTGTTTTGGTACTTTGATGACAGTGCATGGAAACAGAGTAGAGTGGAAGTGGAGTCAGAAGATGCAGTTCAGAATTGCAGATGTACAGGTGAAGCACACCAGCTTGAAGAATGCCACTTGACCTGATGCTGCTATGTATATATTTTTTTTAAGTTGTCACATTTTTTTAAGTCAGATTTAACCTCAGTGTAGCTGTGCTTTTGCTGTACAAAACAGAGCAGCCTGGCCTTTGGTAGTGCTGGCAGTGAACCATTTCAAGCGTTTGGTTGGAGGGGGAACTGAGTGCTCTCATCACAGGGCTGGAGTGACTCACAGAGGATACTCCAGGTGTTGCTGGACACATAATGCCAGAGAGAACTACTCTGCAGGACTCAAGGTTTCAAGGTTATTTTCTATTTAAATGTAAATATTCAGAACCTGTAAGTACATTTATTCTCTTTAAGGTCTATTTTAATGTCTGAGAGAACCCTAGAGAAGAAGAAAGCCCTGGTCTTTCACTTCTTTGCATGATGCTCTTGTCCATGGAGTGAGGTCCCTGTTGTGCCATTAATCCTTGCTCTGACCTTTCTGTTGAGGTGATTTCCCTGCCAAATCAGCATTTCATTTTAGTCATGGCTTTCACCATGTGACTGCTGATTGCAGGCAGGGATGGAGACTGAGGGCAGAGCTCACCAGGGGCTACAGCAATTCCCAAAGAGCAGCTTTGATCTCTGCTCTGGGCCAGGGACAGCACCCAGGGAAGGCTGGAGCTGGGCAGGGCAGGGTCAGGCTGGAGATCAGGGAAAGGTTCAGCTTCCCCCAGAGGGTGCTGGGCACTGCCCAGGCTCAGGTTGGAGATCAGGGAAAGGTTCAGCTTCCCCCAGAGGGTGCTGGGCACTGCCCAGGCTCACCAGGGAATGGGCACTGCCCGAGGCTGCCAGAGCTCCAGGAGCAGAGAGAACACTTCAGTTTTCTTTCCAACATTCAGGTTTCTATTGAGGTTGCCAGCACGGCTGTCACAGAGTTAGTCATGATAATGCTTTCTATGATGCCAATATCTTCTCTTTAGGAGCTGAACAGAGGCTGCCAGTGTGTATCAGGGCCATCACCAAACACCAGTAATGTCATTGATTTTTACATGTGCAGCTGCAGGGCCATACTAAATAATAGCAATGCACTGGTTGCTTGTTAAAAAACTTATTTCTTTACAATTCCCAATGTTTGCAGAGTAATCATGGCTAAACACATTGGAATATGTTGTAATCCATTGTAAATTCAGCTTTTTCACAGTAACAACCTATCAACTGCTGCTGTCACATATGTCTTCACTGTACCTGTGTCCCTGTTTTGTTTTAATTTACCCCTGAGCTGCAGTCAGGCCTTACACAGCAGGTATTTGCTTTCCAGGAGAGAACACCATGGGCTCTGCCTTGCCTTTGAAAGCGTGCTGCTGGAAATGGGTGTGCTGGGCAGACAAGGCTGAGCAGGAGTTGAACCCTCCTCTACATTGTAGCACATCGAGTTTCTCAAACTATTTCTGAGCTCTTGCCACGCAGTGCAGATTGAAATGCCTCCTATTTCCTGCTTTTCTCAAGCATATAGACATAAATCTGTCATACACTGCAGCTCGGGCTGGCATTATATACTGAGAAAATGAACTCAATAGCAATATAATCTTACTTTGCAATATAACCAAACTGCAGAAAACATTTCTGGAAGTACGTAGATTTAGGGATCAAATAAAATTTAAGTGTGCTGATATGTAGGAGTTTATGAAGGCACAACTTCTTTGTTGAGAGGCATTTTTCCTTTTATTAATTCAAGTAAAACTCATCTTTCATTTTAACTCTAGTTTATTTCAGTTTCCACTCTGCACAAAAGAGGATTGGGTTTTTTGTATTTTTCCCCCTCATATCCTTCATTAGTATTGTGGTTTAATTGAAAATATCACTACAATGAACTTAATAGCTATTTGTTTTTGTTTTCTATAAATCTGAGATATTACCCTTCTACTGGACAGACATATTTCCTGTCTCCAAACATGACAATCTGCTTAGGCAGTGGAATTTGTGTCATTTTAAAACCTCAAATTACAGTAATATTCTCTTTACATTTTTTCAACAAAGTCTAAATCCAGTTGTGAATTCTACTGCCTGAAGGGGCAGGTGGGAGCTTTTATGTGGGGCAGTCTTTAACTTTCTACAGGATAGTTTTATTTTTGTAGAGGGGCATCTTTTAAACAGTTTTTAGTATTTTTATTAGAACAGTTGAGTTTAGTTGCAAAATTTTATATCTATAGACACAAAATTCTTGTGCTTGCAGTGGGGAATCATTTGCACAAATAAATTTTCTGTTTTAAAGTCTGTCTCAGTATAGAGAACCAGCATAAAATGTGTCTTTCAGGGAAGTCTGAGGGTTCTGAAGTCCCAGCCATAGATTATGTAGTGCTATTGAAGCTGGAATGTTCTTTTTACAATAAAAATGCTAAATAGAAGTATTATTTACAGAAATTTTCCTACTGTCAAGCTCTAGTCTCAGAATTTGGGTTAAACAGAAAAATCTTTATCTTACTTTTTGGGTAATGCCTGTGCAGGGATTGGGGTGGTGTTCCAGGTCTGGAGAGGGCACGAGCACAGTCATGTAGTTCAACTTCATAAAAGAGTGTAAATCTAATTTCATTCCTGTCTGTTTATGTGTCATCTCTCATCTGAAATGAATTGAGATCAAGTGCAGCAATAAATGATTGTGCTGATCTCTCTGTGAATGCTTTACAAAATACAAAACATTTTAATAATTTTACAGAACACACCTACAAGGAGAGGATAAAAGTGCTTTAGGTAATAGTGCTTTTTTTTGTTCCACTGAATGTGCCCTTGATTTTCATGGCAGCTCCAACTAAATCACCTTATTCCTGGTGTGGTTTGCACGTGTTTCACATGACCTCAGCTGGTGAGCAGCAACTCATTCATTTCAGTAACTGGAGCACTTGTGATGCTCTAAACAGAGCTCTAGAGTAGTCTGAGAATTTCCTATTTAAAAAAAATAGCTCCACCTGTGGCTATTTAAATGTTAGGAAGCAATCAATGTGTATGATGTGCTTTTAATGGGAAACTTAGGAAGAGGTAAATTAAATTTTTGAATTGTCTTCAGCATTCCAGTAGATATCAAGGGATAATGCCACACCGAGTGCTTTGCAGACATTAATAAGGAACAAAAATAGAATGAGGTGCATTCATCTTACTGTAATTAAACAAAAAACCAGTTCAAGCTATGAGTGCTCTTTGAATTGTTGAGAGCAAGTGACATCCGAACACTTGGCAATAAAAGATCTGAAATTATCTTGGCTGGGTTGTTGTTTTTTATTTTTTCTTGTTGTATCTTAACATCATTGGCAACTTTGTTTCTCTTGTCTAAATGTAGACATTGGCATATCAAATCTGTATATTTCTATGAAGGAGAGATAATGGTCAGTTAGAACCTGATCAGCTTTGCTGTTCTTAGGACTTTGTATCAGAGCATCCTGTCATTTTTTTCAGCCTGGAAAGCCCTTGGTCCTAGGCTGGGGATGCATCTTAGGTAACCCATGAGGTTTATTATCCTATACATCATAAGGCAGAGTCTTCCAAACTCTTCAGAATCCTGTGCAGGGTTTTATAGCACAGCGTGGCATCCCCTTTTGAATTTTAAGAATACACAATCATTGCCTGTCAATGAAAGGATTTATTCCTCCCAAGTGGTACTTCATTGAATTTGGGCTGTGAAAGCTGGAATCCTGAACTCCTGTAAAGTCTAATGGTGGAGGCACCCTGGCAGTGCTGTGGATGTGTTTTCACACTAAAGCTCACATTCTGTTTGGGAACATCTCAACTCTGGCAGACTGGAGCAGATCAGGATTTATCCCCCATATCCCCTGGGTCCAAAAACCAGGTATTATTTTCCATAATGCCCCAACAAGTACCTTCATCCCCTACGAAATGTGAGATTTTGCTTGTAGCTCCCTTTAAATCGCAACTATAGAAGAGTAGAAGAGCTGCTGCTTTGTTGGAATTTAGGGCAGCTGGCTCCAGAAGATAAACTGGGAATGGTTAGTTGGTAAATAAATGTAACAGAGAATGTTTTCACTCTTACCCTATTTAGTATTGTTCCTAGATTCTATATTCCTAGATTCTATGAAGAAGCTGAATTGAAATGCTTCCTGTTAGGGCAGAAAGTTGTCAATATTAGCCTTTTAGATCCCACCTCATGGCTGTTTTGAAGTTCTCTGTTTAAGTTTTAAGAAAAAAGAGGTGAAATACACAAAAAAAAGTACTGGTTAGAAGTAAGCTTGATGTTTTTTATGTGCACATGCACATAAACAGAGTATATATTTATCACAAAAGGCAATGTAGAAGTACAGTGATGTGCAATTGATATCTTTTCAGCCTTGTTCTTGATCCTTAATCAGGGGTTTTAGCTGCTGCTGTACAGTTAACAAATAAAGTCATAAGAATAAATTGCTTAGAAATGCAATTTAAAGAAATGGTGGGGGATTTGTGCCCTGGTCAACCTAGGCCATTAGAGATCCCAAATACTTCATTATTTAAGTGCATAATTTCTGTCGTGTTCTTATGAGAACTGCATTTGTTAGAATGATTCAAAGGATTTCTACTTTCTCACAGACACTGCTGGCCTGGATTTGAATTCCCTGACGCTGTAGCCCTAATTCCCAACTTGTCTTTGTTACTTTTAGCACTGTTTATACGCAGCACACACTTCAGGTTTTAAAATGATGTGAAGCTTCCTTGACTTTCAGGTATAATTGTGAGCAAGATGGTTTTTTGCGCCCCGGCAGGGTATTTCTTAGTGCAAATAAATGGAAGTCATTAGAGGGGTATCTGAAGCTCAGATGCAATATCTAACCACACTCAAATTACACTCTGAAATCCCTGCTGGCCTGGGCTACTCTGTGAACAATGGTTAAGCTCCTTAAAGTGCTCAGTGTGATCTCATAAGCATTGTTGGACTGAGGTTCTAACAAAGTTATCCCCTGCTCTTAATGGACACTGCACCAGAGTTTGGTATGGCTTTATAGCCTTAATTAAATTGCTGCCACATGGACGTGCCCATTTGGCCACTATGGAATTGGCTACTGTTTTGACAGAATAAATGAAACAAATTCAAGAAACTAGTTCAGCTGAGATTAGGAATCAGTAAAACGACAGGGCTTCTAGTTTGTTAGAATTTTCTTTTATTGCTGTGAATTAGCCAATAATTGATTTTAATCTAAACGGGACAAGACCATTTTTTTTAAAAGCACCCAGGGACTTGGAAGTTGAGGACTGTGAAGTTCAAGGTTTGGTAGCATGAAGAGCTGATCACAAGCAGGACCTGCAGATCTTGTAATAATGCACATAATTCATGAAATGTGAAACATGGATAGAAGAAAAACTTTTTAAAAGGATGATGGCCTTGCAGAGAAAAAGCAGCAGAATTCTGTGGTCTTTGGATCCTTTATGAAATCTCAGACTGCCTAATACCGTGAAAGATCTTTAGAATATCGTTATTTGACTTTGTCATTTGTGTTAGAGCTGAACTGGTATTTTGTTCAATTTTCCTGTCTGTCTCACAGTCTGTGTACACACAGACAGGGAGACAGAGAGTAGAGGTCTTCTTTAGTTTAACTTGTGGAGAGAAAGTGTTCAAAATGTCTACTGGACCACATGAGTCTGTTTGAGCAAAGTCATTTGGCACTCTTTTCCTATTGTGCTCCTATTAGTTGTTAGTTAATTAGCTACAGGTTTTCAGTCAAGAATTATACACTTAACAACTGAAAGGAGGAAAGAGGCCCTGAGAGAGCACTGGGGAACTGGAAAAACAGCCCTGAAGAGGGAAAAGCTCAGCGGGGCCCAGCAATGGCACCAGAGCCACGGGCAGGGGCTGAGCCCAGCAATTGCCCTGCACAGGAGGCACAACTTGTGCCCTGGGCAGTGGCAGCCCTGAGCAGATTGTGCCCAGAGGCTGTGCAGGCTCCTCCCTGGGGATATTGCAGAGCCCTCTGCACACACTGCTGTGCCCTGGGCTCTGGGATGGCCCTGCTGGAGCAGGGAGTGACACCACAGGAGCCCCTGGGGCCCCTCCAGCCTCACCCTGCCTGGGGCTCTGTCATTCTCTTCTGTCTCAGGGGGCAAGGAGGTTTTCTAATAAAAGCAGAATTTCTAAGCAATTTTCTTAATGTTATTTTTGAGCTTTCTTCCCCTAAACCCCTTAAAGCACCATCTGCTCCAGTCAGATGTCTTTGGTAGAATAATATATGACACTTTAACATACTTACATTATGGTTACTCTTGTTCCTTGTCTGTTTTCTTCCCCCAGGTCAACTAAGAATAGTAGAAGAGAGAAAGAGAAAAAGAGAGAAGGACACAAATATTCCTTATTCATAATCTTTGTGGCTTTCTTCTCCATGTCCCTCCTGCCCTCACTTATCTTCCTAGTCCATATCTACTCAGGAGAGAGAAAAAAAACGAATAGGATTTTCCTTTAATTGAATGCTGAAATTTTTTCTGGACAAAGGTAGTGTGAGACATTCTCTTCTGATGCACTGATGAATTTCCATCTGAACTGATGGTTAGCATAAAATGGATGATAGCAATAATATCTTGGAGTTCTCCTAGAGAGCATTTGGAGTGAAGGGATTTGCTGACTGATGTGGGAAGGGCAGTCAGGAGAGGCTGTCACGTGGGAAGAGAATTTGGAGAGTGTCAGTAAAGGCTTTGCTTTCAGAACCAGGTTTGTAAATTATCCCTTCCAAATGTCAAGCAAGGTACAAGCAGTTGTGCCTGAAGGGTATGAGAGAAGATATCAATGTTTACCATGAACAAGGCAATTTTATTGATGTAGTATTGGTGATTTATCCAGTATTGATGATTTATCCCTACCAAGAGATAGAGAAGCAGGGAAAGAGGAAAAGCAAGTAAGATTAGGGAAAATGCAAAAAAACCCACCTTTATGCAAATTAAATAAAGGCTAATTATGCTGAACAAAGCATAAAAAAAATTAGCTTGATAGAGACACAGATAAATTAATCTCTGGCTCCATAGTGTTCTAATGAAATTATGAATGAGAATTTTTTTTCCCAGTTAAAAAAATTAAAGCATGAGCTCTCAAAGAAAAATAAATATATCAAGAGAAAAGTAGCATCTGACATTTTGAGAAGAGAAATTAAGTCTTGTAAGACTGGGGTGTTTACACTCATGACAGCCAACTCTGTAAGGATGATTGCAAATATGACAATCATGGCACTGTTGGTTTGCATTATAAATATTAGTAATTATTTTTATTTAAACTGTCTTCCACCTACAGATCTCCCACTATTTCTGGTCATAAACTATTAGGCCTCACTTGCAGCACTTTTGCTTAGGCTTGAAATCACCACCCAGTCCTGATACTGAAACTAAAGATTCTTTCTTTTAATATAAATTTCTGAATTGTTTCAATGTTAAACAATAAAAATCAAACAAAGCATGTTTAGTAAAAGATTTACTCCAATTAGCAACTCTGGAAACAAAAGCAAAATAGAATTATTTAAATAATGTAAACACCATTGCAGAATTGAGCTCCGAAGTGGTTGCAGTGTGTATGGTGGTTACTTATAATTGATAACCTTTCCTAATTCTTTGTTGTTTGCTGCTTGGGAGCAATGAGGCCACTGGAAATGTACAGAATATCTCCCTCAAGCAATCCATTAGCCACCTTTCTAAGTGTTATTCAGTGAAGGAACAAGCTGGTTTGGGTTGCTGCACCTCTTTGCCTTGAGCATCTCGCATCTGGATTTTTCAGATCTTCTAAGCCTTTTAAAATTGAGAGGGCTCCTCCAGGCTGGGTTTCTATTTTATCGTTTGGCATCAATGAAAGACAGTAAGAGAATGTTTACCTACATGCAAGATAACCTTTTAATTGCAGATAAGCAGTGTGAGTCAGCCAATATTTATCCTGCCTGTTTACAGGGAGTACTGTACACTGTTTATGAGATGCTGCAGAACTTCTGACAAATCTTTTACTTTTTAATATTTACTCATTGAAAGCAGAGAATATAGGGGGAAAAGTCTGTCTTTAACTTGTTTTCCTAAAACTTTAAGGAAAGCAGACTTAGGCTGGTAAATCATCAGAAACAAGGATACATTTTCAAGATGAAGTGACTGCAGGATCTTTTCCAAGAAGGCAGGCACTGTGTCCCACAAGGCTACTCAGGGAAGGCCTGTTGCAATTGTGAAAAATGGATCATTGCTGAGAAAACAAAGTCTCACCATGTCCTCTTGGGACCTGGAGCTGCATCTGCTCAGGACTGCTCACCATGGCACGGCAGAAACTCACAGGGACAGGGGATCAGGGAGTGCAGGGGGGAGAATGGAATTCTTCCCAGTGAGATTGGCTTATTCCTGATTAAACAAGCCTGAAATTCAGCTGCTGTGTCAGGGATGCAGTTGAAGCAGATCACTGACTGATTGATGTACTTGGTGTCACTTCCAGCTTTGTGATAAATCCCAGAACGTGGAATATCCTGGGACCCACAGAGATCATGGAGGAGACTCCCTGGCCCTGCACTGACAGATCTTGTGCTCATCCTCTTATCATCAACCATCAGCAGTGTACAGCTCTGTAGGACAGAATTTTCCTCTAGACACTGAATCTTTCCCAGGAATTTGAAGTCACTATAATATTTCAGGGGCTCAAATGGACGCCCTCTTTAACCAACTGAGACAAACTTGTAAGAGGATTTAGTGTTGATGCTTGATTCAATATTTAAGAAGAAAAATGCATAAGAAATTATTGATGGACTGCTGCAAAGTAATCAAACTTGCATCATTGTCCGCTGTGCTTTAAGTCTTAATTGATCTACGTGATAAAGCTCGAGTTCTGTCAGGGGGAGTTCATTTATAATGTATTGGGTATTATTGTTATATGAGAAAAGCCTTAGGACAAGAAAGAGAAAAACAACTCTGTCAGTAATATTTACAACTTGAAACATGTTTGAAATCTCAAAAGAAATTATGGATGTCCCTTGATTTGAAATCTATCTGAAAATAAGGCAGATTTTCAGCCTGATGAAGGTAGCCTCTAACACTTCATCTAGAAATAGTCCACATCATTTTGTGTTAAGTGACAGTCCATTAATTTTTCTTTGGTTTTACCCAGAAAATATTTTCACTTTTTCTTCTCACTTTAAGTAGATAATGAGTCAGTGTAAGGTGCTACTGTCAGTCACAGATGCTCAATCCTATTTTCTCGCTCCTTATAGTTAAAGAGAATATGCAGTGCCTGGGAATGACTGGCCTAAGGCATCATTTCCAAAAGCACATGAATGATCAGTGTTCCTTGACTCTATTCTAGGAAATAATCCAAGAATTTAGGTGCATTCTCAGCCATTGCAAAAAAAAAAGTTTTTGTACTTCTTGATGAAATGGACCGGCAGTGTGGACAGTGCCACTGGAGAATTAGACAATATTACCAGGATTATAATGTCAGCTTCCTAATTGTCAATTAATTGTATTATAGTTTGCCTAAAGCAAAAAGTGCTGTGTAGAACATCAGAGCAGAATTTCCCCCAGTATTTCTGTGGCATGTTGATAAGTAAAAATTTAATTTTCCAGTGCAAATAAGTGTGAAATTAACTACATATGAAACACTTTTTTTTTTTTTACAGCAGAAGTATCTTTATTGGCTACTTTAAAGTTTACTCAGCAATCTGTTTTAAAAGTCACTTTGCTTAGGTGCTTACAGGAAATACAGTGCAGGGGATTAATCCAGTTTGTAGGCTGTTTTCCAAAGAAATGCTTAATAAAAAGAATTTCATGCAATATGCTATTAGAGCTTCATTTACATTAATAAGACTCTGTTCTCAAACTATTAAGCTACCTTCAAGATAAAAAAAACCAAGGGGACTCAGTGTACTGTGCGTGTACAAGCACGGCGATTAGCTTCTGCTGCTCTTGTACCCTTCTGAGCCCAGTGTGTAGGACAGAAAAAACAATGTTTTTTTCCTCACAGCTGAAGAGAAATCCTGCTGCCGTGAAGTTCCCCTCAGACAAACCAGGAAAATCTGAAAGGGAAGGCAATAGTTTGCTTTGCTGTGGCTGCCCTGCAGCAGCACAGGGTGCTGTGGGAATGAGCCCAAGGGCTCAGAGCAGGAATGGAGAGAATTCTTGCAAAGTGACCACAAGAATTCTGAGTGTGTGCACCAATTGTGCACCAATGTCACACAGGCTGTCCACACAGCAGCCTGGAAAAAACCAGGATGGAAATGGTGCTTGCCAGGAAAGTGACCCAAAGGGCTGGGTCAGAAACTGCTCCAGTGAAAACAGCAGCAGCATGAGCAGAGGGATGGAGCAGCTGTGCTGGGAGGAAAGGCTGCCACAGCTGCCATTGTTCAGCTGCACAGGAGAAGCTTTGGCCTGAGCTCAGGGTGGCCTTGCAGGGCCTGAAGGAGCTGCAGGAAAGATGGAGAGAGACAATTGCCAAGGGCTGCAGGGCCAGGAGGCAGGGAATGGCTGCCAGTGCCAGAGGGCAGGCTCAGATGGGAGATTGGGCAGGAATTGTTCCCTGGCAGGGTGGGCAGGCCCTGGCACAGGGTGCCCAGAGAAGCTGTGGCTGCCCCTGGATCCCTGGCAGTGCCCAAGGATGTCCAGCTTGGACACTGGGGCTGGGAGCAGCCTGGCACAGGGGAAGGTGTCCCTGCCCAGGGCAGGGGTGGCACTGGATGGGTTTAAGGTCCCTCCCAACCCAAACCATCCTGTAAGTCTATTAATTTATTTTTGTTTTGGCAGATATCCCTGAACACCAAAGAGAATAAACTCAACATTAAAATATGTGTAAATTAAAAATAATAGATTTTAGATTTTTTCTAACATAAAAAAGATGAGAAGTGCAGAAAAGAGTTAAGCAAACTGCATGGACATTTAAATACTTATTTTGCATGAAGGATTAATATGACTTTCAGACAGAATTTATTTTCTTGAGCTGTTAATGATCTGCCATTTTGCTCCCTAAATTAGTTTTCAAAGGTCAAAATGTGATCAATTATCCAGTAATTTGGATCTCTTAATTGGCTCAGTTGTGCTTGAAAAGCAAAGCTTCTGTTTTATTTCTATAGCTTGAAAAAGAAGCAGGAAAAAAATGACAAATTATGTTGAGAATGATGTTATGGATTGATATGAAAATGAAAATATGTGAAGATACATTTTCAAAGTCTTTTCAGTGGCATTTTTGAATTCTTTCCATGACATGTTGAGAATTCAGGAATACCAAATGCAGTGTTCTTCCTGGATAGTGCTCTGAAGGAAAAAGGGAATTTAAGTAGATTCCCTGAATTTTAGGGGACTTTGAAAGAAAGGAGTGGTGCAAAGTAGAAGAGGAATAGGAATAAATGTGGAGGGGTTTTTGATTAATACAGTGATTGATTTTCTGTAGATCTCCAGTGGCTTGAACAGGAATGGGATCAGACCACAGGGGTTGTTTGCAGCAGTCCTGGGCCTGAGATGTGGTGGGTGATTTCAGTGAGTTATTAGAAAAAGAAAGCCAGAGTTGGTATTTCCTTTTACATTCCTTTCTGTCGCAGATTTAGTTAAAATTTGGATTAAATAAACAGACTTGTCAATAATTTTCTGATTAAAAATTACAATAATACAATTTACTAAGTCATAGGGATATTGGAAGGCTCATATAATGACATATATTTGTATCCAAATTTTCAGTGAAGTTTACATTGGTGGTCTCATCATTTCCAGTTCTATTCTTTGCATTTCCATGTACATTCAGGAGATGAAACATTTAATTTCCAGTTTAAATTCACGTAGATAATTCTTATTCTGTTCTTTCTCTTCAAGGTACAGAATGTAGAAGAGTTTAAACATCTTCTGATATTTTTATTCTTTTTAGTCATAATTAGTCCTCTTGTAATAGTTGTACTGAAAATTTAAAGATTTTTATTTCACATTAAAAAAACCCAGCTTTTGCTGTTGAGGGGCTGAGAAATTACTTTTTGGGTGGACAGGAACATAAAGTAGTAGAACTGTCACTGGATCTATTACAGTCAGAGATAGTCACAATATTCATATTTTCTGGAATATGGTATTCAGATTTCTTTCTTTAGCATTTTTACAGGAAAAAGTCTTTGCAAAAGCTTGGAAAAACAGGAACAATTTCTTACTCAAATGCCTCCTTTTGTTGCTGCACCCATGTCTGATTTTATTAGTGGCATTTCTGTGCTGATGTTCATGTGGTGCTGCTGAAAGTCAAGTTTTAACATGCCTAGGCCAAAATATGCTTGTATTTTTAAACTGATCTTTTTAATCCTCATTGGTTTAAGGAATAATTCTGTTTTTCTTTAAACTCACAGCTTTATATTTTAGTCTTCCTCAACCTCTGGTTGGGTTCCACGGGTGCCCCTATGAAGTGGATATTTCTGCCTCATTACCACACACCTTCTGATTTTATTGGAGTATCAAAGAAAATTATTTTTTTTTCTCTCATACCAAGGTGTTTAGGAGGCAGATGTTCCTTAAATGTTGGTAACTGGAAAATATGGATTCTTCATTACTTACAAGTTGTTAAGTTTCTGCAGCATGTAACCAAGTTTGATCTCTGAATAGGCTGCTTCAGTGGGAACAGTGGAAAGGTTATATTATTTTCTCTTTATTTATCCAACCATTCCATTGGGAGATTATCCAGGTGCACTGAAAATAGAAAATAATGTTTTCAATTTTTTTTTTGAGAGTTTCAGGATATTTCCATCATAAAATTGTACCAATTCAGAAAATGATTACAGAAAGTTTGGAGCTGCACTTTAAACAGTAGTTAGAGTAGACCAATTCTTCCTTATAGCTGATAGAAAAGATATTTTCTAAAAGAATAGCTATCAACATAGAAGTTGGTGGAACTAAAAATAAACACTGGAGTAACTTTTTATCCCAAATGTCTGTCATGTTCTTTCTATGTTTCCAAAAGCATTATCAGTGATGCTTACAGTGCTGCTAAAGAGCAGCTACAGGGATTACTTTCAGCACTTTAAAAAAAAAATAATTGCTCTCTAATCCAAGATTGAATATTTTCGTGCTTTTTATGGTTTGAAGGAAAAATATTTTGTTTAAAGGGACCTGCTTGTTTGAGGTATTTTTTAGAGTGTGGTTTAAAATTACTGAAGTCCTGAAAAGCCCTTGACCTCCCTTGAGATTATATAAGCACCTTTTGATTGCTTGTGGGCAAAGATCAGCCTCTATATTCCTTCATGGATTATTTACACTAATATGTGTCCATGGGAATCTACTTATTTTTAAGATAAAATTTATTGTCAGAAAAGGAGAATCAATATGTTATTGCCATAGTCTGCAGTGTATTTAATTTGCATGTTGGCACATTTACCAAATGCTTTCAAACACAGTACATCATATTAATAATTCTGAGAGTCACAAAGGGGACCCAGCTGGAGCTGCCTCACAAAATCATACCAAAAAAAATCATCTATTATTGAAGAGAAAAGGACTCCAGCAATGTCGTATTTTCTTTACATTTAATTGCTTTTTGTATTCAGGGATTTTGCTCAATTCTAAGTTACTAAGTGCAGTATGTTAAATACAAACTTTTAATGACTATTTGTGTTTATTTGCAAGTCTGAATATGCCCTGTGGAAGAGAAGTTTGACCATTGTTGTGTGCTGAAATTGAATATCTTTTGCATTCAATCCCTTGTTTGGAACCATCAATCAAGATGGATTGAAAACACTCTGCTTTGTGTAGTACAAGTTTTCCTCCCCCTTGTTTTGTTTTATGACTCTGCCATGTTATTTTTCCCTAGGACATCTTTAACCTCAAAGGAAATGCACATTATTTTTCTGAGCTGCTGCTCCATTTAAGGGTAGATGAATTATAACTCATGCTAAGTTAGGTGTGTATTTGACTTGCACTATGAACCTGTTTATGGAATCCCAGGATCACTGAGGCTGGAAAACCCTTCTGAGCTCATCCAGTCCCAGCTGTGCCCAGTGCCCACCTTGTCCCCAGCCCAGAGCTCTGAGTGCCACCTCCAGCCCTTCCTGGGACACCTGCAGGGATGGGCACTCCAAAGCTCCCTGGGCAGCCCCTGCCAAGGCCTGAGCACCCTTTCCATGGGGAAATTCCTGCTGCTGTCCAAGCTGAGCCTCCCCTGGGCCAGCTTAGGATGATGCTCATCTCTTCACTCTCTATATATGCATGGGAGAGGATTCTAATATTAAACCTGTTGTTATTCTTAATATTAGTCTTTTTTTTTTTTTAATGATACTGATGAAACTAGTCCTTTGTAGTTAGTTTCTGGATCATTTTGTGTATGAGATACAAAAACAAAGATCACTTTTAAGTTTCAAGGCACACACCAAAGTCAGGTTTTTTACAGGTATTTCCTCTCAAGTACACTTCTGCCCAGATGGATTTGCCTGACAAAATGATCCTCTCGGCTTCCACAGCAGGAGGAGGTATGGCAGATGTTTGGGAGGCAGTAGCACCATCCTGACATCAGTTCTGCACCCACAGTCCTTGCAGGCAGGGGAACATCCCTGCAAACCCCTGTTCCTGTAGGAACATCCCTGCAAACCCCTGTTCCTGATGAGCATCCCTGCAAACCCCTGTTCCTGATGAGCATCCCTGCAATCCCCAGTTGCTGCTGGGAGTGCACATCCCTACAAAGCTGTGCTCCTCCTGGGCTGCTCTCACTGCAAAACCTGCTCCTCAGTGATGGGATCCTGGGGAATGGAGAGAGGGCTTCAAATGCAAATTCATCTTCTTGATATGCGGGCAGCAACTTTCATCCTTGGTGGCCATTTCCTGGGAGGAAAGAACATCTGTCAGTGCTGATAGAATCGTGTCTGATCTGCTGAGGCCACAACCAAGGGCTCCCTGACAACATTCTGCATGGCCTGAGTGATCCACCTGGGTGGGAAATGCTGCAGGTTTAGGAACAAGAGCGTGGTTAGACTCAGGAGTGCTGAGGGTTCTAAGATGTTGGTGTTTGTGGGTGGGGAGCAAAGGGAACCTTTAAACTTGAGGTGGTAGGCAAAATTCTAGCTGAATACAAAATCTGTGGAATTTTTATCTTGATTATGTCATGACCATTTATCAAAATATATACATTAACATATTTTTAATCTCTCTATATTATTTTTTTTCATGCCATGCTGAAAAAAATGGTTCATAAAGAGTAATTTTCAGGCTTAGAATTTCAACTTTACATAACTTTAGGTTTTAAATATTTCCTTAAAACACTTCCTTTCATACGTTCTGGGCATTGGATCCAGAATTAAGGATACATTATCTAAATTATAGACTCTCTTTATTTCCATATATAGTGCACGACTAAGTATTAACAGGATTTCTCATAGGTCACAGAAAAAGAATGAAAGCCCTGTGGAATCTGAAGTGACAGCTTGTTTAAAATTTTTGAAGCCTTGAACACTTGAAAATATGATGATATAATTATGACAGTGTAATTGCTAACAGACATAACTATATTATTGTTAAAATTTGAATCGAAATAAGATCGCTGCAAGATTTAAGATATCAAGTTTTGCAACACATAATGAATATAAGAGGAGATAACACCAGTGGAAGTCCTCAGCTAAATGGAACAGAAATACCTAACCATTATCCTAATGGCTTTGCTCTTCCTTCTGATACTAAAAAAAATTGATGTTTTCCTGATTTAAACAAAGAAAGACAAACTCTTTCACTTTGAGGACAGCTTGTACATCCCATGTTTTGCACGTGTTGTAGCACAACTGTTTGATATTAAGGTAAGCACAGCATTTCGGATTGACTTGAAAGTGTTCAGCAAGGATAAAAGCTTAGGGAACTAATTCAGGAAAAATCATACTTATCTGAGCCAATTTTTCTAGCTTGACATTTTATGGTTTACTTCTAAGCAGCTAAAAGAGCTTAAGAAACCTCTTCCTTCTGGTTGCTCTGATTTTATGTGTTTATTTTTTTTTTTATTGTGTTGCTTAAACCTGCCTGAAATTTGTGTAATTAATATCAAAACAAACATTATGGGTGTGGACTATGAGAAACCTGAAGATGTGAGAGATTAGAAATGATCATGTACTGCACGGAACTTTGGAATACATGCTAACTTTGGTACATCCCCCAAAGAATGGAAAGATACTGTGCAGTTTTCTGCAAAATAGAGCTGAGACTGTGCAGTGGTGTTGAGGATTTCCAGTATTTTGTTGGCTTTAAAAATGGTCCAAGCCAATTACACACCCAAAAATAAAAAATTTCAATCTTTTTACTATTCTCAGTCGGCTGGTACTGGCAGTACAAGCAGTTAAATTGTGCAGGAGCTCGAGCTCTGGATGAATCCCCTATGAAATCTCCAGGAACAAAACCATTTCCGTGTGAGAAAAACATCTGAAGCAGTAAATAAACCAGGAGAAATGGGCACTTTCCCTCCTGTTTGAGGCTGATACCTGGAAACCCGGAGCAAGGCTTGGTGCTTCAGTAAAAATGTAAATGTGCACGATGACAATTGAATGGCTGCCAGTGCCAGAGAGCAGGCTCAGATGGGAGATTGGGCAGGAATTGTTCCCTGGCAGGGTGGGCAGGCCCTGGCACAGGGTGCCCAGAGAAGCTGTGGCTGCCCCTGGATCCCTGGCAGTGCCCAAGGATGTCCAGCTTGGACACTGGGGCTGGGAGCAGCCTGGCACAGGGGAAGGTGTCCCTGCCCAGGGCAGGGGTGGGATGGGATGGGCTTTAAGGTCCCTTTCAGCCCAAACCACTCTGGGATCCTAATAAATAAACTGTTGAATGCACACATTCATCTTGCAGTAATTACTTTTTTCCTCTTCATTCTGAAGAAAATGCCTCCACTCAAAACCTGCAGTTATGGAAGCACAGTGGTGGTGCCCAGCAGACCAACCAAAATTTATATTAACTTTCACAGACAGAGTAACTTCTGTCATCTTAGAATATTGCTACATGGTACCAGAATGTTACTTTATATAGAACCTGGCCCAATTTTTTTTTTTAATTTAAAAACTGGCAGATGGAAATGTTTGTGTCACCTTTCCAAAGGAATATGTGGTGTTTGTGAGGAGATGGCACAGTTCTCCAGAAGCTCTGCACTGTGTTGTTTGCTCTTTTCCAGAGCTATTTCCAGTATCTCAGCCAGAAATACAAGGCATGCAAAGATAACAGGTTGTGCTGCTGAACATTGTTCAAGAATGTGCTGAATTTTTGTCCCCACAAAAATAAATAAATAAAATGCCAGTTTTCTGGAATCCCATCACAGAGTTTTTTGTAATTATCAGCACTTGAAATTTTAGCTAAAGCTGCACAAAGATTACATTAGCATAAAATGTTGTGTTCTTTTGATTGAATATATTATTTGAGAGAAAATATTCCACAGCACTAAAGGTAGGAATAAGAAATTATTACCTGCCAGGTGGATAAATAGTACTCTGTTGATGAGAAATATTTTTTAAAAATGCTAATTGCTCCATTGAAGTTGACACTTAATCCACTTAAAAATATGCCACAAATCCAGCTTGGAAAATTCAGAAAATAAGTAGCAGGGCTGTTTGAGTAGTAGCAATTACTGGTTCAAACTGGTGGGTCCTCCTTTAGAATTTCCCTGTCACATCTCATTTTGTCCCATCGTGTAGTTCCACTCCATCCTGGCAGAGGCTCCTGGCTGGTGGGTGCAGGGAGATGATCAGAGCCCCCCTCTGACCTTGGAGCTGTGACTGAGGAGAAACCAAATCCTGCAATGCAAATCCCACCTTTCACTGACTGCACAGCTACAGCTGGGAGCTTCTAGCCCAGGACTTCTCTCACCTTCTTAAAGCCTCAGAGGCTCCTCACAAATTCCTGCACTTTGTTTTGAGCCTTCTGGGGTTGCTGCACAGTGAGAGCTCAGTGGTGCCTGTGTGGGGTCTCTCCCCTCACTGTGAATGGTTTTTGCTGGCATTAAACACAAATGGGTTTATCAGGTTTAGCAAAGATGAAAGTACCAAACTTCTAACAGCAGCAGCGATGTCTCCAAGTGCTCAGCTGCTTCTGAAATTAGTGATGCTGTGTCTGTAGGATTGGACCTCTGAGGAGTTTTCTGGTTATCTCCAAGCCTGAGAAACATCTTCCTGCACAAAGCAAGCAGGAATGCTTTTATTTGATGCAGCTTCCTTTGCTGATCCAGCGAAGAGAACATTTTACTGGATGCAAAACAGAGGACTTAGCTGCAGTAAAGTAAGCATCTTTTTGTTCCTAAGAAAGCCCAGAAGGGAAAATATTGATAGGAAACATCTATTCCCTCCTTTATTCAGAGAAATCAAAAGTCCTGTCCTTAGTTATGGAAGTGAAGCCCGCAGAGAAAGCTTCAGGGTATATCCTGGTGTATGGATGATTGGTCAGAAGTGTTTAGATTTTCCCCTACTCCATATTTTCTTGGTGAATTTTCTTTGCAAATTCTTTAGAGAAGAGTCACTATAGAGTAATTTAATATCACCTGGTTTTGCTGCTCCTCTGTTGCAGTTTTTAGGGCTGGAATACAGAAATATAACCCTTTCCATAAGAGATTGTTTGTGATGCTGTCTCCATTTGGATGCAGAGAATTTGGAAAAAGAATTAGGGGTCTTGTGGCTCAAGAGAAAAATATTTCTGGTGCTGGTTTTCCCCCTGTTTTGTGTCTCTTGAATTTCTCCACAAGATTTCTTTCTCTCATAAAGATAACTAATTACTGGGCTTTAATCTTTCAGGTGTTAAGATCCTCCACTTTTAATCAGACGAGGAAATTGTGCTCAGCCTCTGAATTTTCTGCTGAGGAGAGAATCAGAGAACCGCAGAACCACACAATGCCTTGAGTAGGAGGGAGCTTTGTGAGCATCTTGTTCCACCCCTGCCATGGGCAGGGACACCTTCCCTGTCCAACCTGGCCTTGGACACTCCCACTTCCCCTTGGAGCAACCTGGGATAGTGGAAGCCCATGGCAGGGGGTGGGACAAGGTGATCATAAAGATCCCTTCAATCCCAAACCCTTCTGACATTCTAGGAGAAACTGCTGGGCTTTTTTCCTTGAACTTGTGTGTGGATTGTTGCTTGTGTTTGTGTTGTTGCTGTTGTTCAATTGCAAAATGCCATCTGATTGCCTTATTGAGATAATTTAGCTTTTTTCATCAATGTTCATAAAGCACATGCTACACTGACTTTAGAGAAATAAGAAATCATAATAGATCATGTTCCATAAAAATGGTTAGTGATTTATGCCATTTACAACAAGAGAGTAAGGACTGTGCACTGTCTCTCCAAGCTCTCTTTCTCTCCCCCTGCTTTTTGGGTTGGTGGTTGGGTTTTTGGTTGCAGGCTAAAGCCTCCTTATGCTGTAATGTAAATACAGATGCCTTTGGTGAGGAGTTTTAAATAAGAACATTTACTCTGGAAAAAAAACCCCTGTAAAGGAAACAAAGGCCCTGCCCCGTGAGTGCTGTATAATGAGCTGCTGTCCTCATTTTTCACTTGGAGCCAATCGTTATGGTACTGAAGTGAACAGTGCCTCATCTATACATATATATCATTTTTCCAAAGGATGCTCTAGAGAGGATGAAGATCAATACAAATTCATTTTTTCTGGTAATGGAAAATATTTGAACTGTTCAGCTATCAGGCACAAAGATGACTTCTGGGGGTATCATGCTTGTGTTTTAAGCCACTGTCCTGACAATTCCAGGCGTGTGTAAACCAACAGCTTTTTGTGTGCCTTGACAAGCACTCTGAAGAGCCCAGAGTTACCTTGTTGAGAAGGGAGAATGATACATGATTAGCAGAAAAACAATTTTCCTTAAATAGGCCGCGTCCCCAAAATTCAAGTGTGTTCTGCTTTTTGTAGATATAACAACATTTGGAAAAATTATAGCAGTTTAAACCTCCCTGTATGAAGTTCAAAATGCTTTCTCACACACACTGTACAACAAATACTGTGATGGTGCCAGGCTTAAACTCTATTTGAATATCTGAAGAGGACACAAGGTATTGAGTTTGGGAGAATGGTGCATCAGCCCTAAAAGAATTGGTTTAATTACAAGACATGCTCTGCTAGCTGCCTGCAACATTATCTCCTTCATGATAAGCATTCAGGAATGGACATATTTACACAAAGATATTTCTATTGGGATGGCACTTTCAAACTACTCAGAAACCTCAAAGTAGGACAGGAAAGAATAATGCAACGTTTAAGTGGGAAATGCTGACAAAATCTGAAGTACCTTGCAGTGGGGATAGAACAAGTAATTGCTGGGTTATCATCAGGAGGTTTGGACAAGGAGGAAAAGGGAGAAGAGAACAGAGACTGGAATTTGAATTCCTCTGTTAAGCTGAGAGCCTTTTAGAGGAAGAAAACAGTGGATGGCTGTTACAGGCAGTGTAAGTGTACTTTTTTTATATCTTTGACATATGTGATTCCTGTGCCAAATAGCTTGAGAGAGGTGCTAATTTTATCAAAAATGTTCCATTTTGAAGTTGCATCTCATTTAAACCTGAACTCTATTTAGAGCCTGTATCTGGTAGGGAAGGGGGGAAATTTATTCATTTTGTAGATCATAGGAGGAGGGGCTGAGGGAGCTGGAAAGGGGCTCAGCCTGGAGCAAAGGAGGCTCAGGGGGGACCTTGTGGCTCTGCACAAGTCCCTGACAGGAGGGGGCTCAGGGGGGATCGGGCTCTGCTGGCAGGGAACAGGGACAGGAGGAGAGGGAACGGCCTCAGGCTGGCCCAGGGGAGGCTCAGCTTGGACAGCAGCAGGAATTTCCCCATGGAAAGGGTGCTCAGGCCTTGGCAGGGGCTGCCCAGGGAGCTTTGGAGTGCCCATCCCTGGAGGTGTCCCAGGAAGGGCTGGAGGTGGCACTCAGAGCTCTGGGCTGGGGACAGGGTGGCCACTGGGCACAGCTGGGACTCCATGGGCTGGGAGGGCTTTTCCAACCCCAGTGATCCTGAGATTCTATTTTTGTTTTTATTATCTTACATGTGTTGAGAACTTCAGGTGAGTATTTAAAGGAGTTTTAGGTCTTAAATTGTAGTGCATTTAAGTCATTACTGCTTGATTTTTTTTCATATTTTTTCTTTTAATTTTATAGCACTTCCTCAGCATTCAAGAAATTTTTTCTGCAGGTGAGTGATTATTCTGTGGGATTTTCAAAAGTCTAGGTCATAGGGACCTTCTCTACTTCTCAGTGGCAGTTTAAAAGAGGAAAAATGTGTTTGTGACAATTTGCAAGCTATAGATTACTGAAGATGAAGATTTACTAGTGCCTACTTCAGAAGATCATCACACAGCAGAGAAGGTGACTGGCAACATGTTAAAGTTTCAGTAATTTAATTTTTTTTTTCCAACATACTTGTAGCTTGGCTATAACTATTTCATCAATTCAACTGCAAACAACTGCTTTGGGAAAGACTTGTTTAGAACTTTAGTGGAGAAAAGAGCTGAATATGACACAAAAATATTCTAAATATCTAGGGAATGTTTTCTGTCCAGATATTTTTTGTTAGTTTGTTGGGTTTTTTGGTGTTCCTTTTCCTTTTTTTTTTTTCCTCCTATTTTAGTTTACCTGAGGAAAATCTGTAGAACGAAGAAGAAAAAGTACTCCATTTAATACTTTTTTAAAATTTTCTTTCTTTTTTTCTGGTTCACAATGCTTAGAGTCAGGTTACCATTCTATATTAAACCCCTGAGAGGCTGAAAGAAAACAAACCCAATTCTCACATTGAACAAAAGGAGCCTTAAAAATTGTTTAAAGAAACAAAACCTGCCAAGCTTTGTTTCCCTTGCCTCCATTCAAGAAGAAGGAGTTTGGCCCGAGGGCACTCAGGTCCTCATCCAAGGCAGGCTGGAAAGAATCCCTCATGGTCTAATTATCAGCAACTCCAGGCAGAGAGAGTGCTCATGGAGTGCTCTTTAACGAGGGGAAATCAGGGGGATCATTTCAGCAATGGCCTTAAAACACACACATTCTCTTTGAAAATTAACACCTTTTCCTCAAAGCTCAAAGAAAAAAATTATTTTTCTCTTATTGCTCTATTATAGGAATGTACAGCTTTATGAGCATTTGATAGATTTCTATAGGTCTGAAAGGCTTTTTCAGACATCTGTAGGAAAGACTGAGAGGGCGACTTGACACAAGCACAGCAAAACAGGGGCTCAAAGTGTATTTCCTGAAAGAAAAATACATTTATGAGTATTGACTTACCCTGGGCTTTAGGATTGTATGTTTGTATTTTCCTGAGTGGCTCAAAGTGGATAAACCACCTTCAGGAGGAGTTTCTGCAACATTTACTGAGAAACAGCATCTTTTTTTGGCAGATTAGGGTTATTTTCATGGGATTCTGCAAAATTCAGCACTAGGAGTCACTGCCTGGTGAGCCCTGGGAATGTGACCTGCAGGAGATGGGAATATTGATGTTCTCACCTTGGCCGCTGTGGAGGGGAATGTGCTCCACCTTTGGGAGGTGGGAGCAAACCAAGCAGCTGCCTCTTATCTCACTGGTGTTTGCTGATGGCCCTGGCTTCAGCAGCTCAGGAGTTCCAGCTGGGAGAAAGCAGAGTGTAACCTGCAGCCCTAAAAAGCTTTGGCCCCAACAGTTAGGTAGAGAGGAAGAAGGGAAGGACCAGCATCACCCATCCCCAGCACTCCCCTGGCTGTGAAATCTGGTTTGGAAGGGACTGAGCTGATGATCACCTGTGGTTTTTAATTCTGTCTTCTGCTCCAGAGAGAAATTCTAGCTAAAGGAATAAAGATTCAAACTGAGCCTGGGAAAGCAAATTTAAAAAAATCCAAATTCCAAGTGATCAGGACCTCATTCAGGTGAAATCAGAGCAGTTGCCCTGGAAGTACAGCAGGTTCCTTGTGTTTTTTTGAGACCCAGAGTGGGCACAGCTGCTCTGAGCTCTGCAGCCTGGAACTTGGCAATTTATTTCCCATCGTGGATCCCTAAACACAATCTTTGAGGTGTCTTTGAGGAGACTTTCACATCAGGTGAGAATAACCTGGAAAACATCTGGATAAGGCTCTGTAAAACCATTGGTGCCCATGTGCCTTCAAAGAGATGGGAAAGCCAAGAGCTTTCACTGTTTTATCAGTATTCACAATTCCATAGGCAATTGGAAATCATCAAATTTATAGAAACCTTCTGATTCATTAATTTCCCCCCAAATATATACACTTTTTACTACTTTTTCTATGATTTGCAGTATATATATATCTATCTATAGATAGATATATATATATGATGTTTCAAGAGAAAAACCTGTCAGACATTGTGTCTGTGGGATTGATTTTAAAGCCATCAAATGAGTTAAAGGAAAACAAATTTATGGAAATGAAATAGAGGTAAAAGGATTTAATTGAAGCTTTATTGAAAGTAATTGAAATTAACAAAGGCTATTGATAGAGATCAGAAGTAATTAAATTAACGGGAAGAAATTTGGTTTAATTGAGATTTAGTTGAAAACTACGAAAAATTAATGAAATTCAGTGAGAAAATTGATAAGCTGTCTGCTGATTTTTAAGATTGATATTAATGATTTTCGATAATGAAAAGCTGTTCTTTAGGAAATTGTATAACAAAGATACATGAATATGATCATCTTTTTTTTCCTTAATGAAGAAATTGATATTTTACTGGCATCACAAATTCTATGAAATATTCAAACTATCTGAACACAAAACATAAACTTGATAAACAGGGATTCACGAGCTGTACACAGAGAATACAGAAATGTCCCATGATTTTCCAATTTCTGTTATAATTGCTGCTGAAAGAAATGAAGTATTGCTAGATAAAGAACTACCAGCCAAGTAGGAATTCTCCGGATCATCTTTTAAACAAAATAATCCATCATGCTTATGATGTGACATTTTCCAGGGGTATTACTTGCAAAGGCTATACATGGTTTCAAAGTGACCCCAGTTTTATATGGCAAATGGGAATACAAATAAGTAATTTTTGTTATTTTAGAATACAAATATAGAGATACTGAGAAATATGGGACTTTTTACTTGATAACTGTGGTTCTGAAAAGGGAAAAGAGCTTTTTGCTGCCTTCTTTATGGAAACTCATATCCAGAAATACTGGGGATTTGGGATAGCAAAGGGTAAAGAAAAGAAATGCAAAGAAAAAAATCCTTGCTGTTTCCAATTCAACGTTTTAGCTTTCTCTAGTCCCTGTGTAAGAGGTGGTAATCCTTGGAATGATTTCATATATTTAAAAATAAAATGCCTGAAACTGGGAGCTCAGCCTCAGGCATGTGTTGCACGTGACAAGTGTCCAGGTATTTAGAGTTGTATTTTCTATTTCTGGTTCCAAAAGAACACAGAATTAGAAAAGCAGCAGCTACAGCCATTCAAAAGTTGCCCTGGTGCTGATCTTGAAGAAGACACTGAGCCTATATCTTAATTTCATGGTAATAAGTTTTACTTTATTTAAAATAATATATTTCCACCTCTTATGCATTTGATGATCTTGCCCTTTTCAAATATTTTCAGAAAACAGTCACTGGTAATGCTTCCAGCAAAAGAGACAGATGTCAAAAAAACCTTTGGGGGAGGCAGAAAAGGATTCTAAATGTGCTTATATAAATTGGATTTTCCTAAGTTCTCAAAACGAAGGTAACTGTGCACATTTCAGAACGAAATACAGGTCAAATTTTGAAAAATGCTCTTTCCTTTTCAGATATTTTAATGTATATATGTATAATACATATACAGAGTTATGTAAAATACCTCCAACATAAATAAAAGCTGGAGCTTGCAGGGATTTAATTTTTTTTCAGTAGAGTTTTAATTTCCTCTGGCACCTTGGAGAATATAAAAGAGATGTGGGGAAGCATTGCCATGTCTGCACTTCACATGTTTTAATGTAAGAAGGAAAAGCATAAAAACTATTGGGTTTTCTTTTCTTTTATGAATTTGAAAATATTCTTTACATTTAACATTCATCAAAATCATATTAATTTCGTAGAGAGGTTTTCCCAGTTTAACTGATGTGCTGATTCCCTGGTTAATCTCATTTCTGCAGAGGTGAGACATCCTGAGAGGAGCATTGAGCTGCTCTGGGAGGGACCATCGGATGTCACTCAGAAACACTCTGTAGAACTCGTGGCTCCCAGTCCTGTCAGAGGGGGTGATTTGGCACCTTTTCTGTGGGAGATTTGGCTGTGCAGAGCTCAGGCAGTCACCAGGGTATCTCCCCATCACAGCTGCCTGCTCTGGGGTTTTCAGGCCTGGTTGGGTGCCAAAAGCTTTGTCGTGTTTGGTCACGGGAGTTGAATGACAGGTTCAGGGTTCTGCATTTCATCTCTCCTGCGAGGCCTTTCTCATTTTGGTGCATTATTTGTTTCCAGGACATCTGTGAAGTTCTGGTTCCCTGAATGCAGCAGTTCTTGCCCCTACTTTAAATTCTATTTTGCTGAACGATCTCAGGAGGTCTCTGTGGGCTTTGCTCGTTCTCAGTGTTGTTCAGACCACATTAGATGCTACCTTGCTGTTTCCTTTATCAGCTTCTTTCTTTGTTACCTTTAATTCAGATATGAACCTTCAGGAAACAAAAAAAAATGTGCAGTTAATTTTCTCTAGCCTGAATATGTCTTTTCAAAAAAAGAAATTAATCTGAATCCTACAGTGACTCTTTATTTATGCCCTCTGCAGTGAGTCTATAAGGTATAAAGATCTTTTTATAAGGTTCTCTCAATTAAAACTCATTTTGCATGTTGAAAAACACTGGACTGCTCTGAGGTAAGCATGATGGAGTTTATATGGATTTCTCTCAGAGAATGACTTTTAGCAATTCATCCTAAATGAACACATTGCAGCAGGTCAGATACAAAGCTCAGTCCCATAAAATTATTTTTTATACTGTAATAACTGTTTTTGTAGGAGAAATGGATTTCTACTCCAAGAATATGGAAAGTTCTGTCCAGTGTAAGCCAAAGGAAAATACCTATTAGCTGACAGTAATATTTATGTCATGGTGTGGCAAAGCTCATGGGACAAAACTCTGGCCTCTTTAAAAATGGCAGCAGTTACAATGGCACAAATAGTTCACTTTGGCCTCCTTTCTTTTTCTATTTATTTGTTTTGTGTGTGTGTGTGCTCCGAGGATGGAGATGAGTTCCACGTGGGCAGAAGAATGTGCCTGTTGATGTTGCCTTCTGCTGTCCTAGAACTGCTCTTTAAAGCCTGGAATATTTTATACACATGAACACTACATCTCCAATAATTCAGCTTCCTTGAGTAGTAAATGTTGTGCTTCTGGTTTCATGTGGGTTTTTTCAAGATTTGACCTGAGAAGGAATTGTTTTGCAATTCCAGTGGATAATTTTTTTCCCTAAGACATTATCTTTTCATTTTTAAAATATCCCAGGAAAGGCTGAGCTGCTTTGCTGTTATTAGTGGTTTTACTGGTGTAACACTAAAAAATAAACCTGAGTGATCAATCAGCTAATGGCAGCCTTGTCTCCTCAGAGCACCTGGGCATTATTTTTCTGACTGGCAGGTCCATTCGTACAGTGTCACCCTGCTTTTTGCAGGGATCCATGGTTGTAATTTTGTAGTAGAATTTCTCATGCATTTTCTATAAACACAGTTTTGTTTTCCTAACTGGCCAAGGTTGTTTTGAACTTGTAGATTGTTTTTCATTCCTTTCCCCTAAGGTGGAGAAAGATGATTGACCATGTCTTTATCCTGTGAACTTATGGAGGTGTTAACCTCTTTCACCAATCCATGATTGTCTTAAGAAACAGATATAAATGAGAGAATAAAGAAGGGCAGCCCCTTTTGGGTGGTCCTGCCTGGTGGTTCAAACTGCTGCTCTGAAGCCTGCGTGTTTCTTTCGTAGCCAGCAGTGCAACAGTACAGTACATTTATTTTCATGAAAATACTGCATATTTACCTTTCTAAGGAAATCTCTGCCATTTCCCAAGCACGTCACCACTTCCTTTGAACTTTGCCTTATGAAATTGCTGCACTTTTTTGGAATAATTACACTTCAGCTATGGCTTGACTTTCCATTCACTGATAGAAAGTGATATAGATCTTTATTTTCTAGCAAAGCCTTACCTTAGTCTCTGCTGATGACAACATTTCTGTTCTCATTTTGGCTGTGAGGGCTTTGAAAACAAGTCATCATTTTTTAATAATAAATAAGCATATTTGCACAAATCCAGATGGGGATGAGTTGGGTGGGGACTGCAAGCCCTGTACCTCACACCTTACACGTGTACCTTGTTTAAAGGCAGGCAAGGCATTTGAATGTGAATTCCAGGACAGGCTGTGCTCTTACTGCTGCTTTGATCAGTCATTTCTAGATGTGCTGCTTCCTCTGTCACCTTCAGAGATTACATTTGGAAACTTGTTTGATTCTGAAGCTCATAAATGAGTAAATGTTTGTATTTTTGGATTAACTGAGCTGTGAGAATTTCATGGAAGATAAGAATGGATTTAGAGCTACAGTTGAGAGCCAGCAGCCAGTGAAAAGAAGTTTTGGATAAGGCAGCTATAGAAGGCTTCTTTCAGAATTTGTGCAATTCAGATATAATTCTCAGTGAGTTACATGAGTTACACTTAGGGTTATAAGCAAATAATTGTTAGAGATTAATTGTCATGTCTAAGCTCTATACTCTCATTTTCTTTGCTTCATATAAAGCAGACCAATAATCACCATCCTTTCAGTAGCACAGTCCTCATGCCCTGTATCCATCTCACTTTGTTGTATATGCATATTAGTTATGATCAAAAGTTTTAATTCCTGTAGCAATGCACTTTGATTCTTTCCCTCTTTGAATACTTTGCTGTGTGTACCTTCAAGTTCATCTTTGCCTCTCCTTTCTGGCAATTTCCCCGCTGTGAGGTACTGAATCCTCTCCTATTCCAAAACTCAGCATGTTATTTTAAGTGGCTGAGATAACTATTTGTGACTTCCAGCTCTGGTGTGGGCAGCTGTGTTTTCTCTTCAGTTTTTAGTTCATCAAAATACCAGAGATCTTCTGCAGATGTGTGTCACAGATCAGTAGCAAGTACAACATCAGCCAACACATGAACTCCTAATCTTGCAGCAGGCTCTGAACTGACAGAACTCATGGCTTGAAGTTACTCTGATGTGCTTTGATGCTCCATCTTTTTTTCCTGTCAGGACAGTTTTAAACCATTTTTTAATGTCCCTCTTTTTCTGCTGCCTGGCCCCCCTCAGCACAAGTATGTTTGATGTTTCATGAACTCCTTGAAGAGTGATATGTGATTTTTGGTGCAGGTCATGGAGAAGGAGAGTATGTCACCATCTGCTTTGGGTAAAATTGGGAATCCCTCTTAACTTTTACTAAAAAAATAGGAACAAATTTTTCTGTACTTTTTTTGTTTGTTTGTTTAGTTGGTTTAGTTGACTGGTTTGGTTTTTTTAAATCAATATCCTCTTAAAGACCAGTGTTGTCAGAGAATAATAGAAGATGGCATGTTCATACTTTGATAATAGGATGAGTAATTTTTCAAATATTGTTATATCAGTTGAAATCCAAGAGCGATAAGATCATATCTGGATGGCTGTTTGATGGTTTTCAGGACATATCAAGTTCTTAATCTGTTTCTTAGAGAGAAATAATTACTGTATAACAGTCCCTTCCATCACACTGCACCCTGACACAGCTGCAAACCAGAACTGGGTAGGAAAGTGAAACCATTTTTCTACCTCCTAAGCTGTTTCTGTGGGTCTCAAATCCTCACAGCAGGAGAGCTGGAGCTGCTCTTGAGTAGCTGAAAACCTACAGAAAATTTTTAAGAACGTAATTGGCATTTGCAAACACCAGATTGATTTGGAACAATTCAAACCAACAAAACCTGCCATTCTGATTTTATGAAATCTGTGTCAAAATGATTGTGATGTATTTACTCTTGTTTCATAATTCTGTTGTGTCTGCTTGGTTAAACATTTAAGCAATTGAAAAAGGGTAAATCATTATTGAGCCTAAAAATCTACACAGGAAAAATCAGCTGACCTTCAGGCCTAACACTTCAGCTTCTCTTGACATTTCCTTTATTTTGAGCACCTGCCCTAGCAAAAACATTTCTAAGGAATTTCAAAAGCTGTTCAGCATTTGGTCAGACAAAATGAAGTTAACAATGGAATGACTGCTTGGGAAATGAAAATTTTTTGGGTTAGAACAGACCAAAGACACTGGATGAACAGGAAATATGACAGAGCTTAACTGGGCACATGCCCACTGTATTTCATCTTTTATGAAAACTCATGAGTAGATATTTTATTTAGTGTGCAATCCTGTAGTGGAATGTATAGAATACTCAAGAAATAAACAGTTTTCTAGGGTGGTGTGCAGGGGAAAGATTATGTGGTGTCTTCTGGAATATATGTTGTAGTTTAGCAGAATGTATAGAGAAGGAATCTTTAAAAATTAATGCATCATATGGTGGCGTGTTTCATACTGTAATTAACTTGATTAACCCCAAGGCAACAGGTAATTATCTGCCCTATAAGTCAGATCAGTCAATGTCCAGATAAGTACTAAAATATTCCTGGGTATTTTTCAGAAATATGTTGTACAGCCCATATTCTGTCTTGTAAGGCAAGAAAGAAGGGACCTTTTTTCTCCCCAAAGAAATATTTATTGCTGCTGCTTTGAAAAAAGTAGGGATTCAAAGACAGGGATTCCATTCAAATCACTCTAGATTTAATTTTTTTTTGTAAAGGGTAGTGAAATAGTCCATGGGCTTTCTGCCTACCTTAAAACAAAATCAATAACAATAGGGTTTATGGTGCACAACACTTTTGGAAAGGACTTTCTGGCAAGTGATGGGAAGAATTCTCCCTTACCTCATGTGCCTGAAGTCTATAATGGACTTTATTCCTTTCCCTGTTACACTGAGCTCCCAGCAGAGCAGGTGATAGTGGAAATACTGGATTTTTGTTAGTCTAAAGGTAATGCTCAGAGTGAAGGGGCAGAATCTGTACTTCAGGGATCCAAAATTTGTAAGTTGTAGCCACCTACCTAAAACTGCACTTACAAAGATCAGACACACCAAACCATTAGCAAGTCAACTTAATATACAGAATAACAATAAATATTACCACATGCTAGCACTGAGAGTTATGCAGATTAGAGAATTTAAACAATAACTTTACCACAGAGGGCACTCTTCATAACACAGACTCTGACTTCATTGATGACCTTGCATTAGATAAAATACAGATACAGAGTGAACCATGAACTAAAAATATGAAACAGGAGATGAACTTGAGCTATTGCTGTCTGCCTGGTTATATCAGAAGTTATCACAGGCCAGTGAAACACAGAATAGAACAAAATCCTCCATGAGCTTGCAGTAATACACCCTTGGAAGCCCTGATGCCATTGACGTCAATGTCAGGAAAGTTTGGAATCTGGGGCTTGTTATCTTCCACAGGATAGCAGGTGTTCAATCAAAGTTGTTAATGTATTTTCTGTGGATCTCATATACTTTAAAAGCAAGTAATTAGAATTATCCACAGATACTTTGTAACGATGAATAATTCATTTCCCGTGCATCAATAAAATAATTATTGCATATTATCATTCTTAGCTTTCTACTTCAATAAAATTGCTCACATCATGTCACTGTCATAGTAATGTGCCTTTTTATTTTTCATATTAATGAAAATTACCAGTAGAATGAGGAAAATTGTAATAAGATTTTATGTCACCTATAAGCCTTTTCCACTGTACTGCACTGAAATGAGACAATATCTGGGTTCTGGCTGATTGTGGATGGGTATTCTTGCCCACCTTAACACTTTTAATGCTTCCTTTCTGCAATGATTGTTAAGTGTTTTAGAGTTCTTTCTTCAGCTTAACCAACTCAATTACCAACTTACTTGGTAAGATTCAGACAATTTCTTCATGCGTCTAAAGCACTTTTTCTAATCTTGTTCCTTTATTTGTTTAGAATTTCACTGCAGTCTTGATCCAGAATGATTTCACACATGAGGAATATATCATCTTCTTTAAAAACATATCTATATATTATATTAAGCAATCATTTAAATCTGTGCTGGCTTAAGATCAACTTCTATATAAATTTATTTTTAATGACTTATCTTTCAGAGTATATGCAATGGTCATTTGAAATTTTTATTTCAGCTGAAATTTATTTTTTGGGTTTTTTTTTTAAACATTGTAACAACATAGCAAATAGGTTGAGGTTAAAAGAAAAAGAAAAAGAAAAGTATCAACCAAACAAAGCCAACAGACTGAAATAAATTCTTGTTGGAATACTTAAAGTAAATACTTACTTATTGACTGTGAAATACTTAGATTTTTTAAACTGTGTTGTTTGGAATGTTTGGTTCTTTTCACTATCAAAATGCCTGCAGCAGTGTGGCTTTACTGCTTTTACAAGGTTTAAAAGGATCATTTTCAGGAATGGAAGTTGCAGTGGATTCCATAATGTGGAATAATCAGAGGCTTGGGGAGGCTGGAGCCGGGTGCTGCTGCTGTTGATATTTGGATTTTACAGAGCCCAGCAAGGCTCTCCTGGCCACGTTCTGGGTGCAAAAGGACTCAGCCAGCCCGAGCTGCCTCATCTCCATCACAGCTCCTGCAGGAGGGGAGAGGTGGCACAGCCCTGATGGAGAAATGCTGCTGTGGCTTGGGAACCTTCAGTGATGGGAATCAAAAACAAACACAGCTCTGGGGAGGGGGAATGGGTCCAACCCAGCCTGAGCTCCTCTGCTTCAAAGAAAGGGGTTTAGCCCATTGATTTTGGGTTTTTACTTATTCTGTTAGCCCTCCTGATTGCTAATTGCTCTTTGATACTCTCTGAGAGTTTAAAGAAGGGGCTGAACCTGAGTCTCATTATTGAAACCTCAGAGCTTTTCCCATTAGGATGAAATTACAGGCACAAATCATTGCAGGGTCAGTAGGAAGGTAAAGGGATCCTGTGCAGTTTCGGGCCAGGACAGCACCCAGAGCCCAGACTACAGTTTCATTTGCTACTTTCTTTTCAGTTTTCCAAACAAAACCAAAGTTCTGACACCTGATAGTTCATGTTTGTTAATCATGTTTAGCTTAATTTGAATTTTGAATGAATGGTATAAAAAAAAATGTTCTTTCATGAAAATTATTTAGGTTTAGCAAAGTATGGAGGAAAATAAATCCAAATATACTGTATTTCCTAGGGGAAAAATTCCAGAATTTCTCATAGCCCTTCTTCTCTTAGGTCTTTCCTGGTTTTCTTTTGCAGACTGCAAAGATAATTATAGATTAAGCATGTATTCATCAAGCAGCAGCTGACCAGGCTGTTCTATAAGGGGAGTGTCATGGTCACTGAAATATGCATTAACATCTTCAGGGCAGGACAGCAGAGAGAGGGGAGAAATAATGTGCATTGGAATAAAACTGTAACTTGAGGCTACAATTATCTATACCAGCAACAAGCTGGTTGTTCTTTTATTTTCTGTATTAGAATATTTCTTTGTTGCCTTCAACATTGTTTTACTGATTTTTGTAAACCAAGCAAAAAATGTATTCTGCTTATATGAGAAAATGTGCTCAGTTTTGTAAGAGGCTTTAGAAACATTTTTTACTTCTACAATTCACAAGCTCAGGTTTTCATAAAACTTTTATTGTTGGTCTGAACTTTAACTGCTTTTCCCCCATCCTTTGCTTAATTTAAAGAGTAAGTGCAACAAAATTCATTTTTTTAATTTATTACATGCCATCTGTAACATAATCCAAGTACTTTAAATAATTTTCTCATAATGTGGAACAGAATTTAAATTAGTTAATAAACACAAAAATGCAGGCTGTAAACAAATATCAACCCCCCCNNNNAAAAAATTACCCCCCCCCCCCCCCCCCAAATTAGGCAGGTTTCTTTAAGAACTGAAAAATAATATAATTGTTCTGTGACAAGCTCAGGGATTTAGACTTAGCAGAATATTAAGTGAAATCTTTTATTTTTCCCATTACTGCAAGGTGAATGAACCTTTTCTTTGCAATCTATAATTTAAAAATATTTTTTATATTAGGAAATGTAAATATTCATCTTAATTATGTGGTGTGCACCAAATGCTTTGTGCCTTATCTGCAATACCATGGCTCTGCACACATGTGCTGCCTTCTGTTATTTCCTATTGTCTTAACTTCAAATTTGTTGTCAGGAAAATATCTTCCTTTTCCATCCTTCCCTTTGCTGAAACCTGGAACTCAGATCTGAGCTCCTGCCTGTTTGAAGCACAAAGATACAATTGTGCTGTGTGGTTTGACATCCAATTGAATGTGGAAATAATCTTAACAAAGTGCTATGGAAAGTGCTGGGGGTGAGATGAAAAGTGCTGTATTCAGGGTTAAAGAATATCACTGCCTGGTAGCACTTTCTCTTCCCTTTCTTTTCTCAGTTCTGTGCTGTGGAGCCACGTGTTTTGCACCCAAATATCTGTCAAAATTGATTAATTCTGAATTCCACTGCTACTTAACCATCTTCCCAGGCATGACCACATCAGTGTAATCAGTGACAGTGATGTCAATGCAAGTGAATCCTTTTAGAATACATTTCCATTTAACACTGATACAATCACACAATCAGACTATTAAATAGTCCATGAAATGGAGGCTGTGTATTGATCTCCTCCAATTGAGCATTCCAGTAGAAAAAGAATTTCCCAGTTACTTAACTTGGGGATAAGATTCACTCCTTTGGGCTCCTCTTGCTTGCCATGGCCCCAGAAACCCAGAATGGCTTGGGTTGGGTTAAAGCCCATCCAGTGCCACCCGTGCCCTGGGCAGGGACACCTTCCCCTGTGCCAGGCTGCTCCCAGCCCCAGTGTCCAAGCTGGACATCCTTGGGCACTGCCAGGGATCCAGGGGCAGCCACAGCTTCTCTGGGCACCCTGTGCCAGGGCCTGCCCACCCTGCCAGGGAACAATTCCTGCCCAATCTCCCATCTGAGCCTGCCCTCTGGCACTGGCAGCCATTCCCTGCCTCCTGGCCCTGCAGCCCTTGGCAATTGTCTCTCTCCATCTTTCCTGCAGCTCCTTCAGGCCCTGCAAGGCCACCCTGAGCTCAGGCCAAAGCTTCTCCTGTGCAGCTGAACAATGGCAGCTGTGGCAGCCTTTCCTCCCAGCACAGCTGCTCCATCCCTCTGCTCATGCTGCTGCCTCCTCTGGGCTCTCTGCAGCAGCTCCAGCTCCTTGCTGTGCTGGGCCCAGGGCTGGGCCAGCTCTGCAGGTGGGCTCTCACCTGGGCAGTGCCTGCTCTGCCTCTGGAACCCAGCTCAGGCTCTTCCTGCTCCAACAATCCACACACCTTGTCCTGCTGCTCAGATTCCCTCAAGGCAGGACAGTTCCATCTGCCCTGGAGACAGCACAGAGCACGGAGGAGGTCAGTTTTGTTTTTAGGTGCTTGCATTGATTATCCAGACTTGTATGATCAGCATTAGGAAAGGAACATTTTCCTAAGTTAGACTGAGGTGGATCTGGGGAACCATTACTTTTTTCTCCTGGAAGCTTTTAAAAGATCTGCTTCAATGCCCTTGCAGAGGCTTTGAGTATTAGCAGGCTCTTATTCTTGGATCTTGTCTGTTTTAATTTCAAAAAATGGGGTGGGGATTATTTTTCTTGCTTGAATGGTTTGGTGGATTCGGTAAAAGCAGTGTCCAGGTGAGGGAGAATGGCTGGTGATCAGGTGCCCTGAATTTGCTCTGATGAAACAATGAAACTAAGTGAAGAATTTGTATATGTTGTAATGCTCATTCAAACAGAAAGAAATTGAAAAACAGCTGCACCTGGGGAAAAAGATTTGGAAAGACACCTGGATATGTTCCAAATGTGTGCTTTCCTAATAATTAGCACATCATACACCTAGTTAGCATCTCATAAATAACCATAAAGTAGTCATTTAATGAATCACTTTACTTTGTGCTGTCAGAGGTTACAAAAAAAGCAAAATACTTTGTTTATTTTAAGAACAAGGTGTGACTCTTCTTTCAGCATCATTTAAAAAAGCTGCAGTAGGAAATGTGGTGTCACCCTATGGAGCAGCTGGGGTATTTTTAAGCTACAGGGTGTGAGTTGTGTGCCATCAAGTGCATCCGTGGCACCAGTGCAGTGCTGCTTTGGGTGCTCTGGGGTTTGGCACCTTGCAGAGGATGCCATTGGTGGGGCATTTTCTGACAGAAGTCATCCCTTGGTTTGTAGCCTGGGAATCTGGTTAGGCACAGAAACTTCTTAGGCTTCACATCTCTGCTCTGTTTAAATAGACTGAGCTTACTTAGTGCTAACCAAAGCACCAGCACACTGCAATATTTTGGGTTGTGTAGGGGTGTGTCTCACCTTGAGGGCTGCAAGGAGGGGTTCCAGTCCTGCTGCCCTCTCTGGGGGCTCAGAAAGCCAAGCCCAGCTGTGGCAGAGGACTCTGCCTGTGGCAGGGGGACCAGGCTGGGCTCGTGCCAAGCAGCAGAGAGGCAGGATGCTGTGCCATGCCTGTCCCATGCCAGGGGGTGAGCTCCTTCCTGAAGATAAGAAACCCCAAAGCTCCCTTTGCAAAGCCAGGCTTTGATCTTGTCAGGACTCTGCTCCCAGAGATAGCTGGATTCCCTCAGCAGAAAGGGACAGGGCGTCAGTGGCAGCAGGGCTGCAGGAAAGCTGGTCAGTATTCAGGATAACATCTCCCAGGCTGAAAACAGGCTAGTCAAAGAACAGGACACCCAGCCAGGAGGCCTGCAGGGATGAACACTGCTCCTGGCAAAATTCAGACATGAAAAGGGAATACATGGAAGAGAGAAACAAAGCCAGGTATTCCTGGGAGGAATATAGAGAAACTGAGCATGCAGAGGTGGGGTTAGGAAAGCCAGAGCCCACTTGGAGTCAAATCTGGTGAGAGTTGTCAAAGGCTACAAGAAGAGCTTTCATAAATACAGCAGGAGCCAAAGGAATCGAGGGAAAACATGAGCTGCTGCTGAGCTGGGGCAGGGTCCTGGGGCATGGGGAGGAGCTGAGCTACCAAACATCTCCTTCATCTTGGGTTTTCCAGCAAGGCTGGCCTGCAGACACCCAGAAACCCAAGGGACTCTTTGCTGTGGTGGAACAGGACCAAGTTAGGGAACCCTTGACCTGCCTGATTTCTCTGTGAGGCCTCTCAGAGACATCACCTTGGAATGGCCATGGAGCCTGGGAGAGGGGCCTGAGGAAAGCAGGGATGCAAATGTCCTTTCTCTGCCCCAAAAGGACAGGGAGGAGCAGCCAGGGAGCTGCAGGCACTCATCCTGTCCATTGGAACCATCTGGGGTGGAGCACCTGAAGTGTCTGTCATGAAGAACTTTCGTATTTATTCTTGTTATTGTATTTTTAGTGTGTAAAATTATGCACTTCTGGAGGAATTTCTTCTATAGGAAAAAGTGTTGAAAGTTTGGCCTCTATGTACAGGCTTTGAAAATTAAAAGTAGCCTGATTTTGAAGCCCTTGGCCTTGGTAGTGCTTATGTGAAGGTACTGTGGACAACTGGAGACTAAATTTTCAGAGAAATTAAGCATTCCTTTACAAATCCAGTCCAAATTAAGGCTTAAAACTTTTAGGTAGTTACTGTTTTGTTCTATTGTTATGCTGTATTTGTACAGACTAAGAGCCCTAAATTATGCATAACTTAAATTTCTCATTGGAATTAACGATTACATTCCCAGAGAAATATCAAAGTTGGTAGTCAGCTTTGCAAATTCTTTATTTTTTCCTTTCCTTCGTGAAGAGGGGAAACTTGCCACTGATGCAGCCAACCAGAAGGAAAAATAATAAAGTAGAAATTTAGGCAAAATATTATAGTCTCTTCTCCTTCAATTCAGAATGAATGATAATGTTTGTGATTAGTCTGTCACACAAAATACGAATAATTAAATACAACAAAAGCCTCTGTGTTTAGAATTAATTAAAAATAGTTAAATAGAGCACATCACTAAGGAGCTTTCCTTGTTTGCCTAAAGTTAAGTAAATATGCTCAGTGCTGTAGGATCCAGGTGTACAAACACTGGCAAGAGAAGCAGAAAGGAAGGTTTGGAAGGTGGAGTCTGTAGTTGTACTCTGGACTGGCTGCAGGTCAGGGTGGCTGTTAGAGGTGTGAGTGGTGACCTGTGTAAATCTGATTTTGAAGCTAATTTATGTTTACTAAACTCTCTTACATGAACCTGATTCCATTTTTATCTTCTGGTTTTGGCCTCTTCAGTACCTCCATAGATTTTTTTTGCTATTGCGCAAACAAGTAAAGATACTTTTTCATGTCCTAATACTTTTTTGTAATGCAAGGATTGAGTTTAGATGCTGAACATAATAATTGTGTTTCTTTTCTAAAGACAGGTAAAAATTGATGAAATTCTGAAGTGATTCAACTGGTACCGTGAAACTAATTGTGTTTGTTGGGTCCATGGAGTAGGGGGAAAAAACAACCAACACATAAAAATCTGTTGAAGAAACTTTTGAATAAATAAACTGCAAAATATCCTTGGAGAGCCTTTGACATCCATCAGCCTTCTTTACGTGGTAAGTACCAATAAACGTCTGTGGAAAGAAAAACTCAGAATTATCTAATGTGGCGAATACAGGGAAGGTATTTTTGGATTTCTTAATGTAGCTTTCCATTCTGCAATGCATCATTAGGTGTTATCAACAGCAAGGAAAACTGCCAATCATCTTAACAACTAACTGCTTTTAAAAAGCCATCTAGTGACTTTAATTATGATTAAGTATTTGCGAAATTAAGCTACGCCGAATACACAAATTCCATCTGGTAATGATCAAGGTGTTTATTTTCTCCATATTGTTAGGCTTTGCTCTTGCAGAGCACTCTGAGCATATGCACACTTCTGAAGTGAGGAGAAGCCTCTTACATAACCAACATATTTTAATTACCTTGAAAAGCAAACCCCCAAAGACCTCCAAGCCCCCTTTGTTTCTCCAGTAGGCAGCTGTACTCTACCTCCCATTTTTATTCAGCGTTCTTTCTGTGATTTACCTTCCCTCAAAACTGTTCAGCCTGGGACAGGGGAAGGTGTCCCTGCCCATGGCAGGGCGTGGCACTGGATGGGCTTTAAGGTCCCTCCCACCCAAACCATTCTGTGGTTTTTAATTTTGTTGGGGTTGCTTGTTTTGGTTTTTGTGAAGCTTTTTGTTTGTTTTTTTTTGTTGTTGTTGATTTGTTGTTTGGTTGGGTTTTTTTGTTTGTTTGTTTGTTTTTAATTAACAACTAGTCTATTATTTTACAGTCTGTAACAACTGAAATAGTGAAAGTGAGTGATAGTAGCCCTACAATGTTCCCTAGCCTGGGAAGTAGGTTTTTGGATAACACATCCTGCTCTAAATAAGTTTGAGCAGGGACTTGCTTTCCCATTCTACTTCAACTCATCTAAGAGCTTTACCCCAATACTATTAAATAATTATTCCTCTAATTTTATGTTTTTAATTAACAGAAAAATAAAAACAAGTAATAAACTTAAAGGAAGGCACTTTGGGCAGATGAACCTCAGAAGTCTGCAAGAATTTTTCAGTCAGTGCTAGCTGAGGTTTCTTATTCATTTACAAACTGTTAGGATACCTTCTGAGTACATATTTCTAAATCTAAATATTGCAGCATTTTGGAAAATTTGAGGTTCTGGTCAGGACTGGATGAATATTGTCCAAAGCTGTAGGTACTAGATGAATGCAGGTGGAAAATAGCTGAAAAACCTGTGTGACTGAAAGTACCCAGTTATGTCCCTGAGGAATTCAGAGCCTTAACTCCTGTACAGCTTTGTAATCAATGAGAGTAATCAACTGCTAGCATGTCTTGCAGCTAAGAGCTCAGTAACATTTGCTAGGTACTGAAGTATCTTTGCAAATCTGGCTCTCCATCCTCCTGGCATATGGAATCCTCCTCCTCTCCCTCGATGGTGCTGTTGCTTTTGGCAGCACGGGTGGCACTGCCCTTTTTGCTATTATTCCTCCTCCCCGTGCAGAATCTCCTGTTTAATGTGCTGTAACCTCCTGCTCCCGACAGGCAGAGCCCAGAACCACTGCAGGTTTGGGCACATCCATCTCCTGTCTGAGCCACTGCTTCTCCCTGCCTGTTCTTCCCCTCCCCTGCACATTTCCATTTTCCAGGGTGCCCACTGGCCACCGTTGCTGTGTTTGGAAGCACTAAACTACTCTTAATTTTTTTTTTGTTTTACTCTCCTTACTTTTCTCTGAAGATATTTTGTTGATAGACTATTGTAAGTCTGGGAGGATGGGAGCAAAATAGATCATTTATCCTTACCTTAATGACCCTTATTATCCTCACCCTAATTTTTTTTTTCGTTTGGTTCAGCGCATGTACATGCACACAGAAGAAAAACAACCTCCTAGTCCTCACTCTGTTCTAAGAAATTCATTGACCTGTTCTAAGACATTCATTAGCCATCAGAGGTTTCAGGTGTTGGAATTTTATACAGCCAGTCAGTAATCTAACATAAAATTTCCTTATTTCCTCACCTTGACAGACCAAATCAGAAAACTGATAAAGAATTCAAACTTAATTTATAAATTTAATATTCCAAATTATGTAGGCAATTCCACTGTTAGGCAACGTTCCTTAGTGCACTCATATGTATTTTCATTTACAGAAGACCCTTCAATACATAAAGAACTAAGATTTCTCTGAATGCATTTCTGTGCTTTTGCTGTTTCCCGGGCACTTTGTCACCTTCTCAATTTTAGTTTTTTTCCAGATTAATGTTTAAATTAACCCTGCATCTTGCTAACGATTACCCTGATGTTTAAAACTTCTATTTGAAGAACTCTCCCAAAAGGGAGCATATGCCAAATTGTGTGTTGGTAATTAAAAACATACATTTCCATCATTCAGTAACCAGACAAGTCTAGTGGGCTTATTTCCTTGCACTTGCCAGGCAAGAGAGCTTATATTATCTCATTAAAACATCCAACTTCAGTGGCAGTGACAAACTAAACTCAAAAGAACACCAAGTGCTGCTTCTTTGCAATGAATAGCAGCTAAAGAACTCAGTAATACACATATTTGTGTTTGCAAGTAAATAACCCAAGATGCAGAGTGTAATAGAATGATTTTACAACAAGCCTTGGCTCTGAAGCAAATGGACAAGAGAAATAGAAGGTAGATTTGAAATGTTATTTGTCTCCCTGTAAATTATGCATTTGTATTTTAAATGACTTTGCTCTTTAAATAATTAAATAAACAGTAGGTTAAAGCCACTCATTTATGTGTCATAAGACTGCTCAGTGTTAAATGAGATTAAACGAGTCTTTCATTTTTGGTTAATAGTTGAATTATTAATTGTGCTTGTATGCCTCTATAGGGATTATTTGGAGAACAGAATTTAGAGTGTGTTATCCTAAGGAATACAGAGTGTCTGTTTTTAATTCACTGCTGAATTAACTGTGCTGGGGTCTGAGGAAAAGGCTGCTGGCCACCAGCCAACAGCAATTGCCACAAGTCAAAAGAGCTGCAGGCAGCAGGTCAGATTTAAAAAGTACAGAATGCTAAAGCTCAATTATTTAAATCAAAAAACCTAGTGTGGATGATCAAATAAGCAGTTGAGAGTATTTGATTGGGAGCACATGGAAACCATCTGTTCCTCTTAAAGCAAGCCCCCAGTAATAAATACAGGCAATCAGAGCTGTTAGCTGGCTCTACTTACTTAGGACACAGGGATGCCATTCTCTGACAATTTATAAACAACATTTCAGATTATTTGTGGGGAGAAACATGGGTACATGCCCATGAGAAATGCCCCACAATAGTGAGAAGAGTTTTACCTGGTTATTCTTCACTACAAATTACTGTTGTGTAAGTATAGATTATTCAGCTTTTTTTTTTATTATTTCTTTTTCTTGATGATCTGTCCATTCCAGATAGATTTTCAACAGAGTTCTTAATAATGTTATTTTACACGTACTCTTGTTGAATGGTCAAAAAATGTCTTACATTTATTTTATCTTTTTATAAAAGTGTGTTGAGTCTTTGGTACTGGAAGTGATTGAAAGTGGAGCAGAAATTTCTCTTTGTTTTAGTAGCAAAATATTTTCTCTGTTGTGATAATTAATCCATTGTTGCTTGTTATAGGAGAGGTTTATTATAGTTGAATTCATTACCACTAACTGGGATAATTAAATAAAAGCAAGTGCACAGGGGGCTTGTCCTGCAGTCATTTTTCTAAGCTGTAGTGCACTTTTCCTGCATTTCAGCCCCATGGCAACCTCTCTCCAGAAACAGGAGTGGATTTTGGTGCACCATTCTGAAATTTCATGGAAAGTTTCTTCCAAACAGGTGGGACTTGCCTTTTGTTTGTGGAATGATTGCAGCATGTGGAATGAATGCAGCAACCAGGCACATGAAACTGCACAGAAGTGTTGGAGAGGGACCTATTTTTCCTGGGTGTGCATCTCTAGGATCACCTAAATATCACATCTTGTTGGTGTTAGAATCACAGACTATTCTGAGTTGGAAGGGATCCAGGAGAATCACTGAGTCAAGCCTTAAGTGAATGGCTCCTCTGGGGATCAAACTCACAGCCCTGGTGTTATTGGCACCATGCTCTAAATACTGTTCAAAATAAAAGAATGTGTTCCTCACCTCCAAAATTCTTCAGTCAGCCCAATGACTTTAAAAAATATTAATTTGCACAGACAGAAGGTGTTAGTGGGAGCTCTATGAATATCCAGGCTTGATTGCCTTAGGGGAACACACAGGTCACCACCTCTTAATCCATTTCAAGTATGAATTTACTTGTTAAATTCTTCCTGTCCTTTCCTCCCTTCCATTCAGTATCTGGTCTTTTGGTCAGTAATTCTATGTGCCAGGCAGGGATTTTGGAGCTCTGCTCAGCTTCCTGAGGCCCAGGAACCTGGGATAAATAGATGTTGCATACACAGCAAGTGCAGTAATTCTTGAGACATCCCTGAAGTCAGTTTTGGTAGCTCTGTGCTGCCCAGGGCCTGTGCCTAAATTAAAATCCAGTAGTTCTGTTGTGGATTGAGTTTAATTGCTGCCAGTCACTTCAGAACCTGAAGAGTGTTTCAGATGCTTCACAGAAGCAGAGAATTGGAACTGCAGGAAGTCTTTAGGTCAAGAAAAAAACAATAATGTAATGTTTTCTGAATGGTATTGCTAAATGATCTGTTCCTTTTGAAGATTTTCGTGTTTGTGAAAGCAAAGTACAAGAGATGCAGAACCCTCAGTGAAGGAGGTTGGGATGAAACCTCAAGTCCCACCTAAACAAACTCATGAAGTGCTGTCCAAAGTAAAGCCTAGGAGGACAATTGTAGCATCAGGGGCTGGAGAGTTGAATGAAGGTGTCACATCTCATCACTCGTGTCCTGCTCTGAGAGGGAAATATGGTTTTAAAAGTTACAGGGAGTGTGTCCAAGAAGTCACAAACTCCTTCCACTTGTCCTTGTAAGAGGAACAACTGGAAGTCTTCAAACCAGCTGAGTGACTGAATCAGTTTGATACCTGTGTCAGTGAGAGATCAAAGGAACCAGGCAAAGATATTCTGAACATGTGTACTATAAACTACTTGCCTTTGTAAACTAGCATATCTAAATTTGTAAAATAAAGCTAGGAAATTATTAAATAATTTGCATAAATAAGAAACTCCATCTTTATACATTAAAAATGATGAGAAGAAATGCCCTCTCACTTCTTTTTTTTTTTCCTCTTAATTTTCCTTGGTATACATGGCTTTGGCTGCATTGAAAGGATTTAGGCTGAGGAAAATTGGTGGGGATAATACAATGTTCTTTATGTCTTCTGCTTTTGGCTGGTAAAGGTTAAAGTTTTGGGCAGTCCTGCTACATGGAATTCAGTAAACTGCTCGCCGATGCTAGGTAAACTTCTGAAGCAGCAAAATGGGGCATATTTCTTGCTTTTTGCAACATGTCCTCTGTGAATATTTTGAATTTCATGGGCTGGAGAAAGGCTAGACTGGAGTTCAAGTCAAGCAGTGTAATAACAATGTAAGTCAAAAGTCAAAAAGCACATTCATAGCCTTCTTTTCTGGGAGTTTTGTATGAAAACATGTTTTGTTTTTCTTCAGTGTGGTGCTCGCTCATTTTTCTCACCTCTGCAGCTGTGAAGTTGCACCAAGGGGGTGACCTCATGTAAACCTCTGTTCTTCACTAAATCTTCACTACATAAGAATGGCCCTAGAACAGCTTAAAGCCAAGCAACATTGTGTACTTGATGGGAACAAAAATCTCTTTTAAAGCATTCTTTGGGTAGTCCTTCAGAATGTGTCTACACGAGTCAAGCTGAAAATCTGAAATTTCAAATGCAGGTGACATTTCTTTATTTGGGATAATGATCTTTCAATAACACAGTGTTTAACTTCAATATATTTCAAATACCTTTGTTCAGTCACATAAAGTTATGAATCAATTAATTACAAGTACAGATGGGCAAACAAAACCACTTAATATTGATGACTCTAGAAATAATGCTCAACACAAGCACTTTGAAATTTATGTAGAGGTGGCAGCACACTGCACAATTTTTTTTGTACCAACAGTTAGGCAACTAATTACAGTGCTCTGTATTCGTGCTGTCACTAAATGGTTTCACAGTGTGTAGCCACATCAGTTCTGTTCTTGAATTTGGCAACTTCAATTATTGCTGATAAAAGCTGACTTGTTCAGAAAGTCTAAACTATGGGAAGTATGCTATTAAATTCTCCAGGGATCCTGTTTTCATTTAAACTGCATTCTTTAGTATCAAAAACTTGAATTTTCAATGAACAATCGAATAAAAAGCGTCGATTATTAAGCAGAGCTCAAATCTTAGAATGTGGAGTGCCCTTCTGGCTTATGTAGGAACTGTTTTATTTCAGAATAAAAATGCTGCAGGGCTCCCTAAAGACAGCTAAACATTTTAAGATAAATTTTCTCCTTTATACGAGTGAGCAAAGTATAAACTTTGCTTTTTGTGAGGTGCATGAGTGTAATGGGTTCTTACAAAATCCATTGAAATAAGGCAGAGAAGACAGCACAGTTGTTTGTTACTGATAAGCTTTTAAAACTAAACTCACACTGGTGGTAGATGTGGAAAACAATTCCACCTTGTGGAGTGAATCACAAGTAAAGATATAATTCTGGAGTTGTGGGTCAGACTGGAATCCCCTGGAACTCACAGCCTGCAAGGAACAAATCACATTAATGCCAAGGAACCAGCTGTTGGGGCATACCCAGTGCAGGAGATCAACAGGCAACCCTCTTATCAAAGAGTTTGTAATGAAAACTGATAACACAAAAAGAAAAGAAAGCAAAAGAAAGAATGTATCCAAGAGTGAGCAATATGATGGTGAGACGCTGTGGTTTTTTTCTAGAACTACTTTGTCAGAGAAGAGGAGTGAAACGCTGTGTGAAAGGTAACTGGTGAGACAGAGGAGTAGAATGAAGTGGGTGAGACAGGACAAGAGGAAGAGTGAACTAAAGGCTGAGGGGTTGAGAAGAGAACAGAAGGAAAATCTGGGGCTAATGACAGAATTCCACGGGGGAGGGAGATCGAGAGCTGGCTGATAGCCTTGGAGAGGCAGCTGCTTCGGGAGGCAGCACACATTCGGGAGAGGTTAAAGAACGTGTCAGAAATGAAGACAACAAAAGGAAATTTCCCCTTTCTCCTTTGCAGTGCTCGGGTGGTGCTGATGCACCTTGCTAAGCATCTTACAAGGTGTGGGGATGTTTTGTGTTTCAGGCCATTTCACCAGCTCCATCTCCTGATAAGCTTCCTAACATCTGTTCTCAACCTGACATTTATTTTCTTTTCCATGCTATCCTTGAGGCAAAATTGTTTTCTCTGGTCCCCACTGCAGCTCTCTTATCTGAACTGCAGATCTTTTTAGGAGTTTCCAACCATTGAAAGGAAGTTTTGCATACCAGTCAAGCACAGAATTTATTTAACGATTCTTCACTTTCTCACTTCAAATGTTACAGAAGAGAGAATTAAGGAGGTTCTTGAGGATTGTTTTCTATTATTGTTGTTGCTATTCTTGGGTTTTTTTTTTCCTTCACAACTTTTTCAACGACATAAACACTTGGTTTTGGAGAAATAAATGACCAGCTATTGACAAGTAACATCCATTACAAGTGTCATTTGTGGCTGTGTGCATTTTATCAAATCCATAATCCAGCAAGCATTTGATTAGAAAGTAAAATGCTGTACAGAATTTTGAATTTAAATTTTTCTGTTGCTCCCGGGGAGTTATCACATTTCCTTGTAAAGCGAAACTTTTTTAGAGAACTGTGGATTTTTGTTTTCAATCAGGAGAAAAGTTCATTCATAATTTTTATGGTGACTGAAGTACACCACGTGTCCTTTTTTTTGTCAGCACATTTTAGTCTCCCAGGTATTTACAGGAACTGCATGTTCTTCACTGTGTTTTTCACCACATTTCTAAAAAATTTAAAGGTGCTTCCCTTGAATAGCACGATTATCTGAAAGATGTGGGGGGTGTAGGGTTGATTTGTTTCTTTTGCTGGAGTTTGTTTGTTTGTTTGTTTGGGATTTGATGGGTGCTTTTTAGGTGAAAAGAAGATTCCTCAATTACATCTACTGATGGGAAGGAGATATTCCCTAGGATAAACAGGCATTCCTTAGGGATTCCCAGGGAAAGTGGTTTATGAGAGAGCAGAACAAAGAAACTGTCAAAACTGACAAATAATGAGATATCTGCTGGATGAAAACACTTTATTTTTAAAGCAAGTGTACATTAAAATACCAGTGCAGAGCTCTGTTAAAAGACTTGATAGAAATTTATGGAAAATAGAGTTCTAATCTTTAAAGGATCAGTTTTATACATAGTTAGGAAATACTCAGGACATGTGGCATTCGTAGTAATTAATAAGGTTTTGGCTCAAACTATCCATTTATGGTAAAGCCATTATGAACACTGGCATGGCAAGTAGGAAAAAAATGGCATCAATCTCCTGAGGAGCACATTTCTGGTTTTAAATTAATAGGTAAAATAGGTTGCATAAAATGTAAGAACAGGTACAAACCATGCAACACTAGTGATATCAATTAGAAATTGAATCAAGAATCAATGCAAACAATTTTCCAAAGTGTTTTTAGCACCAGGAAGATTTTCCTTGTCAGTGGTGCATCCTAGATAGAGAAAAGTACTGTATAATGCAAATGGAGAGAAAACAAGGTGGAACTTCCAAGATACTATTTCTTCCAGTTGTGTTCAACCTCAAACTGAGATCTCAGTATGACTTTTAATAAAACAATATTGTTTTATTAATTATTATTTTAGAGATACCATTCTTCTATCCGTTTAAATCAAGGAGAATTCCTGAATATTATGTAATAATTATATGGATTATATTTTATTTTTTATTTTGAGAAAGTTGGCCACAGTGAGATAAACATCTCTTTTCTGAGTTCTGTTGGTTTGGTTCAGTACTCATCTCTGAAAGATTCCTTTTCTGTAGTGTGAACTGCTTTGGACTTAACTGACATTTATCCCCGAGTTGGTCAGGTTATGAAAAGTTCTTCCTGCAAGTGTTAGTCTAGTTAATGTGAAAAAAAAGTGTGTGTTGAGTATGTAACTCCAGAATAATCTCTGTGGCAACAGTTACTGGTGCTGGATTATTTTATTCTCTCCAACTGAAATGTATGAAGAAGGCAGAGTGCTGGAAAGTCAAGTCAGAGAAAATAGAAGTTCTACCATGCCTGCCAGTGCTGTGAATGATCTACCTGTCAGCACCTAGTCTGCTCATGAAGATGAACATGTGCTCTCCTGCAATGATTTACATGGCCTGGTATGTTTGGAACATTATTTGCCTCAGTGAAGATGTCATTTTTCCTGCTTTTCCTAGATTTGTGTAGACAGATGACTTCATGGCTAGAACTCTTTGTCTGTGTGCTGAATTGCTGCAATACTTTACTGTCTCATGGCTTGTTATGGAGTGCCTGCTGTGCCAACACTCATCAGCAGTGCTGTACATGCTGCACTTCACATGCACAACCACTGCACACAGCTCTGCAAGAGGAATGCTTGATGGATTCAGGGGAGATGCTTTTGCTGTTGTGCTTTTTTAAAATGGATAAGCACTGAATGAGCCCAGAGGAGGCAGCAGCATGAGCAGAGGGATGGAGGAGCTGTGCTGGGAGGAAAGGCTGCCACAGCTGCCATTGTTCAGCTGCACAGGAGAAGCTTTGGCCTGAGCTCAGGGTGGCCTTGCAGGGCCTGAAGGAGCTGCAGGAAAGATGGAGAGAGACAATTGCCAAGGGCTGCAGGGCCAGGAGGCAGGGAATGGCTGCCAGTGCCAGAGGGCAGGCTCAGATGGGAGATTGGGCAGGAATTGTTCCCTGGCAGGGTGGGCAGGCCCTGGCACAGGGTGCCCAGAGAAGCTGTGGCTGCCCCTGGATCCCTGGCAGTGCCCAAGGATGTCCAGGTTGGACACTGCGGCTGGGAGCAGCCTGGGGCAGGGGAAGGTGTCCCTGCCCAGGGCAGGGGCTGAACAAGATGATCTTGATGATCTTCCAACCCAAACCATTCCATGTTTCTCAGAACAAAGCTGGGATAGGTCCTTGATCTGAAGAGTGCCTCAGTGTGCACTTACTCTAAGCAACTGCCTGAAACTCTCCTTCAGATACAAGTTACCCAAAATCCACATATTTTGCTAGTGGTTGATCTAACAGGGTTTCATTTTGTCCCACTTGTTTCTCTTGAACTGTTCTCAACATTTTTGGAACTTCTTACTTCAAAAGATAATTCCTATGAAGAAGCATAAAATATCTGGAGTCATTTTATTTAGCATTTGCTTTTTCCTGGAGAGCAGCTGTATTTTTGTAACCAACCAAGTGTGTTGGTACTTGTAGCTGAATGCAGAAGCAAATACTATCTTGAGCTAAAGGGCTTTTACTTTATAATCCAATTCTACCTTTATTTCTTTCATACTAGTTTATTATTATTTTCCCTGATGGCTAAGATGGATGTTTTCAACAGAAATCTGCACTGTGTGCTCCCCAAACCCTTCCTGTGAACTTAGTCAAGAGCTCAGAAAACAGGTGTGCTAAGAATTAACATAGAGTTTGTAATCATTTTGATAAGACTTGCCAGTAACTCCTTTTTTTTTTTAATACTGATATTACTGTTACAAGCTACCATGATAAAATAAGCATATCTTGAATAACAGTGTTGTAATTGTTGGGGTTTCCAAAACATAAATTCATACTTCAAAAAAATTTTCCATATAGTAGAACTGTGCTTTGCTTGTGCATATCTCTATCCAAAGCATTTTTAAAGAAGTGAATAATGTCATTGTGGTCAGCAAAAACATGCCCTTTGTTCATTTTTACATAGTTTTACATCTCCAGGGTTGTACAGGTTCTTAAAATTGAACTTATGCTTACATGCTATGTTTGACTGAGACCACAGTGAACTTCCAGAACACTCCTGGTTCCTTTACCAAGACAGATGATTATTTGCCATGATACAGCCTTGCACTTTTCAAACAAAATGGGTAATATTTATTTGTTGACCTAAAAGTTATGCTTCATGCCTGTCTTCTTGTTACCAACATTAACATTTATTTTTCTTTTATTTCTCATGTCTCTTGTCTACTGCTGCTTGCTACCCACTCAAAAGACTCCTCGCTGTAATTAAATTCCTTGGGGAGGACATTCATCAAAAGAATGAAGACATTTGCAGCTTACTCACCTTCAGCAGTGAGCACTGTGTGTCCCAGAGGGAAAGGGGCACAAAAGATGGGACAATGGGCAGTTATTGTCAGCTCTGTGTCTCTGTTCCAAAGCCAAGGCCACCTGGGAAGGAGTGTTTGTGATTTGCTGTGTCCCTGGGGAGGCTGGATGGCACCTGGGCACAGTGACAGGGGCAGAGCTCCACACTCAGGTGTCAGCAAAACAGGGAAAAAACAAACTCTAACAAACTTAAACAGGCTCCTGATGGACTGACACAGATTTCCTGTGGGGAAAACTCTGTAAATACTCACCAAACAACTTAGATCATTTTTTGTTCAGTTTACAGGTGAAGTTCTGTCTCTCCTCAGACTTTGAAGGAGTTTAGCCATCACAAGGCCTGGAGAAAGGGAGGTAAATGCACTCCTGCAGTGACTCATTTAGAAAGGCTTTTTTATTACTTGTGCTGGTCAGTCTTCTGGTACCATTCCTGACCTTTCAGTCTGATCCAATTTGCAATGAAGACATTGGAGTAATCTATGGGCATTTTTGAAAGAGAGAGCCATAATCCTGGAATTACAACATTATAGAATCTTTCAGGTAGGAAAAGACCTTCAGGATCAAGTCCAACCATTAAGCCAGCACTGCTCAGGCCCACCACCAAAGCATGTCCCTAAGTGCCACATCTCTTGGCTTTTAAATGCCTCCAAGGATAGGAAACCAGTATTAAAAAAATATTAGTGAAACAGGCTTTTTCTATACAGTATTAGGCTTGTAATCTGCCAGTGGCAGATTGTTGTAAAGGCAATAGTAATCATTGCACAGGATATTTGACAAAGGAAAGAAAATATTTTTTAATGCAATGCATCTTGATTTAAATTTTTGTACTAGGAAATGTGTTTTAATTAACAGGTTAATGTTTGTTTATATCCTCTGCCAAACACCGTACATCTGTATTTTGTGTTTATCAAATGCAGCATAAGAAAGATTACAGAAATACTCATTCATACACGTGATTTTATTACAGCAAATCTCAATAATCCTGGATTTTGTTGGGTTTTTTTTCCAAAATATCGTGGGTTTGATTAGAATGATTTATTTCAGAAGGCCTCTCTCTATCCCCTGCTCTTGCCTCCCTGTGCAGTGGTGTTTTTCTAAGCAGATTGCTCAGGGTCTGTGCATTGTGCAGCTTGTGTGGCTCCTGGAATGTTTCAGAGGGGTAGGGAATGCTCTCCCAATGCATAGACAAGCTCCCTGGGCACCCTTAAGTCACACTTTGATATTTCCATGATATTTGCTAAAGCAGTTTGTGGTTGAACCTTCCTCAATTGAAGTGCTTCCCCTGTCAGGGCCTGCTGCTTTCCTGCACCCCCTCGCACTTTAAGACAGTCTCATACCCTGATGTTCCAAGCAGATCCCTGAACAGGCTAAAATCTGCTTTCTTGAAGTTCACAGCTCTAATCCAGTTGCTCTTTTTTCTGCTCACTTCTCTCAGGATCTTGGTGTGGTCTTTGCAGCCAAGGCTGCCATTGACCTTCCTGTCCTCCAAGTTTTTCCCGTTTTGTGAGGTAGCAGGTCCAACAGTGATTGTTCAACCTGCAGAACAAAGTTACCTCCTGGTTAACCTGCTGGTCACAGCTTTGAATCTTCCATCAGAAGGTTTTCCACCACTTTTAAACTTCAGAATATATGAAGATCAATGGGGTGGGGGAGAGAAAATACCCAACGCATTGTGTGTTTTTTCAGACTATTTGCTAATGCTTCTGGACTTGGAGTCTCTTTGACATCTTCCACATTTCTCTTTGTTTTGTCACTTGGCTGTAAATAACACAATAACACACTTGCCTGGCCTTTAGGAAGGCAATGCTCTCCCCACTTGTCTTGTACAATGGACTCATCATTGAGAGGAGCATAGCTGGCAGCCCCTTGAAGAGCTTTAAATTGAAACATCCTTTTAGTGTGGAGTGATAAACAAAATGCTTGTGTGTTATATGGGAGAGGAGAAGTAAGCATTTTTCAATTTTATGGCACAGAGTTTTTCCCATTGTTGTAAGAGTTCCATCATTAAAGAAGCCACCTAAAAATTGCCACAGAGGTCCCAAAGAACTTGTAAAAAACATTTGCTTTTGGAGAGCAGTGTTTGGATCAGTTGCAACTGTGATTGTACTCTGTTGTCACAGGTTCTCTGTGTGGCTCTGCTCTGCGTGTTCTCCTTCATCCAGAGAGTACATTTGATTTGAAGCATTTTCTCCCAGGTCCTAGTGTGAAATATATCGTGTGATTTTTCTCTATCAGCTCCAACAGCTGGGAATTGTTGAGGGTCAGGTTTTCTTCTCAATAAACATCCCCTTTTTGTATGATTTTACAAACTGTAGCACTGATGTTCTATGCATTGCAGCAGTGTGCTCTGTGTGTAGTTTGGCAGCAAACTATAAATTGTAGTAAGTGCTGCCATTACAATAGTGAGTGTTTTCCCACAGGAGGAAACTGCTCTTTGTAATCCTTTGGTGAGAGTTTTCAGGAATTTATGAGGACATGACCTAGCAATGGAGGAAAATATGAAAATGAGAATTTTTTTGGAATTTATTTACCAGATTTTTGTACTAGCAAGAGGTCTTGTATTTTGTGATTTTTTTTTTCACATGTTCAATTTTTCATATTATCTGACTGGAAATATTTCATATAAGCAGTTTCCATTTTTATGAGCTCGTAATGAAACTTCATTTTCTCTTAAATTGCTCATCTGGCTCTAGATGAATACAGATGGGTTGCCAAGCACCCAACACTTCTTGAGGTCATGTATTTGGAACCACTTGCCATATGATTTCATAATCCATGGCTTCTAGACTAGATCCCTAGGCAGGCCAACCTGCTTGGCATCTGCTCTCCAGATTTCCTGACTGTGGGGGATCCCTAATGAGCTGTGATAGGAGCTGTGGCAGGTGCAGGCTGAAATTAAGTTCCACAGTCAGAACAAAAATCTCCTGTGTTAGTCAATGGTGAATAGCCATGGAAATGACATATATTTTATCCACATCCATTTAGAACTGCCAAAGTTGCTTGGATGTTCTGCTCTAATGTTTAGCAAGTAGTTAGGTGCTTTGAAGTGGATATTTCATTCTAGAAATGTCATATTTGGCAATAAGTACATGCTCCCAAGTTTTGGCTTGTTGTCCTGATTCAGTGTTATTTCTCCTGAAAATAAAAATTTCTGAGAAACTGAAATTTCGTTTCTGAATTTGCTCTCAGCATGTTCCACCAAATACATACAAAATAAAAGTGCCACTGAACTGTACATTACTCTGAAAGCTGAGAAATACCTGGCATTTGGCCCCTTCTTGCAGGTACATTGTTGTTACCTCTTCTTCCCCACCAAGACTGGGCTGACTATGAAACCTGAGCTTTCTTACTCAGCTCCTTGTTCTGTCTCCCAGCTCTTTACCCTTCAGAAACACTAACCCTCGTTTGTTTGGGGTTTTTTTTTTTTTTTTTTTTTGCTTTTCATCCACCTCCTCTTCTTTTAACAAGTCAGCTTTTTGGCACTTTCTTTGCACCTTCAGACTGCTCCTTTTCTTTCTTTCTTTAGCTTGTGATTCAGTGGTGTCAGGATGCCAGCAGAGTGCAAGGAGACAAAAGATCTCAGCTTTTAATGCCAGTACCTGATTGCATCTTGTAACAGCAATTATCATTAAACCCTTCTCCACTGCCAAAGAGCAGGATGTGCCTGGTGAGCCCAGGGCATTGGAACTTGAATTTAATATCCACTTTCCTCCAGGGACACAATGATTGTAAAGTTTGGTCAGCAAAATCCAACAGTTTGAGCTGTGAGAGGCTTCAGTTCAGTCACTGAGAACAGAATCTTTTACTTGTTATTCCTTGAGTGCCTGCTTACATGTGTGGGAAGTGTGGAAATGCTAGCAGGCTTCAAAACAAAAAAGTCTGGGAACTATTTTACATGTGCAAAATTCCTCTCTCCCACTGCCAGTCTCAGAAATGGCTGAGCAGGAGGAAAGTATCAAAAATGAGAATGAAAAGCTCAACCAGAGAGAGAGAGAGAGAGAGACCCAATGTAGGAAATGCCAACAGAGTTGGCTGAATTTTGAGCCAAAAAAACCAGGATGTTGGAGGAAGAGCAGCAATGCAGTGTTAGTGCTCATTGCTGCCTGGAGTTTCCCAATATCAGCACTAAATAATCCTGGTTTTTATTTTGTTTGTTCAAGTAGTAGTGAGAATAAAGCTCTCTGCTATAAATTCACATCCCTAAATTGCTACAGGTTTTGGAACCCAGCAATGGGACAAGTGAAGTGGAGCTGCACATCTCTTTCCTTTCATTGTGAGTTGTTTTGGATTGCCAGGGTTCAGAGGAGGAGTAAGAGCTGTATCACCTGAAAATCAATTATTTTATTGCTTAGTTTATTTTGCTTCTTTACCTTTATGGTAATTATGTCTATTGCATAATCTCACATTTTTAAACCAGCATGTGAATCTGCTATAGTGATATGTAGATTAATTTTGGAGTGGCTCCAAACTTACTTATTTGTCAGATATTATTGTAATGTGTCTTAACAACTCTAATAAACTGTGCTGAAGTAGTGTCACTATAAAAGTATTCCCAGAGATGTCTGCATTGATGTGAAACAGTTCCCTGACTATTCTGATTTGATCAGAGCTGTGCAGCCAGCTTCTCATCGGGCTCCTCCAGCCTTGATCACACAGATTTCCATTAATTTTTCAAGCCTTTCTCTAAAATCTGCTTTATTATTTATTTAGGCATTTCTTTGCTACAAAGAAATCCGGTGGAAAAGGAATGTTGGAGCTGCTTAACCACTAAGCTGGGTCAGCTTTTTCACTCACCTCTGTGACTTCTGTAGAACTGAGAGCTGAAGTTGAGCTGAGCTGAGCTTTGGTTTTTTGCTGCAATGCCTCAAGCCAACCCACGGAGGTGAATCCACAGCTAACCCACGGGTGAAACTGCATCTGTGGGTGACAAATATCTCCATAATCATTCACAGGGACAAGTTTGAAGTTCCTTATTCTTTTCTCAGGCCTGAAAAGTTGAGAGGAAAAGCCATTCATTAATAGAAGCTGCCTGGAGGTGTGTTTGCTGTCAGCTGCCAGGCCTTCAAATTAGCTCCTCAGGAAGATAATGGCAGTTATTTCTTTTTGTGCCCCAGAGCTGTTCATCAAAATCAAATTTCTACATCAGAAATTGTATGACATCCCAGCACAGGACATTGCTTGGATCCTGGAGAGAAATCAGCTTTGCACTTGCTGGCCCCCTGGTTGCTGCAGGAAGTCCTCAGGACAGTGTTGGCAGGGCTGATCTCCAGAGTGTGGGAGGGTTTTCATCCTTTCCTGCATCCCAACCTTGCTCTCCTCATTCCTCTGCTGTTCTTGCACTGATGGGAAAGGAGAGACAATAAATTAAATGCTTGTCTGGAGGATTGCAGCACATCACAGACCTCGGTGGGTGTGGGTGCACCTGGGGCTGGTTGGGCACAAATGAGGTGCCTCCAGAATGCCCCATTAGGCACAGGAAATGCAAACCCACAAATGGCAAGAGAATGTGAGGGTTGGCACACTGGGTTTGTAAAGCTCTGACAGTCCTTTGGTTTAGTTCTCCTATTGCACACTAAGTTCACCTTTAGAAGAAAGAAACAATCTCTCCTGAATGACATACCTGCAGAAATCTCTGATGTTTTCAAATGCAGTAATTTCTTCTTCAAGAGATTTCTCCTGACTTGAGGTCTGTGTTTTTCATGTACATTTGTGTTTTACAGTTGTGAACCAAAATGTTTCCATTTTATTTCAATCCAATAGAGGAATTAAATACTAACTCTCCAAAAGGCAGTCTCTGTGTTTGTGGCATTATATTTTGCTTCTGTCCCTCAGTACAAAAATTATCCTAGATTTAACTTGTTTTCCTATATTTGAACTCCTGTTATGGAGTATATACATGCTGCATCTTGAGGCATGCAATGTTTCTAGTGCATTTCACATAATGTTACAGATTTTAGCAAATTTATGTCATCCTGATGGTCTTTGAAGGAATTATAATTTCAGATTTACTCATCTACTGCAGCTAGGAACCTCAGACCATTGCCAGATGGGTGATGTATTCATAAATCTTAGAGCTCTGATGCTTTGCCTTGTAATATTTGAATATTTGAATCAAAAGAGGAAAGTGATAAGAAGGATGCATGGAAATTATTTGGAATACTTTTTATCCACAGATTGCAAAGTGGAGGACCTGGCTGGGGAGACTTAGGAATATCTCAAGGTAGGTTCTGAAATAGTAGGGTGGTACCATTGTGAACAAGAAGTGCTGGAAATCTTTGGGCAGACAGAGATTCCAGCCAAACACACACCCAGCTTCTCATTCACCCCCTACTCCTCAGCTGGATGGGGGCAGAAACTGGGATAAGAAAGTTTTGGGGTGAGATAAAGAGAGGGAAAATCCTTACCAATTACTGTCATAGGCAAGAGATACTCAGCTTGGGGGAAAAATATTTTTAATCCCCAATTAAAGGAATTTAAAGGGGAAGCAGAGAGGCAGGAATTGATCTCTGCTCCCTGGGCCAGCATAGCACCCAGGGAAGGCTGGAGATCAGGGCAAGGTTCAGCTTCCCCCAGAGGGGGCCAGCATAGCACCCAGGGAAGGCTGGAGATCAGGGCAAGGTTCAGCTTCCCCCAGAGGGTGCTGGGCACTGCCCAGGCTCAGGTTGGGGATCAGGGAAAGGTTCAGCTTCCCCCAGAGGGTGCTGGGCACTGCCCAGGCTCAGGTTGGAGATCAGGGCAAGGTTCAGCTTCCCCCAGAGGGTGCTGGGCACTGCCCAGGCTCAGGTTGGGGATCAGGGCAAGGTTCAGCTTCCCCCAGAGGGTGCAGGGTACTGCCCAGGCTCCCCAGGGAATGGGCACTGCCCGAGGCTGCCAGAGCTCCAGGAGCGTTTGCACAGCGCTCCAGGGATGCCCAGGGGGGATTGTTGGGGGCTCTGGGCAGGGACAGGGTTGGACTGGATGATCCTCGTGGATCCCTTCCTGCTCAGCATCTTCTGTGACTCTATGATTCTGAAATAGATTTGGTTTGTAAGAAGCCAAAAGTAAATTGATAGGCACGTTGGGAGAGCTCCTTGTGTGGAACTGGCCTGGGAACTTTCTGGTGAGGTTGTGTGGACAAATTGTGTGATGGTTTGGTGCTGTAATTGACTCAAACTGCACCAGAGCACCTGGAGAAGGAGAAGGCTGCAGTGCTAGATTTATAAAGACAACCAGATCTGAACAAGTGAGTTATTTTACCTTCCTGTATCTTGTATTTCTGCCATGTGCCTGATGCAAGTTTATCTTCTGCTTACTCTGTATAGAGAGTTTTATGTGCAGTTAATTCTCTGGACTATCAGCCAGGATATTTTTGCAGTGTGCATGTATTTCCCAGAAGTGCTGCTATATGAGGATCTGGGAATAAGCCATTAAGATTTTGTGAGAGCTTTGTTCTTTCCTACAGGGTGTTGTAAATAACTTGCAATAATTTGGACTTAAGCAAAAAGGAATTAAGAAGTTGACTGCTGTTAATGAATACTAATGATTGCTGGAAACATGATCAATGTGAGGCACATATTATTAGTGAAGGTGCCCTTCTTAAACTTCATTAATCACCAAGATACCTAGGAAGCAACAAATAATTCCTTGCTATTTGGCAACAGCTAAAGGAAGAGCCAGTTTGTAATTGGTGTTAAATTCTGCATTCCTGTCTCATGCTGATGTAAAGCAAGATTGCTTTGGGTTTGTGCTGGCATGAGCAAAAGATGTTTAATGCCCAACTGGTGCAAAGGTGTCTGAATAAATGACTGATCCTGATGGAGTCCCCCAGGTAAGGAGTGAGTTTATGGCCAATCCTGGGTTTCAAAACAAGTCTGGAAGGGCTCCCATCTGGGCAGAGTGAGGCCATGGCTGTGTACAGTCAATGGGATTGTGATGTCTTCTGAAATCCCACACCCTACAAAGACCCTTCTTCTTTTCCCTAATTAAATGCTCTCATCATAACTAAGAAATTCCAAATACATTTTTAATAAAACACTAAACATGTTTAGCTTACCATGTGGAGGTCTGGCTTTTGTCTTTGCCCGTGTTATTTTTCAGATTGCAAACTTTTTAAGGTTTCCTTACTGTGCAACAGGTATTCCTTCCTCAGCTCTACCAATTTTTGTAATGACTGAGCAGAGACTGTGCCAGGAAAATTCCTTGTGCTATTGAAGTTATTTCCAATGTACATTTTCAACCTGTTGCTTGCTTTTTTTCTTTGTCAGTCTTATTAATGGTATTAATGATAAGGTATGAATTTATAGTGGAGGCATCAGTTGTCTTAAACTTATTCCACTTAAACCAGTCCAGCAATGTTTACACTTAAGCTTGGAATGTTTTCTTTCTCTCCAAGAATCTCTGCAGAAAATTATGGTGCTCAATTATTTCAGTTCAGAATTTCATTCACATGGAATTTTTTGATATCCATGCTTGAAGGAACTCTTCCAGCCCAATCAAATTGATTTTTGACTTGCAGTTAGCCCAGGCTTGATTTTAATTTCTTGATTTATGTTGTTACCTTCTGTTTCATTTCAAGAAAACACTTTTTCACCTCTTTGTCCTCCTTACTGCCTTGAAGTTTCCTATCCAGCTCTTTCATTTAAGTGACAAGCAGGCCAACTGTGTCAAGAACTTCAGACCTCTTCAGCACTGTGTGCTGTAATTTTACTCTTCAGTAATTAGTTCCTTCAGCAATTCACTCAGCAACTGCTCTTCCTAGGAAGTTCCATTAGGTTCCATTGATAACCTGCTGAGGAGAGTTCTTTGAAGAAGTTTACCTTTCCCAAGTGTGATTTTTCTTTTTTTCTGGGCTTTCTTGTGCTCATTTACACTCTCGCAGTAAAATATCTTTTAGGAACACAAAGATTCCCAATTAGGAAACTTAAATGCTGTAAAAGAATTGGCTTTTTGCTATTCAGTAGGGGTGAAATCAGAGCTGTTTTGATAATTTTCCACAATTTCCCAAGTAAATTAGATTTGGTGCTAAAAAAAGGCAAGGGAGAATAGGCAAAGCCAAGGCTTGCATGGGCCTTCTGGAGAGCCTCAGAGCAGAGGTTCCCTGGGAATATTTACCTTTGTCACTGGATTTGGAGGGCAAAGCAGATTAGTGACATCTCCTCTGTGCCATCAGCAGTGCTTGCAAAAAAAGAAAAAAAAAAGATGATTTTCAGGCCCAGAATGAGCTGTTCATCATATGGCAGTGGCAGAAATAGTTTTAAATTAATTCTTAGGATGGTGTATTAGACCTATGGTAAATTTAGCATTGGTTTTTCTGGAGTGTTTTTATTTTCCTGCCATACAGGGAGCGCAGATATTGCTCAGAGTTAACCTTCAGATTCCAGCCCTAAAGATCATGGCTACCTTTTAAATCATCACCCAGGGAAATTTCAAGGGAAGCTGTTTTTAGCAGTGAAGCAACACACTGGCTTTCTTCTCATGTTTGCTTTTGTCTCTGCCTCTACAAGAAGCAGCTTCTGGGAGGAAACTTCCCTGTGAAAACTTTCCTGTTCATTGCCAAGGTGAGGTGCAGAGAATTCCCTGAGCCCAGGGTTTTGGGAGGAGGGGAGTGCTCAGTGCCTGGCAGTGTTTGTGCCTGGGGTTGCTGCCAGGGGCTCAGCCAGGGAGGTTCAGCCTGGCAGGGCAGCTGGGAGTGCCCCTGTGCAGCTGCTTTTGGCTGGAATTTAGAGTACCAAAAGTGGGTTAGGCTGAACCCAGGGGGTTTTAGGTAATGCAGTCCCTGGCCATGGAGGAGTTCTTGTCTCGTTCCCTTCAATAAACCTCAGAAGTTTTCAGGCCTTTTGTTGTCCTGTACTTTTTCACACCTACATGAGGAAAAGAAAACATTTGTACACCATAATATTATTAAGGAACAGTTATTAAAAGTAGCCCAGTTACTCCTTTTGAGTGAACAACACAATTTTGTATTAATAATTATATGTTTACTGACAGGGGATAATATAGCTGAGTAAAAATCCATGGTTACTCTCATACAAAGATGATAAAGCCTGGCTTATTAATCTGAGTATAAAAGATAAGGAAAGAGACTGACTGTGCTTCACAGCAGTTTGCTGTGGACAAAATTCTCAGCACATTATGGTCACAAATTGTCACTCAGATGTTTCAATGATAAATATTTAATTACCCCGTAATCATTCTGTAATTTGTTTTTACCCTTTATATTGCACAGTGACTGTTTTATAATTAAATATTAATTTAATAACGTGATTATGTTTGTGTTGTAGCACAGAATTAACATTGAATTAATTATGAAATTTTTCAGATGAAGCAGTTTGAAGTAGTAACCTCTCCCTTTTCCCAGAAGAAATGGAACAAGAATTGTGTTCAGAACATATTCCAGAGTAGTAAATTGGGATAATCTCATGCATGAATTATGACAGACCTGTGGGGACTGAGGTAGTTTATTGACATTTAAAAATGTGTAAAGGAATAATGCTGGTTTTAACACAGTTAATACTTCAGCAAGGCCTGATGATTCTTGTACTAATGGTTGTTTTCAGGAGAAATTAACATTCAGATTCTGTTATCTGTTTAAGATGCTGCTTTTTGTATGCAAAGACATCACAACTACACTGGAAACATTCTGTAATGGAATTATGGAGCTAAAAAATGTGCACCCCCAGGCTGGCAGGGAATGTTCACAGGGTACTGAATAGATCAGGTGTTTTGGATTCTAAATGAGTCGTGTCAGTGTCTAATGAATTCTGAAAAAGGAAAACATTGGAGACTAGGTCAATATTTAAAAAGGCCCAACTTGTTTAATTTTGAGGTATTAATTCTTGGGGCAATATTAGGAATACTAAAATGCTGTGGAAGGGTTTTACCTAGATAACAGTAGGGTTTGCCTCTGTTTATACCATGCTTTTTGCATCATTTTAAAACTAAAAGAGAGGAAATAGTTATCTTTAAGAAATAAAACTGCTTTCTATACTGGGCTTGATGTGGAATTATGAATTATGTGGGGTTCTCTCCCAATCAGAGGCAATATCTTCATTCTGAAGTTGGGTTTACTAAGCAAAATATTGCATCATAGTAATGTGGAACAGGGAGAGTGCAATTCTGAAAACATCATTCCACATTTTTATTTTTATTTTTATTCTAAATNTAATGTCTCTCTCCTTGCCACATGGCCCTGTCTGTGCTTGGGCTGAGCTCTGTGTTCCTGAAGGTGCTGCCTACAGTCACTTCACACAGGCTCCCAGGCTATTTAGGGAATTATTAAAAGAAACAGGCAATTTCTAAACAAACGCAGCTTGCTCTTGCAGAAACTAGAGGTGTTTGTGCTCTTTGTTTATCTGGGCACATTTCTGAGATCCTTTGCAGTCGCTCATCACAGGGCTGAGTTCAGCCACGCAGCCCTGGCACTCCCAGTGCATTGACAGGGGTGGTTTATCCTGGGCTATCTCAAACAGGGGACAGTGTTCCATAACCTCTTTTCCTCCCCCTGCACTGCTGCTGTTCCTTATCAATCTGCTGCAGTTGCAGAGTGCAAGGCACAGGATTGGAAGCTATTTATAGTGAGCTTTGGGAAAGGTCAGGTACCTCAGGCTGTTTAGATGTTTTCATTAGCAATATTATTTCCTGGTTTATACTGTTTGAAGATGTGCCAAATCAATACCTTTTTAAAGAACAATATTTAATTTATTTTTGTAAGAGGACTTGTTTTTGATCTTAGCTTGATAAATTCTTTCCTTGCAGAGAAAACAGGTGATAAAACTAATTATTGTTTCTTTTTACATCTTTTATCTGATTTTGGCTGTATTATAAATATAGGCAGCATTATTCATAATTCATCACTGGGTTTGGAACTAAACACTTTAGGTATCAAATAAAGGTGTTCAGATAAAGAAGAAACCTGGAAAGCTGATATAAAAACCTAAAAGAATGAAAATAACCTAATGTTATCCATTAGATATCAACAGAAATATCTAAATATTCCTCTTCAGGTAAAGTCAGAGCTGTCTGTTTATCACTTTCCCAGCTGCATGGTCACTTGTGTCCATCTGGACTCTGGTGCTTTGCTGGCCACTCATTGAACTGGGTCAGCTCCAGGAAAAACAACCTCAGTCCCCATCTCCTGCTCCAGAAAAATGACAATTCTGGGTTCCCTCAGCAAGGAATCAGTCAAGCTGCAACCAACCACATGGAAATTGTGGAAAGGAGAGAGGTAGAACAGGAAAAAGAGATTGATGGGATAGGAGAGGGAGCAGGAGATGAGCTCCACAGCAGGATGCAAACTGTTGGTGTGTTTAGGTACCCTGTACTTGGACCTGAGGAATATCAGACAAATGTGCTGGCCCATGAGGAGAGAGAATCCCCCTCTCTAGTTTAGTGACAAATGTTAATGTAGAAGACAAATGTTGCTGAGGTAAAAGCCAAACAGGGGCATCCTTGCTCTAACTTAGGTCTGGTCACACCAGAAAATCATGCCTGTAACACCTGAAATATTACTGGTGAAAATGTACTTGCTGGAAGGGATTGGATGGGAATTTTGAGGGTTGCTCTTGCAGATTAAAGCTCATAAATTTCCTTTAAATCTTAATTCTGGTGCACACATCCAACTTGGAATCTGCTTGGTCTCTTGTCTACCAGGATGAGATTTAGAAAGGCACATTTGGTGTTTCCAATTCAGGTTTTCGCACATTTGAAAATGCAGAGTGTGTTCCCAGTAGGATTTAAGGAAGTGGTGGTAAGGATGTGAGGAGGATGAGGCACTGAATTATACAAAATGACAGACAAACCACTCAGAACTGGCTGAAATGGCAGGAAATCCAGACTGCAGGTGCATGCTTGTCGGGGCTGTCACCACACTCATGAGCACAAAGCTCTCAGTTTCCTGAGAAATTGTCTTTCCAATAGTTCTTCACTAGATTTTATTTTAAATTTTCTCTTATAGAGAAAGAAGAAATGGAGTAGACTCTCTATAGAAGGAATAGACTCTCCTAGTGCCTTTTGAGTAATTTTCCAAAGGCCCTAGTGAAGCAGCAGCTTTCACCTGGGAGGTGTGGATGCCAGCTCCTTTTGCAGCTGGTGGAAAGCTCCTCCTCCTCAGAACCAGAGTTCTGCTCTGTCTGTGTAGGTTGACCAGATGCTTTTGGTTCATTGCTATTCCAAAGAGTACAGAAAAGTCACACGCAAAAAAGAGCCAACCAGTCTGAGTTTTGTCTGGGCTTCCTGCAGGTTTTACTCAGTTTTTCCAGCTGCAAGATTCCAGTCCGGAATCTTGAAGCATTGGGTTGGAGCTGTCTTAAGAATGTTTCCAGAAAAGGGAAATGGAAAGTGAGTTGTTGTGGTTTAATGTGGAGTTGAAAACTTGCATACATATTTTACTGAGTCTCTGGATATCCTGGCTGTGAACAAGAACAGGCTGAGTCACACAGATGGGCACTTCAGAAACGATTCGGAGGCTCCTCCTGGCCAGCTTTTAACAGGTCTGATTTAATACTGAAACCATCTTCTGCCCCTTTGATGTGGGTTAAGCTCTTTTCATCAGGCCTGTTTAGAAGCTGTTTATTTTTCACTTAACCTTTCCCTTTGCATTTGTTTAATTAAAAGATTTCTGGAGAAGTCACATCACCACGGTGCCACGTTCCACCGCCTTTGTCAAGATTATATAGAGGTGCTTCTCTAATAATTGTCCTGGGATTTAGGAGAATTCTGCAAACAGGTCACCTCCTGCTCTGTTTCCCATATTAAACAGATTGCCTCTCTGCCTGTAATACCTTGGAAGTCTGGTTTATCACAGCACAAACAGGGACAGAGCTGAAGGAAATCTCTCTCAGATAGCTGTTTACATCAATTGCGAGTGTTAATTTATGATCACTATATTAAATCCATTTAGTTTTGTAAAAGGACTGTAAATTAATTCTGTGATTTGGGAACACACTGAAGTTATTACTGTACAGCACCTTATTAAAACATTTGAGCACTTCTTGCCTGTACAAATAGACTGTGATGCTCTGACAGCCTCAGTGGTTTTTAGCTGTGCTACTGCAGCACTGTAATAAATTTCTTTAATATAAGAGAAAATTTGGGTGATGATTAAACATTTTTTGTTTAATTATATGCTGTATTTGATTGCATATATATATTGAGCCTCTTTTAGGTGTAATTCATAGTGCTTGAGAGAATCCTTTCTTGAAATTTAGATACTGAATCCAATATATTTTGCTATTCCTCTTCAAACACAGGGTCTACAGACACTTTGTTAGTGCAAAAAGTATCTTTATTTTCATCATGCCATATTGCAGGGGGCAAGAACAAAAGCACCAAGTTCAGCACTACTTTCCATCCAAAATCCCCTCTTTGAATCCATTCTGTGAGACAAAAAATAGTCTGTGAAATCATTAGAGATAAATGTATTAAAAAACCTCTTAGTATTATATTCAAAAAAGCATCAGTCTTTATGCAGAAGTGTCATCACCAGTGTAAAACACAGGACGTTAATGAAGTGGGAGCAGATATCCTGCACAGTAGAGATGTGAAAAGGTAAATTTAACACCTAACAGGTGTTAAGAGCCATAAATCACGAAAGGCTCAGCAGTAATTTAATCCTTTGTCAATCAAAGTATTCACTATTGAGAAAACATCTCACTGAGAATGCTATGTTTAATGGAAATGCTTGTTAGGTGGAGAGGCAAAGTGTAATTTTACCAGCACAACACTGAGCGTGGTGCATTTTGAAACAGTTTGTGAACCCTCAGATATCAAAAAAGAGGAGTTTTATTGCTGGTGGTCATGTTTTGTTGTTACTTAAGAATTCTGTTTAAATAACACAACAGCAAATAGACAAAGCACTTCCCCATTCAGTACCTACATAATATTTAGTGGTGTTCTACGTTGGCCTTACTGCACAATGGATGAATAATTCAAAGGATTCTCAGGAAAGTACTTTAAAATTGTAAGGACAGCAAAATCATTAAAATCCTGGTGACAAGGCCAGTAAAATATTTACCAATTCTTTGCCTTGGGTTTATTGCAACCCGTTTTTAACACAAGTGGGCTTGGTGGAAATGTGCAGGAGGGGAAAGGTCCCATCCCCATCCCTATGTGTGGCACCCAGAGGGATGGGGATGGTTCAGCTGGGCTTGGGCTGGCTCTGTGCTCCTCAGCAGGCACAGGGATGTCACTGAAGCTGTGGGAAAAACAAAAAAACAAAAAACCCTCCAACATAATTTATAATGTTAGAGAGCCAATGCATTACTTTATTCTGGCCAGGTTGTTGTTCTGGCCAGGATGTGCCCCAGAAATCATCTCATCCACACATAGGCCGGGTGTGCAGGGAGAAACATTCCATAACAGAGGGCTTTAGCAGGATTTTTGGGATCTTTTATACAGTTAAAACTCATAGAAACGAATTGGGTCAGTGTTCATTGGTGTGGAGTTGAGCAACCCCCAGTATTCAGTTTCCCATTGGATCCAAATCCCCTTGCCTCTGTGTTAATTAGATCTTCATTCTTCAGTTTTCTTATCAGTCTTTTCCTGGGGAGCTGTCTCCAGTTCAGGCAGAGGCAGAGTCTGGAGTAGATGTTCACAGAGGCTGCTGATGCTCTGCTGATGGCCTTTGATCTTTCTGGGTGTCTCTGGGCTACCCCCAGCCTGTTGGGATGTTGAGCCCATCAGGGTTCACCAAGAGCTGAAATACCTTGGAAAGAAACTTCAGTCCCTTCCCCGGGGCAAAGCTGGACAAACCTGGCTAAAGTTATATAAAAATATTTTTATATAACTGATATGTTTTCCATCAGGCACAGACAGCTGTCCCAGGCTGCATCTCCTTTGCCTCTGCAGGAATTATCTTCTGTGAGTGATGCCCTCAGCTGCTGCTCTCCCTGCAGGGGAATCACACTCCCCACCAGCTCCAGTGCCCTTTGAAAGCTCCCTGCCCCATTCCAGGCAGAGAGCTGGGTTTGGAGAGCCTCCCTCCAGAAACTGGCTGGAGCCACCCTGCTCGCTGGAGGGAGGATGGCACTCACACCCAGACAGAGCTGTGGGAGCAGAGAGAGCAGGAATAGGCGCAGGAAGCTTGGCAGCAGCTCTTGTGTGGCACATCTGGGCTGGAGGGAGCTGTGTCCTCAGCTGGTGTGCAGCACAGCCCTGGTGTGAGACACAGCTCTGGTGTGGCTGTCACAGCCCTGGTGTGAGACACAGCCCTGGTGTGGCTGGCACAGCCCTGGTGTGAGACACAGCCCTGGTGTGGCTGTCACAGCCCTGGTGTGGCTGTCACAGCCCTGGTGTGGCTGGCACAGCCCTGGTGTGGCTGTCACAGCCCTGGTGTGGCTGGCACAGCCCTGGTGTGGCTGTCACAGCCCTGGTGTGAGGTACAGCCCTGGTGTGGCTGTCACAGCCCTGGTGTGGCTGCCAGTCCTGGCTGTCTCTGCAGCAGCACTGGGGCTGTACCAACCCCCTGGCATCACCCCAGGCCTCAGCAGAGCCCTCATGCTGTGCTGGTGTTTGCATGGATCCCATCTCCAGGACAGGCTCTGGACTGTCTTTTTCCTCCCTAGATATAATTAAGGATGGTTCAGCAGGTTAATTCCCGTGCTTAAGCACGTTTATATTGAGGATTAGGGTAAGGCAGATGCAGACATGTAGTTTTGCTATAATTGACTGCAGCGAGGTGAGGTGTATTTATGACTTCAGTGATCATGAGCATATAGAAAATAGAAATTAGGCTCCAGAAACCTCCAAGAAAAGTTAAATCTTCTGTTTTGAGAAGGACAATCACTTGTTTGTAGTGACTTACAGGCTCAGCATCCCAACAGGAAACGAAATAACAACAGAAGAGTACAATATAGGTAATTTTTCTTTAAAGCTGTGGAACAAAGTATTTAAATTAGTCAGAATGAGTGTCCAGAACACAGCATGCGGGTACAAATATAAGGTTTAGGCAGTCACTTCTTAGTATTCCAGAAAACAGGACAAATTAGAATTGTATACTGTTTATATACATTTTCTAAACTTCCAAAAAGTGAGTTACATTTTTGGGTCATAATTTTGCCAGGGAAGATCTATTTATTATCCAAGTGTGATGTCACTCAGCAGATACCCTGCTGCCTTCATTTGTGGTAAGCAGTTCTGCAAAAGCACAGACAACTCTTTTCCTTTCCATCTGCTGCTCAGTTAAATCCCTCTTACGTTGGCTTGGTATTTATATAAATTGCTGGTAAATTCCTTGTCATTGCTTCATGGTAACTGTTCAGATCCCTTTCCCCAAATTAACAGTGGGAGCTCACGCTGTTTTCAATTATTACAATTCATTCTGTTTGTTTTGTAAAGAATGCTTTTCTGCGTTCCAGTGAGGCACCAAAAATAAGTTTTCCATTTAATCACTGGAATACCACTAGAACAGTGTTTTTCTGGTGCTGCCTGTGCTGTGGGTACCTTTGGGCTCAGTGCTTCTCTCTTTGAAAGCCAACCCCTACTGAGCTCAGAGGGAGGAGGGTCAGAGCCTTGGTGAAACGCAGAACAGCCTCCCCAGAAGAGCCTCAGAATTATCCCTGTGATTCCAGCACAGGCTAAACGAGTGGATTTTAGTACATCTGGCATCACACAGTGAAGAGATACACAAGAGTGACTGGTGGGAGTCCTGGTGGCTCTTTGTGATTGCAGGATTTCATTGCCTGAGCTGCTCACTTTGCATCCACTGACTCAGGGAATAGGTGCCCTGTAGTGGCAGAATCTCAGAGGAAGGAGGCTGGAGAACTTGCTTGTGCTATTTAATATCCTAATTCATGCAACAGATTTTGAGTTGCTGACATAGGAGTGCAGGGTTGGGGTTTCTCTCCATTTGTTTTATTTGGGATTCTTTTGGCTGCAGAGGCTGCTTTAGCCCACTTCTGTTGCTTGCACAGAATTGAAATAGCATTCAGAGTGGGGGGCAACAGCACAACACCCGCAGTCAGAAAATAGCAATGGGTCTAGAGCTGCACTCACTGTCTCTGTGTGCGTGGGAAGTGTGTGCAATCCTAGCACAGGCTGCTTTGTGGTCAGTAGCTGGCACTGATCGTGGTTCAAACCATCCACATGCAGGCTGTCAAGGGTGACACATTTATCTCACGGCCTGTGACAGATTCAGCGCAGTCCTGAGCTGGCAGACGCACTGTTTGGACCAAATGTTCCAACACCAACGCCTTGGGCAAGGAGCCAGCAACTGTTTGTCATGCAAATATAAATAACTGATCCCACAGCAGTGGTGCCTTGCTGCAGAAAATCTGCTTTCTGCTACAAGCACAGTTCACTGGCTCTATCTAGTTGGACCACAGAGGTTGAAGGAGTATGTGTATTTTTTTTTTAAAATTGCATGTTCAAGTGTCACAGAACAATTGTTAATGTGGTTATAAACTCTGCAGTGTTTAAAAAGTCCTGCTGTGTATCCTTCGAGTCTCTGCTGGTACCTTTCTGTGTGTGTTTGAGCAGGGGGTGGCAGGGTTTGGACCCTCAGTGCCACTGTGCAGGTTCCAGGGCAGTTTCAATCCTCCTGTCTGTCCAGACCTGTGATCACAGAGGAAGGGAGAAGGCTGGCCCTTGGAAATGAGCCCTGGAGTCCTGGCTGAGGTCCTTTCCCACTTTATTTCATAGGTACCTGCCCACTGCTGATGGTCCAGGAGAGCAGAGCTGCTCCTCTCTGCATCTCCTGTGTGTCCCTGTGGGAGCAGGGCAGCTCCTCCCCTGTCCTGGCCTAAAGAGCAGCTGTGGCATCCCCAGGACACTGTGCTGAGATCCAGAACCAGGACTGCATTTTTCCAGGGAACCTAGATCTCCAAGGTCTCCTCTCAGAGCAGCCTGGATGTTTGGAGCCAGTCTAACAGGGAGAGGGAAGTTGTAAACTCAGCTAACAACAGCTTCACTTGCAGTATAACAGATCACTTCCAATGTGGTACAGGATATTAAGGAGATAATGAGCAATGTCTTTTCAGTACAATAATTTAAAAAGGTATTTTAAATCCTCCCTGATTAAGGGAGCTCTTCTTCCTTTTTATAGTGGAAGACCTGATGATCTGAAGGCCTAGGCTGTATCTTTATTTGGTTTGGAACACTGTTAGCAGCTTATTGAACCAAGTAAAAACATTTTAGTGTAATATCTCTGCTTGTGATAAAAGTTAATAAAGTTACAGCCTCCCACTTTAAATCACCTCTTCTATTCCTAATTCATTTGTGCTCTTGTCCTAATCAATAGAGGCACTGCTGCAGTGAAACTCAGCAGCTGTTAAAAACCAAAGCTGCTACAATAAAGGCTCAGAATGAAACTGGAAATGCAAAACAAGATCTTTCTGTCTTTCTGGGAAGACAAATTGTCATGACTGCCTGAAATTGAATTTGGATTTGTGAACTGTAAGAGGACTTTTATTTATCAGAAAGAGTTCATTTCTTGACTTTCATAGAAGCATCAAGAAGCAGATTAACTTCTCTCTCAGGATCTCTTCAGAATGCAAAGGGTGAACCCACTGATTTAAACCCTGCTTCTTAAATAACTTGTGTGTTCTCAGAGTGTGTGAGGCATAACCAGAGTCACTGTTACCCTGTGGTGCCTTGGGACAGGAGTGATTCTGTATCTGTTCTCTCAGGTTCTTAGAGCATCTTTCCCAGTCTTGTTTTTTGTTTGTTTCTAAAATACACATGCTTCAGTTTCTGGATAAGCTGTGTTTGATAATGCAAGCTCTGCCTCTGCTATCACAGAACAGTTCCTTATCCTTCTCTTTTGCTGTAAACAAGGATAAATGGTTATGCTCCCTTAAAGCTGAAGTCTTGTGTCAGTCACATCATATAAACACGTTCTCTTTTTCCCTTGCATTAGTGTCAGGGAAGAAAATGACAGCACTGCTGATTTCCTTCATCCTTTTACTTGTTTCAAATCTTGGAGTCATGATACATAAGCGAGCCCAGGACTATTTTATCCAGCCCAGAGCTGATGTGCAAAATGTAATTATCTTGGACAGGGACATCTCTCTGTAACCTGCCTGCTCAACACGTCAGCTCTTTGTTCTCTGGCAGTGTAAAACCTGGTGTCTCATCTCACTTTAGCTCTGCTATTGCTCCACATCTTTCACTCCACCTTCAGTGTTTGTTTCTGCAATGCTTTGCTCAAAAATGTAAAAGCTGTCCTGTCATAAGCAGAAACATGCAGCAGTGAATAAACAAATTAAAAGTTCTTATCTCCCTGTCTTGGCTGGTCATTAAGACAGATGCATAAAACATCTGTACTGGCCATCATTCACTGCCAGGATCCTGGCCAGTCCAGCACAGCTGAACAGCCCATTTCCCTAATGGAGGGGAGAGTCAGCAGCAATCATTCTGACAATAATGCTTCCATGGCCATCCCTCACTGCAGGAGCTGGGAATGTGCTGTGCTAAATAACATCACCCAGGATTGCACTGCACACAGGCTAGAAGGTATTAGAAAAATTACTCCTTTTTATAAAAGTGAATTATTGCATGGGAATCGAGCTCAATATCCAGTGCCATTACTGATGTAAAGATTAAAATTAAAATTGCAGGACAGATTTGAAAATTGGAGCCCTGCTAGGTACCTCTCCAGGTACCTATTTTATAGTTGTACACTGGATATTTGCTGTGTTTACAAAATATGTAGATATTTATCAAAAAGATCTCGTGGTGTCTTGTGCAACAGGGATTGCAGGCATACAAGAAATATTTAACCCAATGACTAAAATAATTTTCCCCTCCTTTTATAGTCTGTCACTGTCACATTTTAAAAAAGTGTGAATCTCTTTTGAATCCCCCCACTAAATTTGCAAAATGAGAACTTTAACCATAATTTCCATTAAGCTGTGAAACTTGGTGCTATGTGGGAATTCAGGTATGTATTTTATTTATGTATAATTTATGGAGATGCTTAAATAAATTTACTTTAAATGTGGTTGCTAGTCATGAAAGTAAAAGCTGAACTTTTAAAAAACTTTGCATTTTGGAAAGCCACAAAAACAATCTCTTAAATTCATGGAAGGAAATACTTTGGCCTTGAATAATGTCCCTAAAAAATGCAGTGGAATTTTCTCACAAAAACCTTTGTCATGAACAAATGACTCACAAGTTTCAGTGTCGTGTATTTGAGTATCTGAAAATGAATGAATGCATTATGCATTACTGGACATGTTAAGAGCTGTAAATAAAAGTATTACCCTCCTACCTATACAATACTTTTTTTCTTCCATCTTTGATGGATTCCCAGTGCCAGAGGGCAGGCTCAGATGGGAGATTGGGCAGGAATTGTTCCCTGGCAGGGTGGGCAGGCCCTGGCACAGGGTGCCCAGAGAAGCTGTGGCTGCCCCTGGATCCCTGGCAGTGCCCAAGGATGTCCAGCTTGGACACTGGGGCTGGGAGCAGCCTGGCACAGGGGAAGGTGTCCCTGCCCAGGGCAGGGGTGGCACTGGATGGGATGTTGCCTCTTCAGCCCTGCCTGGGATCGATTTTCTGCTTTGCAAGTGCATTGAACACCACCACGGAGTTTGTTCTTTAGGAGAGGAGTGGATTAAAGCACATTTCCTTGTTTTGAATTGTTTCCTGTGGGATGTGTTTGTGCAAAAACAAAGTGACTTGTGAAATAATAACCAACAAAACTGCACAGACACGGTGCTGATGGCAGAAGGGTGGGGAAGGAGCCCAGATGTTTTACACAGCCCCACACTTGCTGCTCCTGAAAGGATCAACAGATGTTTCTTGAACATGTGCAAAGATTTATGCTGGTTCTTAGTTTACAAGATTTACTCCACAGCCCTGAGGTGTCCCAAGAAAATTCCATCTCTTGGGTAAAACATTTTCAGTGTGCCCACATTGATTTCTGAAGTACTTACTGATTAGAGCACAAACATTTACAGTAAATAAGTTATCTGTGAATTCAAGTAGGGGTTTTGTCTTTAAACAGCTTGTGCTTTTAACACATTTCTTCTCAAGCCATAATTATCCAGTAAGTCATTTCATGATTCTTATTCCCAAGACAAACAGTACACTGTAACATTTCATGTTCAGGGAGTCAAGAGCAAGCCTGTGATCAGTGCTGGAGCTCTGATTGTTGTCAGGTCACCAGGAGGGAGCCCTGCTCTGGAGTGATTGACGTGACTGTGATGGGCAGCTGAAGCTCTGGGAATGCCTTCATCCTCCTGAAGCAAAGGGCAAACTCCAGAGCTGATGCTCTGTGGGCCACTCCTCATGCCATGTGTTAGTCTGAGAAAGGGGCAAACACTGGTGGAATTGTCTGACAATTGTAACTGCAGTGCTTTGTGCCATTGGGGAAAGGAAAATCCTTTTCTATTCAGTATTCCTGGGGCAATGAAACAAGCTGGAAAATTGGAAGGGCCTTCAGAGGAATCCATTCTTATCCTTGCTGAGGGAATCCATTCTTATCCTTGCTGCTCTACACTGAGGAAACATTTGCATGGGGAATAAAACCTCACTGTATTGCAGAGCCTGATGCAGTCCCACAAGATGTGGAGAAACCAGGAAATGCTCACCTCAAGCAAGTGATTTCCTCAGTGTAAACAATGTGTAAAAAGTAGCAGATAGTGGTGGTGTTTAAGCAAGCACAGTTTTTATTTTAATAACTTGAATAGTGCACAATCTAAGAGTTTTACGCTTATTTGCATATAAAAATCTATACAGATATATGTGTGTGTGTGCTTGTGTGTGTGCACATATACATAATACATAAAAAATACAAAGAGTGTTAATTGGTCTAATTAGGTTACAGTGATAAGTGTCTTTAGAAGGTGGAGGTTCCATGAAATAAATGGAATTTCTCCTCTAATTGGCTGCAATTTTCATAACTCTTTCTTAATTTATCTTCTTGTTCATAGCAGCTCGAACTTTAGAGACAGAACACCAGCTGTTCGAAGTGACTTCCCTTCTTGTACCTGCTTCTACGTTTATTTATTTTTTATGCAATGCATGTGCTCAGAATTAAGTTTATTACAAGATTTTGCCTGGGCAAATCTCTCCTCTTTAAACAATGAAAGGCAGAAGTATTTCTCTTTGGGTGTTGCCTGCAAATCAATTGCACTTAGTTTAGTTTGGACCCCAAAGCTTCCCTTTATTAAATATCACAACATAAAAATCCAACTGTACTTTTGATGAGTAGAATCAAACATATTTCATATTACTTGGACCTCGATGCAAAATTTAAAAGTAAACTCTGAAAACTACATGGTCCTCTTGCTTGAGACAAGTGATAAACATGAACCTGAAACCAGAAGGAAAAAGCTGCAGAGGAATTGTGCACTTTCAGGTAAAACACTTTCTGTGCAGAGGATCCCATTCCCATTTCTTTAATTCAGGAAGAATTTCTCTTCATCACAAGGCTGAAGGGTCACATGCACTTTTCCAAATAAACTCTGTATTGGGATTCAGTATTGGTAGCAAGAAGGGAGAACAGTATTGTGTGGAATCCCAGAAACAAATAAAAATGCTTTATTTTATTACAGATTCCTTTTGCTTTTTCTCTTTTTTTACACTCCTAAGCAAAGCTTTGTTTGATTGACTCCCTGACTGAACTCAGATTTAGTTTGATGCATTTTCATCTTTGTCATTAACACAAGCACAGGGGATAACTGTGAGACACTTGCTGGAGCTGATACCCTGAGCACTTCTGGAGTAATTCAGCAAAGTGACTATTCTGCTTTCTGACTCAATCTTCTTGCAATCCAATGTGCCCAAAAAAAGAACATATTCCTGGCATGGTAATAACTAGAGGTAGGGGTAGACATAAGAGCTTCTGTTCAGGGGTTTTTCTGTCCACTTCTCACAGAGAACTGAAGTTAAATACTTTGGGGTTTTTCTGTATACTGTGTTAGATTTACAGTCCTGGGATCTCAGTGGAGAAATTCCCATTTTGTTCAGTGGATTGCAGAAGTAGCCTCTCACAAGAAAGTCTCCTGCAATTTTTTCTTCTCTAAATTATTGTGTGTGAGCTTTATTCCTTTGGGAAAATGCATGAAGGAATGTCTCTTCCTTTTGTCATACAAGAGTAACACAGACTTTCTTTACCTCTTCATCTGCTTAGCAAATATTTTACCTGATGGTTTCCAGAGTGGAAAAAAATTTACTTTCTATGGCAATTAATATTGTTCAGCTTGGATACATTTAATATATGTAGTGGGGCTTGTTTTGGCTTATATACAAAATGTCTCTATTTCAATTTCAAGTGATAAAAAAATTTCATTTTCTGTTAGACCTTGCTGTGTATGTGTACAAATTACAGTTCTACTTTCAGTAAATGGAATATAATAGTTATTTACTTGGTAGGATTAAAGCATAAAGATATATATAGAAAACTGTCTTTTTATCATTTCCCACTTTTTTTTTCTTCATGTTCCCTCTCTGTTTGAGTAGATCAACCCTCTCATATTTTATCCTAATTATGCCTGTAGATCAAATGCTTGTGGGGCTGTGATGTTGCAGAGAATGTGCCCAGTTGATAACAATGGTGCTTGTACATCAACAGACAGTAAAACAGGTGATAAAGCACAATCTGTTTGCTCAGTGCTGTTGATACTTTGATTGGGATGTGAAGGGAAACATTTTATATTGGTTTGGTTTCCTGTTCAATAGAATTTAGAACAAATCTTTCCTCAGAAAGGAAAGGCTTATCTTTCTCATTTAATCGTGTTTGATGTGTGTTCTAAGGCAATTAAACAAGTGAGATCTTCATAGCCTGAATGTACCTAAAGCTGCAAATGTTTGTGTTTGAACAACAGAGAGAGCGATGCAGGTTTGATGTTCAGAGCACCTGAACACCAGTGTGCTACAGAAAGGTTGTGTTCTCCTTAAAATTCCACTCAGCTGTTCAGAATGTGGTGGAAATCTGGTTTTGGTAATAGTGCAGTTGCAGCTTTTTAAGAAACAGAAATTGTAAATGGGCTCAGTGCACTTTAAAGACCTAGATTTTGTCATAGTTGGTGGCTCATTGTGTGGGACCCAGTAAAACTCAGTTACCTGTGAGAATTGTGTGCTGTGTACTGGAGGCTGCATTCTCCTGCTGCCACTGAGTGCCTCGTGCTCAGGAGGGATGTGCTGAATGAGAAATCTTTAACCAGCACATGGGATTGAAGGTGATGCTGGCTCTGTTTGCATCCCACCTGTGCCAAAGCAAACTGGCTGAACTTCATGGACTGTCCAAGCAGAGAGCTTCTGAATCTCAGCTCTGTTTGCCACCAAATCTAAATCCTAAGTCAAGTGTAAATACTAAAATGTCCATCAAGAAGCAGCCTGGAATATTGTTTGGAATGTGCACAACGTGCTGTGAGCTAATGCAACATGAGAAGTTCAGAGATGTGCTGTGCCTGGAGAGGAACAAGTATTTTATTATTATAAATTATATTTCCTTCTTCTAAAGGGCTACAGAGGCCAGCTGAGCACAATAGCAGCAGTTTTATACCATTAATGACATTTTCATCATGAATAGAAAAAATTAAATGTATGAAACTGCTGTTATTGGAGTGATCCCAGATCTGAGCAAGAGAACAGTGAGATGGAGGGAGGGAGGAGTGATGTTCCTGTTGGTGTTACTTTCCTTTCCTTTGGCATGGCAAGGGACTGTTGCTGGTTTTGTGCAGAGAACAGGAAGAAGCAGTTTGCAAAGATGATGAAAATCACATTTCCAAGCTTTCAAAGGAACTACAAGTCTTGTGTCAATGGAACTGTGTCAATGAAGGCAGGGCTGGGGACCTGCAGAAATAAGGAAAGAGCTGGTGCTGCTGCTGTGGGTCTCCACAGAGCCAAGCAGGAGAAGAAGTGTGATAAACATGGATATCTCAAGGCTGCTGCTGCTGCAGTTTCCATGGTGGGAAGGCAGAGCCTCTGCTGACCTTGTTTGCAAACAAAATTCCAGAGGACCTGTCTGGATTTATTTTGTTTTAGCTGGATACATTGGTGTGTATCACTCTCTAAGAGTCAGCCTGTTCTGCTTCAGAATCCTCAAGGCTTTCTGGTTTTATTTAAGTACAAGGTGATAGTGGAATGCTGGTGCCTGTTCCATTCAGTTATTGAATGCATATTTGACCTAGAACCTGTTAAGCCTGTGGAGTCAGAGCAGAAGAATGAAGCACAGGAGAAAGTGGCAAACTTTAAAGAAAAAGAATTCTCAAACCACTAATAAGAAATATGATTTTTTATTCTGTTCAATAGCATTATCACAAAATTGGTGGCATTTGGATGAGCATATTTCATATTTGTGTGTGTAACACCAGACCCACTATCACAGTTTTCCTGTTCATCTCTAGAACTGTCTTTATATTTTCCACTAGTTCCCTCTTATGCCATGGAGCTGCTATCACTCAGTGCTAATGAGAATAAAAACCAGCAAAAATTCTATTTGAAAGTCCTTATACCCCAAACAAGTGATTGGATATTTAGCTTGAGAGCTGTGTGTGCTCAGCCTTTATAACTAGGGCATCTTTTTAGATACTTATTATTGTTTTATGTTTCATACATGTTTGAAAAGCCCTTGTGACTAAGTGTATCATTAAAGGAATAAACACAATCTTCAGTCATAGAAAATATTTTCCCCAAGTTTTATAGATACTCTAGCACTCAGCTTCTATCAGATCTTTGTTTTCTCAGAGATGAAAGGCTGAGAAGAGCCCTGTGAATGAAAAGAAACAAGTTTCTGGTCCCTGCCCCAAGTGATCCTTCACGATATTTTTGCAAATGCACAAACTGTGCTAGGAGAAAAAGACAAACCTAAGAGAGGAAATAAATAACCTTGTCTGAAAGTAATTTCTCCTGTCCTCTTCCAGCCTGTCAGGATGATTAGCTCTGTGGGGGCTTGTGGGGAAGCACAGGAGCCCTTGAAGTGCCTGTGTGATGAGCAGTGGCTGTCGGACTCTGAGAGCCACTGCTGCAGCTGTGAAACCATCAGAGGAGAGCAGCAGGAACTGAGCCTGGCACTGCTGGATTTTTCAGCCTTTTTTGGCCTGTTCTGTCTGTCCTTTCAGTTAAAAGCTTCAGTTTAGGTACAGCTTCCTGCTGGGGTGCTGCAGGCAGTGTGAACAGTTCTGTCAGCTTTGGCCCCCTGTCCCACAGCGTGTCCCCAGTGCTGTCCTGTTGCCCTGCTTTTGCAGGGTTCCATGGTTGTAACTTTGTAGTACAAGTTTCCCAAGCTTTTTCTGTAAACATGGTCCTTGTTTTTCCTAACTGGCCGGGATTGCTTTGCACTTGTAGATTGTTTTTCATTCCTTTCCCCTGGGGCAGAGAAAGATGTTTGACCATGTAATTATCCTGTAAACTTACAGAGGTGTTAACTCCTCTCACCAATCGCTAATTGTCTATAGAAACATATATAAATAAAAAAATAAAGAAGGGCAGCCCCTTTTGGTTGGTCCTGCCTAGAAATTCAACTACTGCTCTAAAACCTGCGTGTTTCTTCTGTTGCAGCTGTACAACACTGTCCCACCCAGCAGTGCACTCCCCACACCCCTGGATGGATCCTGCAAGGCTTCCCTCAGCTGCCTCCAGCCCTCACTATCCCTGGGGGCTGTGGCAGGTCCAGCACAGCAGCTCAGGTTCTTTGCACTGAACCAAGCCCCAAAGTACTGATGTTTTAGGGCCCCACAGAGCCTGACAATGGGCCAGAGGGGCTCTAGTTGTAGGGTCACTGAAACATTTCCTATTCCAGGCAGTGATTTGTGTCATGCCCCTGGTGTGAACCACGACTGACACGCTGAAGGTGAAAGCTCCATTGCAAAACAAACCCTGGAAAGCCAGGAGCTGCTCTTCTGTTTGATCTTGGTGCTCAGCCACAGCTCTAAATGTCCTTTTTATCAACTGTGGCAATTTGCCTGCATGACTTCTGGCTTTTTAGCTTTAACCCAGTCGTGGTTACCAATGGTGGTAGCAGCAATCTTTCCATCTTGTACATGTGGAGCTGCCATAGCACATATGATTGTTTTTCTACATATAAAAACTCTGCATGTTAATATGGATTTGGTTTAGACATGTTCATGTGAGGGCATAAAAATGCAAAGAGGCAAGAGCCAGGAAAAAGCCCTGTGAAGGTTAAGATCATTATTTGTGTCTTCCTCTACTTTAATGCTCCCCCCAGCATGAGGAAGGTTTAAACTTGATTTCTCCCCATTTCTGGTAAATCCTACAGCATATAGTAAGTGAAATAAAACTAACACTGGAGCCTGACTAACCACAACCCTCTCCTGCAAACAAACTGCAATTTGAGGAAATTGAACATGGGAGAGTTCTCTGCAGTTTCTTTCCTCCTTGCTGTGCCTGTGACTTTGGGAGCATCAATGCATTTTGTAGCTAACATCCATCAGAGAAAGCAGAAAGCTGCTTGGTGTCCAGAGAATCACAGAATGGGCTGGGCTGGAAGGGAACCTCAAAATGTTTTTCCACCCCTTGCCATGGGCAGGGACACCTTCCCCTGCCCCAGGCTGCTCCCAGCCCCAGTGTCCAAGCTGGACATCCTTGGGCACTGCCAGGGATCCAGGGGCAGCCACAGCTTCTCTGGGCACCCTGTGCCAGGGCCTGCCCACCCTGCCAGGGAACAATTCCTGCCCAATCTCCCATCTAACTCTCTGTCAGTTTGAAACCATTCTCCCTTGTCCTGGCACTCCAGACCTTTGTAAATTGTCTCTCTCCATCTTTCTTGCAGGTTCCTTGAGGTGCTGGAAGGCCACAATGCAAGAATATGTAGAAACTTTACTTAAAGCTGTAATTATCATTTGAGAAACAGAGAAATATTCTTCATAAATCTGAGGCAAAGGCTCATATTTTTAAGTGGGAGTTGCATTATTATCTGCTATTCCTTTGTTCTGTGTTCTATTGTTATTTCTTTTAAGGTGACCTGAAATCAAGCAAATATTTACATGATGTTCTTATTGCCTGGTGATCAGCAGCAACATTGCTTTTACCTTTAGTGCTGAAGCTCTGTCAAACTTCAAATTTTCATGGATTGCTAATTTTCTATGTCTTGCTTTTGAAAAGCTGTGCATACCCACATGCTAATGTACCTTAACTGTGCATTTAGCTTTTATAGTGACGTGCAGGACCCTAAGGGTTCTGTAGAGCCACTGGTTTCCATACTGGATATATCTGAAATGGCTCTGGAATGGGTGGTTGGATATTGCAACTTCAGTTTCAGAGGGAGAGCAGTCAGTTTGTAAGTGGCAGCAGTGGATTTCTAGATGGTTCCTCCTTCACCCTTAAACTTGAAGTACAGTATAGATTTGTAAATCAGGGTGAATTATTTGAATTTAGGTAATCTGAGGTAAAAGGGGAAAACCTATTTTCAAAATATAAGTTATCTAACCTGTCTTTATCATCTTTAGAAAAGAACTGTCAGTGAGAACATTATTGCCTAACAATGGGATCCTAATTTTCCTTTTCTCTCATCAGCCTGCTCTCCTTTCAGCTTTCTTGGCTTTCCAGCAATTGATTTTTCTATAGGAACAAACTTCATTCTACTCAGCTTGCCAACTTTAAGGTATTTTTTTCTTCCTTTACTGTTTTTACCTGGGCTTCTCCACAATGGTTGCTTAAGACATAAAGTTAGTTGGCCTTCAGTTATTTAGGAAAACAGCCTGAAAGTGAATGCCTTTTAGTAATTTCTTTTTTCTGCAGTATTTAATGCTGCATTTTCCTACAGTGACTCAGCAAAGGTACTGGAAAAGGAAGTTCTCACATATGATCTCACACTGTGTGTGTTTGTATACCTTGACTGAAGCTAAAACATATACTAAAGTAGTGGCATATAGCACTCAGAGATATTAAAGGAAGAAAAGCACAATTTGTTGCTATTTCCTCAATATAGGACCATTCCTTGAGACTGAAGTGCATCAGCTTTTCCTCTGAACTAGTAAAACAAAAGTGTGGGGATGTTGCCCATGCAAGAGATTAAAGGGAGGTCTGGGAAGAGGAATCAAGTGCCCAAGTCATTGGGGGAAAGTGTGATTTCAGAATCAGGCAGGAAACAGCCATTGTCATAAGTTTAAAAAATTAAATTATGGCATGACTACACTGAGCAATAATTGAGCATCTATGGCAGGCAGTGCTTGCAATTAAAAATAAACATATCAAACTAATTCAATATGAAACTTGAAATCAAGTTTTGATTGAAATAGCAACAGAAGAAACCTTTATTTCATGAGAAAGGGAAGGAGGGTCTTTCTGGCCTAGGACAGTTAATAAATCTGCTATCCATGGCAAATGATTAGATATTAATAATAATTTATTAAACTGCATAGCGTACTCATTTCACAGAAAAGATAGTTAAGCTGGTAGAAGGACACAGAGGGATTTAATTGCAATTTTCTTGTGCTGGTACATGCCACTGACCAAATTTTCAACTGCCAGTGGACACCAAACACTGAAATCCAGGCAGTCCTGCTGCAAAAACTAAACTGCAGTAGTAACTTGGAAGCCAAGCTGAGAAATGATGTGGAAATGTTTCAAGAGAACCAGCCACTGAAGCACTGAGAAATTTGATTAACAATCCTGTTTTGGCTCTTCATTTTCAATTGTGCCTCTTTCTTACAAACATTTAGCATTTTCTCATCTTTTTCAAGGCAGATCTACATGTATATGAGTTATAAATAGTGTATCATTTATTCTTCTACAGGGTTTTTAATTTAATCATAAATGTCTACTTTTGGGCTTTCTGTTGGCAGTCTGAGATCTTTAAAGGAATCAGTGATAAAACATAGCATGTTACAATATGTTCTAGAAACAGGGCTGGCTACAGGGTCAGTTTCATTTTAGTGGCAGAGAATTTTAGGAATAACTCACTGGCTACCCTGGTGCAACCATCTCCAGCATTTACAATGTATGCTTGGATTGAAATCTTCTTTATAGGGTAGTGGATAACCCCCAAATTAATTCTTGCTCTTTATGAAATCTAGAAGAGAGTCTAGATTATATGCTAAATTAATATTAGTAATATATTAATGCTTGGGGACAGCTTGGTTTGGTGTTCTGGTTTTGTTTTTTGGCTTGCAGTTTGTGTGGACTTTTTCATATTTTTAAAATCTGACTCAGATTTCATCACTCTTGAAAAAGAAAACAAAAAAGCAAGGAAAAAAAAAATCCCACCTGATTTTGGTATTTTGAAAGAGAAGGGAAAGAAAAGGGGATTTGTATATACCAGAGAGGATGGGGGGAATAAATCTCAAAAAACACCACAGCAATAAGAGACCTTTCCTTTGCTACTTTGAGTGGGATTACAGGTTCACAGAGTTTAGAGTTTGCAAGCACAGGATGATGCATGAGCTTTTTGCTTCATTTCAGAAGTGGAATATCATGAGAAATTTTCTCCTTTGATTAAAACCTGCCTTTTTTCTGTGACTTGGCATCCAATTATTATCTCCAGACCACCTCTGACCCAGCTGAAAGCTGTGCTGCCACTCAGTCCATTTTATCCCAGTCAATATCCACAGGTTTGAGACAAAAAGCACCAGATCAATGTTTGTAGGCAGCTGTTCCTGGCCAGGTTGGCTTCACCCTTCCCACTGTGTCTTGTTTCTGTGTTTGACATGTGCTTTATGAATTTTGGGACATGGGATGAAGCTCAGTCTGTTGCATCCTGTTCTGTGAAAGTTGGAAACTTTATCCTGTGCTTCATTCTGCTCCAGAACAGAATTTCACCTCAGCTCCCAGTAAATGACGGAAGATGCTCCTCAGTGTTCTCAGGGGCCAGAGCAGCTGAAATGAGATTTACAAAGAAGCAGCAGTTCATTGATGTTGTTTTTAAAAGCTTTCCACCATTCCTTAGAAACATGTCCTCGATGCTTGGGGCTGCCACCTCCAGCAGGACGTGGCTGTGGCAAAGCATCCCTTTGGTCCTGCTGATTCCAGAGTCTTTCCAGGTATTACACAGAATGTATTTGGGTGGTTTTTATGTTTCTGCATTTCCTTTTCCTTAATGGTCTGCTGTTCCTTCAGTGCAGGGCAAGGTGAACCTCATAATATTTACAGCTTTTCTCCTTCAAGTGCTGCACTGTTGCTGTTAAACCTCCAGAAGAGGAGCTGCCACCTGGGCTGAAGGTGTGAGTTGGGCTGGTGATAGGAGCAACTCCATTAAAGCTTATTCAAGGCTCTTCCAGATTAATTGGCTTTTATGAGCTCTAAACAACAAAGGGAACAAAACAGCTGAATAGTGTTTAATTCAATATTCCCTCTCTGTGGAAGAGTGATGCTGTTATTGGGCATCTCAGTGAGCCTTGAGCAGCTTCTCCATTTTCCCAGTCCATTTGTCTGCCTGTGCAGAGCCTCACATCCCCTCGTGCAGGGCTTTGGTTTTTGGGAGCTTCCCTGCAGAGCCACTGGAACTGTCTTGACTTCACAGCTCAACTCAGACCCCATTAATGCCAATTATTGCTCTTCCATTTTGCAAATAGGCCACATGGATATGATTTAATGCTCACATTTCTCCTAGGGTACACACTCAACCTTAGGAGAATGAGTGAGCCAGGAAATAACTTGGGGTTTTAATTCTTAATTAAGAAAAAACAGTTGGAATTCAGACAAACTACCACGATCCCCCAGGGAAGCTCACAGAAGAAGGTAAGAGGTCCTTGTGCACTGAGGAAATTAGGTCAGAACACACCCACATTTGTTCTGTTTGTAATCCAGATTTGACTGGCATTAAATGATAATGGACAGATGGAAGAATCCCATGCAAGAGATCACCTGGTAATTTATTATTTTTTTTTTTTTTTGGCCAGGTTGACTGCAAATCCATCAAAATCTCTGGTTGTTAGAACAGCTAATGGGTTCCTAATTAGAAATTAGCCAGCCATATTAATAATATATAATGTTTCTTAAGTCTGTCAACCAAGAGAATGAAACTGTTAACAGCCTAACTGCCAGGCTGAATCATGCTGATTTAAAAATATGATTTTAGCTAAAATTTAGCCTTTTACCTCATCATGACCAAATAATTTTGTGGTGAGTTGTAACAATTTTTGCCAATTAATTCTACACCAACCTCTTTTAATGACCAATCTGAATATTTAAGAACTTCACAGTATTAGTGGTGGTACTGTTTGTTGAACAGCAGTGTTTGTATGGATCTAATTATTTCAGTAAGGAAAAAAAAAAGGCTGCTTATTTGGCATTTCTGAAGTAGAGAAATAAGTTGCCTTGATCAGGAGATGTGAAATTAGTAAACCTACAGATTTAGTTTGGTTGATTGTGTTTGGTCAATAAAAAATAATGTTTTGTTGGGAAAAGTCTAAATTAATTCAAGGTGCTTACAATTAAATAAAGTATTTACTAGGATAAAAAACCAGAGCTATTGCTTGATTTAATTTCTTTCTTGAAGGCTCTGCAGATTAATTTTGTTCTGTCCTCCATTTGAGACAGCAGCAATGGGCACAGATAAAATTAAGAAATTGCTTGGAAAGTTATTTACTTATGTCTACTTCACTGGAGCAGTGTATTTTGATATAAGTGAGATTTCAGTGAATGATACTGTTGGGTTGTTAATATAAATCAAAGAAAAAGAGGTGTTACCCTCAGGCAGACTGGATTCAAGTTTGGAGGGTAGTGGGCCAGGGAAATGCCAATGCCTTGTCTGGTTCTGCAGAGGTTAAAGAGCAAACATCTAAACTTGGGACAATCCTGGAGTCATTATTTATGTGGAGGTGAGCTTGGGATCTGACTGTGTCCTGGAAATTTGGGAAGTCCCCTGAGACACACAAACCCAAACCCTGCTATTGAATGCTCTACTGAATACTCAGGTGTCCCAGGCAGCTCCAGCAGGGTCCCCTGGTTCAGCCCAGGCTGAAATCAGGGATGGCCACTGTAGGGGTTGTGGCCCTGGGTTACAAAGGACAAATCCCCTTGGTGGATCAGTCCAGAAGATGGGGGCTTACCCCCATCCTGGAAGAATCAGTGGTTTAGACCACGAAGAGGTCAGACCAATCCCCAAGTTGCAATTGGTTTGTTATAATGTCTGTTAACAGTAGCTTTCTAGAAAGTTCCACTTTACTTGGTTGTTAATTCGTTGTCCCTTCCCGAATCCTCCCCTCTCTCCACCTAAGTGGTTGCCATCCCGCTGCCCCTCCCTGACTCCTTCCCTTCTACCTAATCTGATTGGTTGTTCTTGGAGTTCATAAGGTGATGTACGGGGCTTCTCGGGGCTCTTGTCCCTGGGGTCCCGCTTTGGAAATAAAGTTCCTCAGCATACCTACACAAGAGCCTCTCCTGTCCTTCCTCCACTCCCTCGGGTCTTCGAGCTGGGAACCCACAGCTAGCCTTTCCTCTGAGAGCTGTCTGCCCCATCGGAATCTCTGAGATTCCCTCGTTTGTGCCACCTCCTGAGCAGAGTCAGGCGATTCGGGGACGCGGTGGTTGCAGGCGGCGGGATCCTCAGGGATCACCTCCCAGACCCCGGATCGACCCAGCAAGAGGGCAAAAAACAATAGTAATAGGCCACTTTGCAAAAGCTCCTGGGAATCTTTTGAGACCTTTTAGCCAGGACATTTCAGAATATACAGCTGGAAGCAAATGATGTGTTTGCCAATGAACAGCTTGCACAAAGGTGTCAAATTTGGATACAATCCAGAATACTTCTGCAAATAATTGAGAAATGTAACAGAATTTCACAGAGTTGGACCCTGATAATTTTTAAAAAAACTCTTTTTCAAAGCAGAGAGGAGTTAAAATTATGTGTCCTATGCAGAACCTTAAATGATGAGGACATTTTTGGTATACTTTTCTGTTTTATTCCTCCTTAAAAAAGTGTTATGAATCAAGATAATGGTGGGACTCAGTGATCTGAAAGATTCTTTCCAACCTAAACGATTCTTGTGTTTCTAAGAAAGGGCAAAAGAGGGAAATACTTTTATTCAAGGGATTGATGCTCATCGTTTCTTTGTACCCTGGTATTTTCAAAAAGCCACTTGCTTCAAAGTATCAGACAACTGAGGAATTGATTTGGACTTGTAGGTGAGTTCAGAAAAAGAAATGTGTGTGCTGTGGTCAATATTTTAGCTTTAATGGGAATTTGAGTATTCCAAAGCTCACTCAGACAGTTAATGGGCATTTTAGACTTCACTAAGGCCCAAAGTAATGTTCTCTAATTCTTGCAAATAAATATTTTAAGGTTTCTCTTTTCTAATGTGAGTGCTCAGATAATTGAGGCAAAGTGTTGGTGTTTAATAATTGCAATTAATTTTAATTGTAAATGTACATTTCCAGAGGAAAAATTACCTAAAGCACCTTTGCAGTTTTTTCAAATGTGAACAGTAAATCCTGAAAGTGCCTAAAGCACTAAAAGCAAACAACAACAAAGGTACCATAATTGTTGATTTAGGCCACATTAAAATTGAATAAACTCCTAATAAGTAAAAAAATAAGCTGAGGTGAGTACTCATTAATCTCATTTTAAGTAACTAGAAGCAAAGCAAGAGTGTGTTGGGTTTTGGCAGAGGTGCTGGAGAGTTTTTGCTGGCAGAGGGATGTACAGACTGTGGTGGAATATTGCCCGAGAACTGCAGGAGTTCCTCTTACAGGGCTGCTGATTCATACAGTACAGGCAGACTGCTTATTAAGACTTATTAAGAGTGGTTGGAGTGTCCTAATTAGTGTTCTGTGTTCTGTGCTTGTTCCTGTGATGGCACTTGAAGGTCAAAAAAAAAACCCCAGGAAAACAGATTAAATGAACTGAAAGATGCAGGGCCGTTTCTGCATCTTTCTTTTCAGCAAGTAGATCCTTTTAAAGCAGTAGTTTGTATGACTCAAGATGGGAACACAGCGGTTTTGCTCTTTAAATATGAGTTTATACAACTTTACCATTTGGGAGTTGGCAAGATGCTGATAATTTAAGCTTTTTTTTCTGTAATATTCACTGAAAAAAAGTGCTGCTTTTTGGGTTGTGGGGGTATGAACCAAAGATCTGCAGCCTTGCTGGAAATAACAGCAATAATCTTGTGTGATGAGGCCAAGTTGCTGTGGCTTCAAGGTAACCTCAAATTAATATTAGGAGGTTGTGTTGGGGTAATAGGGAATGATATTTTTATTTGAAACTACAGATCTGTGTCTGGGAGTGGTTGTGCTAAAGTGTTTCTTGGCAAATTTGAAAAAAACCTCATCGTTAATTTTGCTTTTGAGGATATTAATGACTTTATGGTAAAGCTTAATGAAAACCCCAGCACATTAACTGCTCTCTCCCCTTTTCTCTAGTACATATGCATTTATGATTACAGTGGTTATTCTTAAAAGTTTTAAGCATGGGCTCTGTTGGAGAAAGCTCAAACGTGTAACAGAAAAGTGCCCCCTGAATTCGAAATGGCTTAGACTGAAATTCAGGGTGTTACAGCAAAAGCCTCATCCTGTTTGCTGAGGAAACCAGTAGCATTTGTGTCACGTTTTTTCCCTGTCAGACCACAGTTAATTCAACGAAATCCCCAGAAACTTTTCCAATGACCATTGCTTTGGTGTCAAAAACAACATTAGCCATAAACATTCCTCACCAAAACAAACAAGCAAAAAAAAACCCCAGACAACCAAACACACCCTAGAGGAAAAAGATGTGAAAAAAGAAGCTGGACTATCCAAGGTGCCATTATATTCTGAATTACCCAAGAAAGTGTGGCTCTGTTTCCAGGATACAGCTCTCAGCATGCACACACAAACTGTGCTGCATTGTTAGCCCAACCTTGCAGAAACTCTCTGCAGCCAAACGATGCTCTCAGCAAAGGTGTGAATGTGTCACTTCAAATGAGAGGAGCTGCTGCTGCTCATGATCTGTTTGTTTTCAGGATTTTACAGTGTTAAAGCAAACTGTGTTAATTCCTAGTTTACAAATTGAGGAGGCCTTTACTGCACTCAATCCATGGTGAAACTCACATTTTAGTTCATAAATGGAGCCAAACCAGACAAGCACAGCTCAGTTAAATATGAATGCAACTAAAAGCAGATACAAATGTGAGATACTTCTTTATTTATGACTTATCCCTTTTAAATCTCTGCGTAATCTAAGAGAATTCTGAAAACTGCTAAAGGATCTGGGAGGAAGAGATGAACATGTCTATGGATGGCACTTTCAGCTGGAATTACTGAGTATAAATTTATTCTAGCAAACAAATTTTAATTAAAAATAAAAGTTCCAGAGATGAATTTGATTGCTACCATTGACTTTGGAGAACTCTGACTGGGAAGCTTTGCTGAAGTTTTTTGTTGGCCTGACAATTAAAACAATTCACTGTCAGAAGACAGAGCCTTGCTGTAGCAGAAAACAGCAACTGCAGGAAGAAGGTGATACAAATCCAAGGGATGATCTACCAATACTCAGTTCTTACAAAACCTGAGGGTTTTTTTTTTCTGAGAGCCAACACTGTCCCCCTATACAAACCTGGTCCAACAAACTCCTCAGACAGCACAAAGTCAGTGTAAGTAGTCTGTGCTCCCTCTAGCCTTAGGGTGTTCTGCCACTTGCCAAAAAACCACAGCAGCAGCTGCTCATGGAACAGTGGTCAAGAAGCCGGTCTGGAGGAAATAATGCCATTTCTTTTAGGCAATTATTGCATTACAGAAGCTTTGAAGCCTTGAGCCCAAGCTTTGGATTGCAGTTGCAGGAACAGCTGCTGCTGATCCTGTGCTGAACCACACTGTGCAGTGAGATACGTGCTTTATCTGCTCTTCTTGGGTGGCATGCACCATAATACCAAATGAAAATGTGGCCACAGTCCATGTCTAGACTTCTGTGGTTGTCAGCTTTTCCAGGAAAGGGCAGGAGCCAAGATGAAGGGATGCTGAATGATCAGTTCCAGCTCCTGAACTATAACATTTTAGATTAAGGATGACCCAGTCTTTGGATTTTAATTTGGAATACAGAAAGGAGCTAAATTTTAGTTAGATTTGTGTAATTTTCTCCATTAGCAGAATTCTGTATGCCCTGATCCATTCTTCAATTTCTCCAATGATCCCAAACACATCTTCTCAATCTTCCAGGCTGTTCTTGCCCAGCAGCACTGTGAGTTTCTGAGATGTCTTTGCAGGATTGGATTTCCCTTTTCCTTTCATCCACAACAGGAATTCCCCCATCCCCATCTCCCCCTTTCCATCCCTAGCAGTGGCATTTGTTGCTCCCTGGAGTACTGGAAGAAATGTCATTAGGGGCTAGCAAAGTCTTTTTATTTTTTGTGAGTCTTTCAAATCTTTCACCTTTCTCTTGACCTAGTAGCTTGTCAGCTTCCCCTCACCTTCTTTATCTTTTACAGAATCTTTACCACCATTCAATTGGAAAGAATGAGCAAGTTTCTGGAGTTACAAACCTGTTTGAAGTGTAAGAAATCTGCCTGCACTTACAGAAACCCAGGTGAGCATAGCAGCACAAGCACAGTCAGCTTGGTCACTGGCTAAAACTCTTCAAAGGGGGTGAAACAGGAGGCAATAAGGGAGAAAAACCAAAAACCCCAAACTCTTGCACAGACTTAATATCACAATACAAGGGAGAATTTTGTGTTTGTATTATTCTGTGTGCAATGAATCCCAGGAAATGGATCTCCCACAGTCAGGCTTAATATAAATAACTCAAAAACATGTCTGTGCAGGGACAGGAGTTGGACTGGATGATCCCTGTGGGTCCTGTCCACCTCAGGATATTCCATGATTTTAAATATTGCAAATAAATATTTAATTTGCAGCTCCTGAAATCCTGTACCCTGCCCTGTTAATTTTTTTATTCACTGGTCACTATTTGTGTGGTGCAATCTGCTACTCATGCACAAAACCATCCAAAATGCACTGAAATGAAATGATCTTTCTTCTAAGTTAACTTGTTTAAAAAAGTAGTCAGAGGAAGGCACGCTATTTTTTCAGACTTTTCTTTGAAAAGTTACATATGTGGAATAGTAGGTGCAAAGTAAAGTTACCTGAAAGGACCATGATGAATTAAGATTTGAATATTTTGCCATCATTGCTGGTTTGAAAAATAATAATAACAGAATTATTTTAGTGAGAGCAATCCTTGATGTGATGATGAAGATGTTAGACCAGGATGGATGTAACTGGAGGGGAGTTAAATCCAAAAGGTGTTGTTTCCTGAAGTGCCAGTGTGTGGAACCTTGTGCAGCCTGGTTGTCACAATGTGTATTTGTGTGTTTAATCAATATCAGAAGGGTGGCACTGTGCCAAGGGGGTTTGTGTGGTCAGTACACACAAATCAGGCCATGCTGGAGCTGTAAGGGACATTCTGCTGTCCGTCACACCACAGACACATCAGAGGCAAATGCACAAGAATTTCAACCAAATGAGAATCAGAAAGTTTGCCTGTACACTCTGCTGCTGCATATTCAGAGCTGTGTTTTGTTCTCCTGTGAGCTCCCAGCAGCTCTGACAGCCTCTCCCTTTTGAGTCTGTGGGCAAACTGAAATCCTAAGTGTGGAGCTGCTGTGAGCTGTCCATCAGCATCCACTGCCTGGGTTATAATAATGCACCCAAACCCACCGTGGGAAACACCATGTGCTGCTCCCTCACCTTTAGCCACAGTCACATTCCACATTAAAGCTTCCTTCCCCCACCTTTAGCCACAGCCACATTCCACAGTAAAGCTCCCTAGGTGGGGAGCTGATCCATTCAAATGGGCTTTATGCTTTGGAAAGCCAGGATGTTGATACATCCCATGCTCAGCATTAGGACTTAATGGCAGAGTCAGGAAGGAAGAGAAAGGAGATAGAGAAGGTGATGAGGAAAAGGATTGATTTAAAAGGCCTCCTGCATTAATTATTGGGAATGGATGTGAGCTCTCATTAGGATGTACTGTGAATAAGGAGTTTGCCTTGTCTTTACTGGGACTCAAATCTTGGCTATTTAAATATGAGGCAGGTGACTAAAGCAGAAAATATTCTCATTTCCCTGCCTGTACTCCAACTGCAATGGGTGAACTGGGCCAGGAGCCTTTCACTGGTTGCTGTTTGTGAGCAGCTCTCTGATCTGCCATCACCCATTTCTGGGGCAGGACACCTGGGTCACCTGTCCTTCCTCTGGCTGGGGCCACTCAGGTGAGCACTGAAGGCTCAGAGAGGGTTCCCTGTCCTGTTCCAATGTGCTCTGGTGGAAGAGAATACAGCAGAATTTTGTCTGCAGCAAACTGTCCTAAAAAAAAAGCCTCCCCGAAAATCTCTAGGAATCTCTAGAGTAAGATGTGAACAAACTCTCATCCTCTTCAGAGAAGCCCAGCTGCACCCAGGTCAGTATGAAAACTCCTTTTGCCTTCTGGGTCCATGGAGCACCTTGGGATGCTCCAAGCATGGTCTCAGTTCTCAGAGTTTTCTTCATTGTTCTCTCATCATTACATGACTTGTTAGGTTGGTAACAATCAATATAGAAAGACAAACAGCACAAATGCTGACTCTTTCTGGCTTTACAAACTGTTCATTTAAACACTGTGTTATATTTTGATTTTTGATAGCTTTAAATAGCATGAGTGTATTGTCTCGAAGGAGGTAGAATTATTATTTCTTTTTTTAGTTAGAGTTCACATATTTTGTTTAAGAAAACCATCTGAATGTGGGCTGCCTGGTTAAAGTGAAATGTCTTGCTTAAAAAAGTGACAGGAGTGCAACCTGATGTTTACTCAGTTTATTTCAAGAAAATGGGATGGGAAAAGTAAAGGTAAGCGGCAGAGAAGTGTTATTGCCTGTACTCAAAGAAATAAAAAACTTAATTCTGGTCTTAGCTCTTGCTACTTCCTTTGTAGAATTAAACTCAATTTCACTGTGGTATTTCCTCTTCCTGCCAGCCCAGAAGCTCCTGTCTCATATTTCCAGTGCTCCAGCTCCACTTCTGTGCAGTCTGGGAATGGGCAACCCCCTCCACCTAAAGTTAGTGAAACAGTGCTTTCTTCTTTTTAATGGAATCTGCATCAGGAACTTTGTATCTTCTGTATTTAAATTCCACATTTTTACATTGTTCATGCCAAAAAAAAAAAAAAAAAAATCACTGAGGAAAATTCCCTGCTGAGTTTAAAAAAACCCCATAAAGTTTATTTTGCAGAACCAAAATAAGGATTTAAGATTTATAAAGCCTGGAAATTCCACTGAACCCTTTGTTGAAATGCTGTGAAATCAGTCAATGCAACTATTTGCAGAATTTGAGATAACAGAGTAGGCTGAAGTGTTTAGGTTAGGGGTTAATCTGTGTTAAATATGCTGTGGGATAAAGACAAATGTCGACACAAATTGCCAGAGCTCCTGGGGTCCCCTAGCAGTTATTCCTACTCCTTGGAGCTATTTAAGGCAGATTCCAGATTAAAATGTGACCTGGAGATGCCATGGGGAGATGACTTGGATGGTACAACCAGCCTTGTTGAGCCAAATGTGTCTTATTTTAACAGCTTCACCTCCAGAACACAAAAAATGTCGCTGTAGCGAAAACCCAAAATCCAGTACCTCCAATTCCATTGGGTGTAAGACACCTTTGGTATCTCTGTCACACTCGAGGCTGCAGATTTGCCCTAAGCAGCTGAAATCCTGCAGGAATGCTCCAAGGCAAAACTCTGCACAAAACTCCTTAATTGGATCCCATCACTGATGTTAATTTTTCTGCATTGGTGTCTGTTCCCAGTAGTTGCCCTGCATTTGTACCAGGCTCTGAAGGCAGATATTGGCACAGCAAGCCGTGCAGAACATGAGGGTTTTCCTTGGATTCCTTTGAGTTTTCCTTGGATTCCTTTGGGTTTTCCTCGGATTCCCTCATGTTTTCCATGGATTCCTTTGGGTTTTCCTTGGATTCCCCTGGGTTTTCCTTGGATTCCCCTGGCTTTTCCTTGGATTTCCTCGGGTTTTCCTTGGATTCCTATGGGTTTTCCTTGGATTCCTTTGGGTTTTCCTTGGATTCCCCTGGGTTTTCCTTGTATTCCTTTGGGTTTTCCTTGGATTCCCTCGGGTTTTCCTTGGATTCCCTCAGGTTTTTCTTTGATTCCCTCAGGTTTCCTTGTATTCCTTTCGGTTTTCCTTGGATTCCCTCCGATTTTCCTTGGATTCCTTTGAGTTTTCCTTGGATTCCCTCGGGTTTTCCTTGGATTCCCTCGGGTTTTCCTTGGATTCCCTCAGGTTTTCCTCAGATTCCCTCGGATTTTCCTTGGATTCCCTCTCTTTGTCCGGGGTGGGCTCTTGGGAGAGCTCTGCTTTTGTTGGGCCGTGGTTCCTGGGTTGGGCTGTGAGAACACCCAGGGTGTTTTTGCAGAGTTATCCCAGTGATAGTCAGACATCTGCCAATGAAACTGCTTTTACTGCAGTCTCTTGGTCATCCAGAGCGGGGCTTTGCCTGGAACCTGCCTGAATTTCTCCCCTGTCTGAATCCCTGAGTTTCTTCCTTGGAGGTGGAGAGAAGAAGCCTCTGGTCCTGACAAGAAATCCCATCTTTCTCCTACAGCCCACAAATTAAACCCAAACCTGCTCTTGCCAGGCTTCCTGGAGGAGTTACTGGGGAGAGATGAGTTTCTCCAGGAAGAAATTGAGACCCTACTCATTTTCTGGTCTTACTGCCCTCCTCTGATTTGGTTGCAGATGAAACTCCATAACATGAATACATCCAGGGCTGAGCTCCATGGGGATGTCTCTGAAAATACAGCAGGATGGGTCACCAGTGGTAAAAGTTCTTGGTCTGATGTTTTCAAATATTTTACAGCATTTCTGTGAAAAGCTGCATGTCATATTTCAATATTTCGATTGACAACATTTGGCATTTCAGCAGCATAAACTCAATTTCTACAAGACAAAGCCTATCCCTGATCTTGCTTTGAAGTGCTAATATGAACACCTGTTTTACTGTACACATGGTGAGTAGTCAAAAAGTAAATATTTCTTTAAGTGACCTGGTAATTATCTACAGAACATCTGCTAAATTTCATGTGGTTCAAAACATTTCATGTAACTTTATGACCTACTAATTAACTACAAACATCTGCTAAATTTAATCTCATTTAAAGTCTTTTCTGAAACAATGTTTTAATAAAAGCTTTGACTTTTTGTGCTGTTTTCATCACATTGCTATATGTTGCCTTGAAATTTAGTCCAGATATTGGCAAGAAAAACTGTTTGGAAGGAAGTGGGTTATGAAACTGTTTTTAAATGATTTAATTTGCAATTGTTACAAAGACTTAGCTGAAATGTTTCATGCTGTGATAGATCCTTTAAATATTGTGATATCAGAGACAGCTGAGTGATGTACTGAGAGCACAAATTTATTAGCTCTTGCCTATTATTATGTTATAATCCAGTCTGAGTGAGGGTGAACCTGAATGCTGAATGAAACAAAGGGAAGACTAAACAAACTCTGAAGTCCCAGTGTTTTGCTGGGCTGTCCTCTAACAGCACAGCCACACTGTCAGACAGTTCCTAAGGCTTCTGGTATTTTTTTAAAATGTAACTTCACTGGGACAGTCAAAATCACAGTGTTTAAGAATAAACTTCACTCACTTTTTACATGGGGCATGATCTTCAGAAACAATGAATTTCATTCTTGTAACTGGTGACTACTGAAGGTCAGAAATCTTCCTTTCTGATGTGATTTCTGGAATGTTTTGATTGCTCCTAATGAGCTTCAGTACAAGCACTGAAGGAAGGGAAGTGTATTCAGATCACTTTAGAGTAGATCAACCATTTTAATGATAAGGGAGGAACTGAGGGGTTTGGGGGGGTTTGTGGGTTTTTTTGCTTGTTGTTTTTTTTTTTTGTGGTAGTGCTGGTGGGTTTTTTGTTGGTTTTTGGGGGTTTTGGTTGGTTTTTTTTGATGATTTCTTGTTTTTTGGTTTTCTTTTGGTTTGTTGTTTTGGTTTTTTTTAAGAAAAAGGATTTGTATCTGAAGTTAAATGAATTATTTTTACCACAAAGATATCTCATCAGCATCTCCCAGTTATTTGTAGGGGTTGTTTCCTTTCTGGCTGTTCCAGTTGTGCTGAGTGCTTATGTGTTCAGGAGTTCTCTCCCCACCCCACCAGTAATAACCTGATGACTTCAGTGATGCAGAACACAAATCAACTGCCTAAATATGAGCAGAAAAAACTCACTCAGGCAACTAAATGCAGTATCAGGGCTGTCTTATTGAAGTATTTTTCACTTGTTTGGTCTGTGGTTCATTTATTGGAGTTTTTTTCTTGGTTTTCATTTAATTGTCATATTTTTATATCTTGGTTCAGCAAATTAATGAAAATGCAGCCTATGAAACGAAAGAAAATAAATGTGGCCATTCCAGTCCCTAAACTGACACTGCTCCTCGGGGTTGGTGGTGACCTGACCCAAATGAGCTTTGGAGTGGTGGCCCACAGGTGTTTTCTGTGTCCTGTGCAATCTTGCCATGATTTTCTGGTGTTTCTGACAGGCTGTGCCCCCACTGGTGTTCAGTCCCAGAGATTCTTGTAAAGTCAGGCATTAGTTCCTTTCTCCCTATTCAGCCACATCAGCACTGAATGAGAGGATGGAGTCTCTTGCAAGGATGTTAACTGTGCTGGAGTACAAATAGGAGGTTCTAAAGATGTCCAGGAATGAAAGTGGGAAAGCTGGAAGTCTCAGGGGGTGTTCCTGTGCTGGCCTTGCCATGGCACAAATCATTCACTGAGCACTGGGGATGAAAAACACACCCAGAAACAGCAAAGGAAGCACACTGGATAAGTTCAGATTCTGAAAAGAAGACAATGAAGAACAGCCATTAGCATTAATAATTAAGGGAGAAAGGTATTTGACAAGATTACCTTTTGTTTAAAGAGTCTGTTTTGAAAGAACTAAAACACTCATGCAAATCGAGTTTTCTTAACACTTTAATCATCTTGTTAATTCCCTTTCATTAGAAAGTCCCTAGCCAGAGCTTTCTCTCAGAGCCCAGCTAGAGAGATCTCTAAAATTTGCTTATTTCTCTCCTGTGTGGATTTTCCAGTGAGCAGACCCAGAGTACGGCTAAATCTGAGAGAAGATTGGAAGAATTCCTGTTAGCACTGAACAGTTTTAGATCAGGGCCAAATTTCCCAGACTATTGATGTGAGGATCCCACCAGCCCTGAGTGAAGTGGAACATCTGCTTGGGAGGGAAAAGTGGGACCAGGAAGGGAAAGCACTGCTGTGCTAAAATAGAGCTTGGCATTTTCATTTTGCTTTTTTTCCTGGAAAAAAAATAGACCCAGAAAAGCCTGCACCCTTTTTTTTTTTTTTTTGAGGGAATAGTTTTATTGACCCACAGGTTATAACTTTTATTCAGATGAACAGCAGAGGCTGCAGGAAAATGTTATAGTGCAATTTGTAGGGAACATCCTGTGTACATTGTAATAGCATAAAGAAAAGCAATTTAATGTCTTTCACGCTGAATTAGTAATGTAGAAAAAAATATAAATCGGAATAGAATGTCACAAGAATTATAATGTATGAAAATGTGCCAGAGGAAAAATTATTTCTTCATCGAAACCGAAATAGAATTTAAATTTCTTGAATTTTACGTAAAGTGACTGTTATAATATTTGCAATAAAAAAACCCTCGAAACCCTACAAGCAGTAAGTTGGTAATTTGCACTTGCTGAAAACATGCACTCTGCATTTTTTAAATTCCCTAATTAAATCCTAATTAGCATGTGCACTAGAGTGTTAATTCTTGCTGTTATTCCTCCAGGGTATCCCTACACCTTCAGGAGCATAAGCTTGCTCAGATATGTAAAAGATAATTATCAATAAGCAGGACTACGACATCGTATGTTCATTATGTTACTTATTTGTTCTGTGCCTGCTGGTCTGTGAGCCAGCAAAGAAAGAGGATTTGGGTTGTTTCTGGTTTTGGATGAAAGCATTCAGCTTTGTCAGTGGGATACCATGCAGCCCAGAAATTGGCCAGCATTTTATCAGGCAATCACAACACTGGAGCAATTTTTGCCTGAAAAATGCAAGTTTCACTGCTTGTGTGTTCCTAAACCCTAGAAATTCCCAGTGATAGGCTGCAAAATAGAGAGGGGGAAAGTGGCAGTTCAAACTAAGCAGTCAATTCTCTGTCACACAGAGCTTGAGGTTATTTCTATCCTCATGCTAATATTCCACCTTTCATACTACTTGAAGTTCATATCGACTACTTGGCAGCTTATTCGTACTTCCAAGGAGCACTAATTATCTCAACAAACAAAAGGTATTAATTAAACACCCATATTAAAACCTAACAGATAAAAACCCAGGCGTTGAAAATAGAGGAGCAATGAGATTTTTTGGCAAGCAGGAATAAATCAGTGGGGCTGTGGTAGGGACAGGGATGGGTTCAGTGTGAGAGATGCTCTGAGCATCCTCCCCTGAAAACCCTCCTGACACTGGGCCTGACCCAGCTTGTTGGTGCTTAGGGAAGGACAGGATTTGGATCAGGTGGTAAATCATTTATTTGTGCAAAAAAAAACCACTGGATATCTTTCTCTGGTGATCAAAACAGGTATAAATGATCAATTGTACTCTTCAGGTGAAAATTTCTGCTCCTGAGGCTGGCACTTTGATTGGATTCAGTGGTTTAATTGCAGCCATCCCATGAAGTGACTGGAAATAAGTGATTTTTTTCCCATGCACTTTTCCATCCGTCTCTGCTCCCTCCCACAGCAGGGGTGCTGTCACCATATGTGATGATTTACAGTTCATTTAAGATCTTCTCCTGGATGGCAAAGGGGCTCATTTTTTCCACCTGAAGGAGGTTTTAGAAGTACTTTGCCAGAAGTACTGAGTTCTGACCTTTTTCTTCATTGCAGTTACAATCAGACTTTGAATGCAAGGGGTGAACCCCAGTGAATAATGTGAGCTCAGCTGACCTTGCCATTACATAACCTGATCTGCAGTAACAAATCATTACTGGGGAAAAAAGTTTTCTCTAAATAAAGCAAAAGCAATAAAAATATGCAGTGTATTAGTGTTTGTCACCTCTAATGAGTTTCATTCACATTTAGAATTGAGTATCTGTTTTACTCTATGTCTTTTAGTGACTTTCACTGAAATTGAAAAGATTAATTTTCCTTAAGTATTTAGATTAATTTTCCTTAAGTATTTAGAAACAATTTCTTCAGTTTGCTCAGACTTTTGTTGGTCTAGAGTTGCTCTGGCTGTAGCAAAATAATCCATTAACTATTGAAAATTAAGGTCTGCAAGAAATCATCTTATGCACCAAAATAACTGTTTGTCTAATGTGTTTATAGCAACAACAAATCCAAAGGGTTTCTGCAGCCTTTCTAGAAATCTCTGAAGATTTAGTACCTCTTTTAGTCAGAAAACTTTTCCCTAATATCTAAAGTAAATATTTGAACCAAATTCTAATGCCTGTCATTTGTTTTTTCCTGCCCTGCTTAGGATGACTGTCATTTTGCAGATTTTTGCATTGTAAAATTCTCTCATGAATCTCGCTTTAAAGTTTTCTTTTGTAAATCAAAAACTTCAAGTTCCTTCAGCTCCTCTTTATCTGTCATGTTCTAAAATCTATTGTCTTTATTGTTTCCCTCTCGTAGAGCCTGCAATTTGACAGCATCTATTTTGGGATCTCAGAGCCTGGCTCATACTTCCACTGTCAGGAATGCTTGTCCTGTGGTTTGCAGTCCTGCTTGTGCCTCAAGAATGAGCTTGGGGGTTGGGGTTTTTTACTGCTGTTTAAATTCTACATCTTCTATTCTTTTCTTCAATTTTGCCATCTGGCCCTTTCCTTGTTAGTTGTTCTTGGTGCATTTCATGACTTACTCCCACACACAATGACTTGAATCTGCCTTTACCAAATTTCATCCTAGAGGTCTTTATTGACTTTGTTTCCAGCTTGTAAAGATCATTTTGGATCACCAAGATTCACACTTGTGTGTTGTCCTGCCTTCTTTCCCCTGCACTTTTTCCCTGGCCCTCTTCACTGCAGAATAATTTAGATACTGCTTGAGTGGACTCCTGTGAATTTCCATCTTAATGCCTCTTTCAGTTCAAAATAAGAATATTGGTAATTGCTCCTTGAACATATCTTTTAAATTAATTAAGGATTTAGCTCAAGGGGTTTTTCCATCCAGGTAATAATTCCCTAGCTTGCCAATGGAGATTCCATGCCTAGCAGTATTTAAAGCTTGACAGAAGTGAAGCTGTGTTACATCTACTGCTTCTGCCTTATCACTTACACCAGTTACCTGTAAAGGAAGGAAATTTAATTGGTTGCTCCTGACAAACCTGTGTTGCCTATTTCCATCACTTTATTATCCTGCAGGTGATTATTAATTGATTATTTAATAAATTTTTCCAGAATCTGTCAAGTAATTGATGTTGGGTTGACTGCTAATAATAACTCTCTCTTTTTTCTTTTTGGATGGGAAGTGAATCTGTACAATATTTGTATTTTTTTTTTGACTCCCATATTCTTTGTTGGTTGTAGGTAACATTGCACTGAAATTTGCTTGTATTATTCCTGTGTATACATGCTCACTCGTATGCCTTTTTATTGCCTTTGCAAATTTCCCTTTGAATTTTAATTCTCTGAAGAATATTTTCACCACTCCTCTTTTGGATAGCTGTATCTTTTCTTTTCCATCAGTGCTGCTCCAGCTCTCCATCCCCTGTCCCTTCCTCCCCTGCCTGAACTCAGTGTGTCCTGACAAGGACCCAGTCTGTTCTCACAGAACTCTTTGGGTTTTGAACCAAAGTGATGCTTCATCTTCTCAATCTCTCTAATCTGTGCTTTGTCTGAGTGTTTCCTACTGGCTTGGACACATGTACAGTCACTTCTCCCTGCCAAGCAACACCTTCCTGCAGACTCTGCATTCCCTGCCCAACTTTCTGCTCCAGAGTCTGGGAAGGCTGAGACTGGAGGGTTCCTGCCTGGGCAGGCACAGCAGAGCACAGCCTTCTGTGAGAGTTACCAGCACTTCTGTGTTTTCTGTGCTTAACAACTCCAAAATCTCTGCTTCCTCCTCTCCTTGGCTGGGCTGGCTCCTGTGCTGCTCTCAGTTAGACAATGATTTCTTCATGGTTTGTTTTTTGCCAGTTCTGAAGCCTTCAGTCTAAAGAAAAGTGAATGTTCAAGAAAGAGCAGGTCTTGATAAAGCTTCTCATTTGAAACAATAGATAGACACCAGCTCTTGGGTGGGTGTCTAATTCCTTTGGTGTTTATTACATGTTGAATCTAGTTGAAGGTGTGGGAGGGAGGGAACATGGCAGGGAGGTTGGAACTAGATGATCTTCAAAGTCCCCTTCCAATACAATTCTATGATTCTATGATTAGAATCGCTACATAAGGAAACTATTTTTGTTTCAAAGTTTAAAATATTTATGTTTTAATTGTTTATTAAAGGGTCATGATTTGGCCAGGTAGGGTTTGACCCAGAAGCAGGATGCTGAAATGGTGTTTCCTCTATTTCCCTTTTGTAACCGCTCTGCATTAGCACCAGCTGATGTCTGGGGTGAGGTCCCTGCTACAGAACTCACCTGCAGTAAGGCTAAGGCTGATTCCATCATTCCACAGCTCACACCTGCCAACTTGTGAAAATTCCATGATTTCTCATCCTCATGAGGGTGTCCTGAGTGAGGGCAGGGCACACTTTTGAAATGGTTTAGAGAGATTCCCACTCTGCCTCCATGAGGAATAAACATTTTGGATAAGTGCTTCTGGGGGTTGAGCTGGAGGCTTTGTGGAATTAAATCACACACCACTGTATCATTGCTTTGTTTCTTTTCATGCTATTTCTTGTCACTAATGTTTCACTTTTCATGGTAAAGGGAAACCAAAAATAAATTTTCCCACAAACTCTGGACTAACTAGACTTGACATTCCTATTTAGACAATTGTATTCATAGTTGCCTTCTGGGTTTAACATTTCCTTCTTAATATATGGTCCTTATTCAGAAAAACTGTGATTTAACTTGAGAAAAGGACTGAAATATTTGTCCTTATTCAGACAAATTTTGTGATTTAACTTGAGAAAAGGACTGAAATATTTGTCCTTATTCAGACAAACTTTGTGATTTAACTTGAGAAAAGAACTGAAATGTTTCCTTGTACAGAGAGCTTTCCAGTCAGATTTCTGCCTCACAGTTTCTATATTGCCACCCTGGCATGCTCTGTGTAGTTTTTTTCTCAAGCCTCACTGATAATTTATGAGTGCTAATCACATGGTCTCTTACCAGGTAATTTCCATGGAACTACTGAAAAGCTTGGGGAAAACCACTGCAAAGTGAAGGGTGATTTCCTCATGGATCCCATTCCCCCCTGTGGTAGAGACACATCTATGCCACAGCTAAAGATCTTCTCCCTGGGTTTTCTGGGAAAAACATTTTACAGATGTCCCTTGGTCAATTCAGGGCTATTTCACCTCTTTCATGATAATGTGATTGACCCTCAAAATCAAATTTTAATAGAGCAACTGCTGCATTTTAAGTGCTGAAATAGCTGAAAGTTGTTCAGTCTTTCCAAGAAATAAACACTGACCTAGAATTTAATATTTTTTTATTAGTGTTTCTTACCACTGCTGAAAAATGCAGCAGCATAGAAATTGTCAAATGTTTAAAGCGTTATAAGTTGAAGGCCATTATGTCGTTGTGGTCCTTTCACCTTGGAGTCCTTCAGGAAACCATTGGTCTAGAACAGCATGGAATAATGGATATTCTGTGTCTGAGTGCTGCACCTAAGTTATCTTAGAGATACAATTTTAGTGCTTAGTTTGTGCCCAAAGTGGAGCAGGGGCTTTGGGGGAATACATGGCTCACCTGCCCATTGTGAAAATACTAGTGTAGAAAAAATCATGATGTGATCATTCCCCAAAGTATCCCCATCAGAAGAAATTTCCTCTATTTAACACATTGAGCTGTGAGCATTTTCATGGCCTTATCAGAGCTATTGTCCTGGCAGTGTAATTGCAGAATGGGAAGTTAACAAATGTTAAATCATGTAAACAGACTTTGAGCTGCATAAAACGCTGCCTTTCATAACAAACATGCAGTTTAGATACATTTAATGTGTGCCAGATCAAAGGAATTGCCTAATACTACTGCTCTCCTATCCAGATGTTGGTGTCTAAATATGTCTGAGCCTAAATCAGGAGTTATGTGCACATGGTGATAATGCCCTGCATGCAAAGGGAGATGTGCAGGCCTGGGCTGAACCTGGGGACTGAATATCCAAAGAGAACTGGACTAAGGAGATACTGTTTTGAAACCAACAGTGAGCATCATTCTCTGTCGCTTGATATTCTCTAATTCTGAAGGGTTTTAGGTATTGTTATATCGTGACTTGGAGGTTGATTTTCATCAGCATGTTCTGTAAGAGATTGCAGTGGTCAAGTGCTTCTCCTCACTTCCAGGAATGTTTGCACATCACGGAACAGTGTTGGACGTAAAGTGAAAAAAATCCACTGTTGTTAGTCACTGAACATTGAAAAGGTTGCACAGCAGGGAACCGTGTAATTCTTGGGCATTTAGTGCCCAGGACTGACACGTCAGGGATGCAGGCAGAATGCAGCACAAGGAGGGGAACCTCAGTGAATGTGCATGGACTGTGCTGAGAGCAAGTGGCTCAATTCAGGGCCCTCTCACAGAATTCTGTTTGGAACAAGCCCTTTGGCTTTTGGAAATAGCCATGACAGCATTGCAGTGGGTGCTGATCAAGAATTTTTGAAAGAATGTCTTCCAGAAAATGATTATTCCAGTATTCTGTAGCAGCCCATTTTTAAAAGAATTTGATTGAAGCACTGGATTCCCCCCTGGCAGGGTGGACAGGCCCTGGCACAGGGTGCCCAGAGAAGCTGTGGCTGCCCCTGGATCCCTGGCAGTGCCCAAGGATGTCCAGGTTGGGCACTGGGGCTGGGAGCAGCCTGGCACAGGGGAAGGTGTCCCTGCCCAGGGCAGGGGATGGAATAAGATGGGCTTTAATGTCCCTCCCAACTCAAACCTTTCTATTTTTCTGTGATTCTATTCTTTCATTCAATATCACTTTTTGAATTGAATGCACAATATTACACATTAAGTTTAAATTTAGAATGTAAACCACAGAGTGATAGAATGTCTTGAGTTGGAAGGGACCTAGAAGGACCATCAAATTCCAGCTCCTGGCCTTGGCTTAGAGTATTAAAAAATATGAACACTACAACAAAAACAAAACTACAAAAGCAGTTGATTGGTGTCTCCAAGCCTTTTGGAGCAGGAGACAGTACACAAGGATGGAGATGCTGAAATGCTAAAAGTGCAGTTGCCACCTGACTTTGTCCTCAGTGCCCTCTACTCTGCAGCCTTTCCCTGTGTCTACCCCCTAAGCATGTGAGTGTTCTCAGTTTAAAAAAAAAAACCCAGCACATTGCAAGCAATGCTGTAATAACTTACAATTTAGGCTGTTCCTGCAGAAATGGAGTGGATGACATTGTAATCATTGCAGTGGGATGCATACTTTATTACAGTGTGGCTTTAAACTATCCCGAGGAAGGTTATTCATGCTACACTAGCCAGGGATCGTTTTTGTTAAACAAGAAAAATAAAACTGCTAAGTGCTGGATCATTTAGGTGGCTGCAGAGCTGAAGCCTGTCTGAGTGTTCTGCAATCTCTCCTGAAGAACATGAGATATTTATGTGGCTTAAAAATCCACAGCCTGGCTTTAGGGGCTTCTCATGGCCACAGCAACAGCCCAAGTAATGGCTCTGAGAAGCACATGTGCTGGTGGGCAGGAGAGAAGCCCTAAGGGTCAGCAAGTGGCATTCACACACATCTTTGCTTTGGAAAATAATATTAGCAGCTTCTTGCTGCTGCCTTTCAGCAGTGTGTGAGGACGAGGGCTGTGAAAAACAACAATCCACTGATGCCAGTGAAACTGCTGTGCCTTCACATAAACCCATCAGTCGGAGTTCCTGGCAGCTGGGCTTTAAAAAACAAACCTGAGAGGCAGAATCCACAGCTGGGAAATCTGCCTTTTAACAAGGGACTTTCCAAGCAAAAAGGGATGGATCTACTTCATGGAAAGAAAAAACTTTTTCTTACTCACAAGATAGGAGTATGTAACCGCTATTAAAGTGATTTATTTGATATTTTAACCTGATATTATACATCTTAAGTTTTTTGAAGATTTATTAATCCTTTCAGCATAAAACTAAAAAATAAATAAGAAGCTACAATATTTTAAATTTACCTTTTTGTTTAAAGAAGTCTCACTCAATATAATTTCCCTGTATGAGGGAATAGTATCTTCTTGCACTTTACACAAAATTGATATCTTGTAGGTTTTTGACATTTTAGTGAGTGAAAGGAAATTGAATATTAATATCTATCAAAACAGCTTTAGTTATGAAATGTTCATATGAGCAAAATAGGATGATGTGTTGATTTTTTTCATGCATCATATGTTTTATGTTAGATATATATTGTCAGATCTGAGCATCTAACTTATGTTTTGAATATAACTAATGTGTTTTTAAAAATTTGCTCAATCTCCTTTACACTTTGAAACATTCCTCTAGTTTTGGGGTTTTGGAAAGCTCTTGAAGTGTTTTTTTAGTAGGAGACTACCCATAGTCTTGGTGCTATGCAAAATGAGCAAAATTTGTACAGTTTTATTAATACAAATTATGAAATGAAAGTAGAATGTGAAAAGATGTCATGTTTTATTGCAATGTTTTACTTGGATTATAAGAAATGATGTGGCAAACAAAGTGACACGTAATGACAGGTAGGATGGTGTTAGCAGTAAAAGCACCTATACAGAGGGTTAACCAAGCTGATGAAAGTGCTGGGAAGTGGTGTGAAATTTGGAGGATTCATGTTGTGTAAAATTCCTGTGCTGTTTGAAGCCAAAGACCAGCATTGGCTGTGGTGTGGAACTGTCTCACTGGGATGGCTCAGGACTGAATGGCTCTCAGTGAATTCCTCATCCCTGCCTTTTGAAGTGCTTGGGATTCTCCAGGGGCTGTTTAACTCTTTGCTTCCATCCAGGTCTGGTTTTTCCTGTTGTGTGGCCCTCTGGCAAGGGGCCACTCTGCCCTCCTCACGAGCTGCACTGATTTTGTCAAGGTGCAGAAAACTCCTGTTTAACCAGTAAAATGATTTTAAGTGAAAGGTTAGAGCCAGCTAGCAGCAGCTTGTCTGCTCTGGGCACAAGGGAAAAGCAGTCTCCAAAGAGCAGGAGGAGCAGGAATGTCCCCATGGCAGGGCCAGTGTGGGCCCAGCAGGGATGGGCATGGCCTGAGGGCTCTGAGGGAGGTGGCACAGCCACCAGGACAGGTTTCTGCAGAGCTGAAGCCCATCTCTCACTCACACTGCTGCTGCTATCCCAGCTCCCCAGATGAAAGCAGGGTTTGATATCCTGTCCATGTCCCTGTGGTGGCCCTGCTTTCCAAGGAGGTGACCTGTGTGTCGGTGCTGTGCCCCATCTGCACACGGACACACACTCTGTGAATCACTTCTGCACTTCTGCTTTCCTTTCCCATGGCTTTCAGCTCTGTTTTCTGTTCTTACCCGTGTTTAGAGTCTTTCACTGTTCCAAGATTCCAACTCAGAATATTCTGTGATTCTGAGGGCTGTGTCCAGTTCTGGGCCCTCCTGGCCAGAGAGCCCTGGAGGGGCTGGAGCGTGTCCAGGGCAGGGAACGGAGCTGGGAAGGGGCTGGAGCCCCAGCAAGGGCTGAGGGAGCTGGAAAGGGGCTCAGCCTGGAGCAAAGGAGGCTCAGGGGGGACCTTGTGGCTCTGCACAAGTCCCTGACAGGAGGGGGCTCAGGGGGGGTCGGGCTGTGCTCCCAGGGAACAGGGACAGGAGGAGAGGGAACGGCCTCAGGCTGGCCCAGGGGAGGCTCAGCTTGGCCAGCAGCAGGAATTTCCCCATGGAAAGGGTGCTCAGGCCTTGGCAGGGGCTGCCCAGGGAGCTTTGGAGTGCCCATCCCTGGAGGTGTTCATAAAGCCAGTGGATACTGGAGGACATGGTTCAGTGGTGAGCACGGCAGTGGGGCTGGGCTGATTGTTGGATTTAGTGATGCTAGAGGCCTTCTCCTGCCTAAGTGATTCCATGGCTCTGCCCAAGTTTAGGCTTGGAGGGGGCTTGAGCCTGAGTTCTCATGCTGCAGTGAAGGCCCAGTTGCACAGGAGATGGAGACTGGCTTCCTGTGGGCTCAGGGTGTACTCTGAGAGCAGGGCTTTAACAGGGTAACCCCTAAAAGTTATATCAGTTTATCCCAGCACATGAGCCCTGTGCCTCTGCTCCCATACAGCTGCTCAGGGATGTCTTGTATGGAGAGGCACCATGGCTGTGGGAGTGATGAGAATCCAGCCTAGATACTGTGCCTCACTTTCCACCCAAAAACCTGGCTCACTGGGCACTGATGAGTATTGCTGCTCTTGGGCAGAGCCCCAGGAGATCCAGGGTTTTGTGGTTCATTTTTATTTTCAACTTCTATTTACAATGGGGAAAACTCACTGAAGTTACTGTATCATTTCTGGTACTCAGAGAAAGAGCAGTAATAATAATAATAATAATAATATATTTGTTCTATTTATATTTAACTTGTCTTTGAGTAAGAGAAACTATTTTAGATCTTTATTTATTTGTATTTACTTTTTGGGTCAGAAATCAATGACCACATTGCTGACTGTGGATGTGCATTATGCAAAGCCACTGTATTTTTCTGTATTTTTTTTCTCTTTCCTGTCTGTTTCTGTTTGACTCATTGCACCTCCTGGTCTGCACCCAAAGAGTGATTCCCTAGCTGGAAGGATGGTGGGGATATTCATCATGGAACAAGGCTTGGGGGAGAAAAGGTATCAGCTTGAGTATTTGAAGGCATTTCTTGAATGTTTTTACTTTTGTTTCTTCACTGCCTTATTTTCTTTCTTTGCTGCTTGTTATATGGGCATTTCTTGATTTAGTTATGCTTTTCCCTTCAGTGCTCTTCTCAAAGGCCTTCCTGTTAAATCATTCTGCTTTGTTTTCCTTCATAAATACTCACTTAGCAGCACTATTGCTGCATTCTGGTATTTCATGAGTAAATTGCTCATAATTCCTTTAGATCACATTTAAGGCATTTTGCAAGAACAGTGGAATCATCTGCTCCCTTTCAGATCCCTTTCCTGTTAGGTACTGATTTCCATGGATAAGCTGAACGTATTCGTATTGACAGCAGTGGTTTTTGGGATGAGGTACACAAAACCATGTCCTTTACACAAACATACTCTTCATTATCTGTTAATCTGCAGAGCAGTATCTGTGCCCCTGTCTGATTGCTTTTCTTTTAAGAAACTGTGCCCTGACTCTTGAAAATAAAACAAGAATCAAAAGGAAAACCCCTAAAACAGAGCAAACACATATAACAAGAAAGTAAACATGATGGAAACAGTGGAGGATTGCTATTTCTAGGCTTTGCAAACTCAGTAAGCAAAAGAATAAATACAACTAAAGCTGTGGCCCAGAATACTAATTTGGATCAATTTTTTTCTTGGAATACTTTGTGGCAAACATGTCCCCTCAATCCACAGAGCAGGTTAGAACAAACCCCTAAACAGCAAGGCTAAACAAGAGCAATGTAAATTGAGTTAACATCAGACATGTTCAGCAAGCAGAAATGTTAACTTAAAAAATGCCTCTTGCAGTCACCAGTGAGGGTTTTCCTGATGGCTTTTGGCAAAGGATGCCACGATGGTTGAGTTGGACAGTTGGGCTGGGTAAAGGGAGGATTTAAGTCCTCATGAAACAGAAAAAATTCTACTTGGACAAAAGAAAAAAAAAATAAATTTGCAATACACTTTTGGAGAAGATCTGGCAGGTCCTGCCTGTGTTGCATCTCGAGTGGTTGAGGCAGTGCCAGCAGCATTCCCTGTCCTGCTGTGTCCTGGCCGTGCTGGGGGTTGTATGTCCATGACAAATGTTCCTGTGTGCAGCCACTGCTGCCAGTGGGGACACAGGGAGTGCAGCTGCTGCCACCAAACTTCTTCCTGCATGCTGAAAAACTGCACTTGCAGAGGCACAGGAGGGGATGGGCTGCCAGGTTTTCTTCCCTTTACAATGCTATGAACAATATGGCAGCAGCTGAAGTAAAACTGGCCTTGTTTACTGAGTGAGATTTGGATGTAAATGCTCTTTACATTTTACATACTTTACAGGAAGGGCACAGCTGCACTTCCTCTGGTCACATTCCTTCTGCACAGCACTAAAGTCTGACAGCAGATCTTGAAACACCTTCTCCCTTCACACATCTGTAAATACCATCATGCACTAGACACTGGTGTCCCACATTTCACTGGAATATCCAGAATCCCTCTTCACTTCTTTATTAATTATGCTTAACGCCATTATCAGCTTCTCATCATTGATGAAGTGAAAAGTCAGCAGGAACTTGGCCTTTCAGCATGATAAGATGCAAGGAGAAGGGGATTGCTTAGTGGCTGTACCTGGCCCAGTGTTGTCCCACTCACTTGTGACATCTCTGCCAATAACAACTCAAGGTCCCTGGCTTGCCAGCAGGGACCCTCTTTTCACTACATCTAGTTTTAAAAATGTTAGAATTATTCTAGGTCCTTTTCGTAAAATCCTCTTGCCTAAGAAAGAACTTTTCCCCAGGGTTTTCAGGAATGTTCTGCAGAGGAGATTAATATCGTGTAGGTTCTCTTGTGATCAGAAAAAACTCAGAAGACCATTCATTATTTCTGCCCCTTGTGAAAATCCAGATGAACTCTCTGTCATTTCTGACAGTTGCATGTCTAACTGCTAAAGATCTCCTGACAGAGACTAAACTGCTTCAGTGAACTCCTTCAGTACTTCAGTAGCTTCAACATTTTTCTTGATGTCTAACCCACATTGTCCTTGCTGCTATATTGACCAGAGACATAAGTAATTACTGTTTTCTCTGCAGCAGAATACTCTGTTTGAAGGCTGTTGTCATGTCCTCCCATCTCCCTTTCCCCTGGAATTTCCTTCTCCAGTTTGAACAACTCTGGGCCAGCCTTCCCTCTTTCTCATTCCCTGTGCTTGAGCAGTTAACACTTTCCCCTGCTCTCTATAAAACTCGGCCTCAGTAGTGTTTTCCCACCAATATTTTTGAAGAAAGATACTGAAACTGATCTTTATGGAAAGAAGATCTTTCTGGAAAATGCTGAAAGATGCTGAAACCAAACCTTTACCTTAAGACCCTGATGGAGTGGAAGGATGACTTGGAGTTTTGCAAAGTGCTTTTGTTGACATGTCCTACTAGATAAATATCATTTGCTTTAGCCTAATTATTGCATTGGTGACTTAAATCCTGTTACAGTGATCTTCATCCAGGTTCTTTCCTGCATCTTATTATTTGCTCCATCATGTTCTTGAGGAACAAAACTTGTGAGCATCTTGCCATGCTGGAGAGCTGACTTCAAGTGCAAATCTAACTGCCATGGCAGCTAACGTCCAAACACTTACTAAATAAGTAGAAATCAATTGACTGCAAAATTGAATAGGTCACACAGCAGAAACACCTTAATCCCTGTATAATTTGCAATCTAATTGAAATTAAGTAAATGAAAACAATGCAGATGAGGTAAGCACGGTGTAACTACGTGTTTGGACTGTGCTATTAGTAAGTCTGTACCACAGCTCCTGCTTTCTTCTGGGTTTGTTTCCAAGACAGGTAAATTGCAATTTTCAATTATCTGGCCTTTCAGGAAAAAAATAAGCATGGGGAGCTGAACAGGCAGCTCACCATCAAGCTTTTATTTCGTTTTCTTTCAACTCCTATGTGGATGAGGGATCTATTTAGAAAACTGACATCAATCATCCTTCCAAATAGATTCCCATGATTTGAATGCTCAGGTCAGCCCAGCAGAGCAGTGATGGTTACAAACCAGAACGGGTGGCTTTTCACCAGACACAAGCAGGGTTCAGATGCTTAAATCTGAAATTAAAATTTCAGGTTAATTTTTCCTTTAATATTAATCTATTGCTGGCAGCCTTCAGCTTCAACATAAAGATTTTTAAGCTGTTCTTTCTCCACATGTCCTGGGCTGAGCAGCTGTAATCCTGAGCCTAACTGGGACCCTAAAGCTGGAGAAAGCGTTGTGCAAGTCCCCAGAAGGTTCTGTTGAGCAGGCAGCCTTTTGGACTGTGACTGTGGGATCATTATCAAACACCTCTCCAGTACAGTTTATGTGCTTCATTTTTAAAGCACCACTCTCACAGCTGTGGAGCTTAACAGCTCTGATATGTCATTTATTTCTGTGCTTAGCTGGGAGGATTTATCTCCTGCACAGTTTGATAGCAGTGGCTTGGCATTCTGGGTGGGCTGGAGTGGCTGCTTTGTGCTCTGGAAAACTTGGAGGGAGCCAGGCTGGGCCACTCTGAGCACAATTCCATTTGTTCTGTCCAGCCTGTTGTGCCTTCGCTGCTCTCCACACCCAAATAATTTGGCTTCAAGCAGCTCAGGTCTCAGTTAAGGTACATTCAGTTGACAGATACAGGGTTATTCCACGGATTTTCTGTCTGTTTGTCCAAAGCATTAAAGTTTCCCCGCGAAGCACATCAGGGATAATCAAATATAGGACATGCTCTGTACATGGGACATTAAATCAAACAGGATTTTTTAGCCTGGAAAAGGGATGACTTTAGGGGGTATAGCAGAGACCTGCTCAGTTGTGAGTGACATGTAGAAAGTGAATTTGGGATGTTTATTTTCTGTCTTTTCCAGTACAGAACTGAATGAAACCAACTGGTGGGTGGGGAAAAGCCACAAAAAAAAGCCATACAAAAACCCCCACCCAACAACAAAAAGAACCTCAAATTCACCAAATTAAATAACCAAAAAATTAAGCCCCCATCTTCAAAGCCACATAATTAAGGTTCTGCTTAACTCTTCCCAGAATAAATATTCTTTGGTTTGAACTGCTAAACTCTTCCTAAGTTCCTAAGACCTTTTCTTTTTTTTATCCTATTTTCTTGGTGTATTAGTTTATTATTTCCCATGTTCCATTTCTGGCATCATTTTAACTTCACTTCTCTATTTGTACTCTGAAGTACAATTAGTACTAATTGTATCTAAGTACAATTAGTCTTAAACTTGGCTTTGTCTTTGCCTAACACCACTTTTGTTTTTAGATTCCAAGTGCTTGTGCTGATTTCCTGTATGGTTTATTCTGGGCTTTGGGAGCAATGCTTTCCCCCATCCCCATCCTGCCCCTCAGAAACCCCAACAGGCCCCTGTGCTTTCATTTTTAACTCACCTGCCGTGATTTCTTCTAGGAGAGGCTCTAAACCAAAATGCTCAGTCAATAAACAAAATACCAGGGTGGCAGCTTGCTGGACCAACTAGAGAAAGGTAATTTTTAAAAAATGTGCTTTTGTTTCCTGTGGACACTGTGTGCAGGAATCATAAAGGGGAGTGCACATGGCTGCAGTCAGAGGATGAGGAATGAGAATGCACACCAACATCTGGGCATGGCTGTGGCAACCCATAGATTTATTAGCTGATTAGAAATAAAAGATGAAGACACAGCTGCTCATTGGTTCATTGAAAAGCAGTTCAAATGTTAATATAATAAAGCTATTATTTCTAAGAAATTTGATTAAATGTAATATTATGCTTCTACAGCCTCACTTTTCTGTCTGCAGTCTCGCTGGAAAGAATAATCTGTTGTAATAATATCAATCTTGGTAGATAATGCCATCAAACTTTTAACCAATGGAACATTTCACTTAATAAAGTGATGTGATTATATGCATTTTAAAATATTTTTTTCTGTTTTCATTGATTTGTACTTAAATTGAGATGTCTTGAAATAAAATCATTATCTTTCTGCTTTCCAGTGGTCTCTAAGTGTGAAACTGGAGTAATCAGATTGTTATCTGTTACTTGCTTACTTGGGATTCATAAAATTCTCCTTCTGCAAGGACCTTCTTCTTCTGCCAACATTAAATTCTCCAGGTCAGCATTCATTTCTCCCAAGGATTTTATGCTTGTACCATTTTGTCAGTGCAGATTATGCTTGTAGAAACCTGATTTTATCAGGACTTTTTTGATTGCAAAATAATACTGCGCTGTGAGGAGATAGATATTGCAGGATTTCCTGTAATTACATTTATTGAGTTTATTGCAATTGATTTACAGATAAATTGTCATGTGATGATCTAGAAGTGTCCTCTAATAAAATGTCAGTCCTTCCTAAGCCTCTGTTTATCTTGGGGGCTGGAGCAAGGGCATGGCTGGGAGTGACAGAATTGAATCCTGATGGGAAAACTTTCTAGATGCATATAGAATATAACAAAATGCATAATCAAATGTGAAGGTGACCTTTATGCCACTTTTTTCTGTCTCATCTTACGTCCAACTTGTGTGTCTTAGGGACTGTCTCTTGTCATATTTTCTAGAGAGGCCCAAATTTCGTGTTCTATTTAAATTCCTGTGAGTTATTCATTTAGTGACTATCTGAGTGAATGGAGAAAATTAATTGCAGAAAAATAATGACCTGTGCAGTAGCTTTTTTTTGTTGGTTTTAGCACTGATCTAAGACAAATTCAGCAAAATCCAAGTATTTGCTTCATTCGAGGGGAGAGACAGTCATGCTGCAATAGAAAATGTTTGTAGCAGCACCATAGTGGGTATAATTGGAAAAGCTCTTATCAGAAGTGAGCTGTATGTCTGGTATTATTTTAAATCTTATCAGTCTGTTTGTTTCAATAGATTTTTGAGGCTTGAAAATTTAACTGTAGGTAATTTTTGAAGCTGCCTTTAAATTTCTTGCCTTTTAGTCACATTGAAATTTCTGTTGTTCTGGTAATTTAGGTCAAAGTAAATAAAAGTTCCCAACTAGCTTTAACTGTGCTATTAATTTTTATATCTATCAATAGTCCAGATGCACAGATCATTATCACTCAGCAACATCAGCAGGAACAGGATCAAAAGGCAAGGCAGCATTTAACTAAGGAAATATCCTCACATTGCACATATGAAAGAGAGCCGAGGAGTTCTGCCAGCAATTACAGTCCCAGTGAGGGTCCTGCTGTTGTTACTCTGCAGCCAAGACTTTGCTGAGCCTGACCTATGCACTGCATGGAGTTTTAAAATGCATGAATGTGACTATAATGAAATAACCCTCACAGGACTGCCCTTAGATAAGCTGGCTTTTCTTCTGAGATAAGATGTAATAACTGCACGGTGTTTTCATGGGAAGCTGTTTGTGCCTGAGGAGAGCAGGACACAATGCACTCAGAAAGCATTTGCCACAGCCCAGGGCTTGGTATTTTGTGGGGAAGGATGTGTTTGTCTTGGGAAGCTCTTTGGCACATTTTAGGTGTCCACTCAGAGTGAATAAAACTATTTGCATGTTGAAGTGAATTGTTTATTCCCCTGAATTCGGGGCAGGAGAGGAGAAGGAGAATGGCAGACCGGCTGGATGGGGTGGGTGATGGTTGTGCCCATTACCTGGATTCTCAAGAGGTTTGTATCTATCCTTTAATTTTATAAAAAGTGGGAGGGGCCTTTCTGCATCACTTGTGTTTTCTCACCATCCCTAGCGAGTGTGGCTAGCATAACTACTTTTCTATTCTTAAAAAAACCCCAAATATTTCCTCTTTATGGTAATATGAAGGACTTTTAATTTGCTCTCCTGGCTTCATTTTTGCAGTGCACAGTGGATTATTCATGTTGGCTCTATATTTGACTCTAAAGTATTTTTTGTTGATCTGAGTTTTCTGTGTGGATTGTGTGGGGAACAGAGTTTAATTTTTAAAGAGGTTTGTCACTCGCAGAGCCATTTTCAGCAGAGAGGCTGCCTTTGTCTCAGTGATTTTGTGCACACCAATATTTTATAAACACACTGACTGCTTCTTACTGGGTTTAATGGCTGCCAAAGTAAAGATTCAAATATGAAAGCAGCAAGAGAATTAAGCTCCATTTGTGGGTTGTCTCAGGACAGGACAGATGACACCAGAAAGCCTGGCTGACCTGTCCCCAGCAGTGCTGAGCCACAGACAGAGTCCTTGAGAAGAGGAGGGGCAGTGGCTGTGGGGAGAGCAGGAAAAGCTGCTGGAAGAAGGTTTTAATATGTCCTACTCCACTTTAATGCCTTCCTCACAGGCCCAGGGGATGCAGGTCTCTGGTGAAGTGGTCATGGCATGATTAAGCCATGCCCTTAACGTGTCACTCAGGTTATAATTCAAAAAAGCTGTGATAGGAGACACGTACAAATTCACACCAAGCACAACGTGGTATCCAGTGGTGGATGTATCATAATACACAAGAATGACTGTAATTATTCAAAATTACAGTCACAACCAAAACCATGTCTTTGAGAGTAGAAATTATCCTGAAAGAATGTGTGTGTGATATCCTACATTTCAGGTGGGGTGAGAGAGCCAAGAGTGGAGTAGAGAGAATAAGCACCAGAGGATGGTGCAGGTGGTGATGGAGATAATGGGTGAAGAGGAAAAAGATGTTATGTGGAGTTGATGAAAATACCTCAGTATGGCCCCTGCTGCCAGCAGCATCAAAGGCTCAGAGTAGTTTGAGTTGGGAGGGACCTTTAAACTCACCCAGTGCCACCCCTGCCATGGGCAGGGACACCTTCCATTGCCCCAGGCTGCTCCCAGCCCCAGTGTCCAAGCTGGACATCCTTGGGCACTGCCAGGGATCCAGGGGCAGCCACAGCTTCTCTGGGCACCCTGTGCCAGGGCCTGCCCACCCTGCCAGGGAACAATTCCTGCCCAATCTCCCATCTGAGCCTGCCCTCTGGCACTGGCAGCCATTCCCTGCCTCCTGGCCCTGCAGACCCTAATAAGGCCATCTCCAGCTTTTTGTAAGTAGTAATAATAGTATAGAATTAATTATCCTCCAGAATAACATAAATTCAGCAATGTGATTTGTTTAATGCATTGTGTAGCTTTAAAGAAGTGTCTCATCCAAGCAGGGAAATGTTCAAACATCAAGTTTTAATAGAATCACAAGCAAAATATTGATATCCCCTGTTAGGACCCAAAGGAGATGAATGAGGAGGCCAGGTGGTCAATGCAGCATCTGGAGTCATAAAGCAGAGTGCAGCATAAGAGAGCTTGGTTCAGATGAACCATGTTACTGCTTTGAGGTTTTGTATCTCACCTTGTTTCCTAAATCATCTATTTCAGATGGGTTAGAGAAATGTAAAATTGTAAATCCAGGAAGATGACAATTCAAAGAAAAAGATATATAATTAAAATGGAGATTTATATAATTTTAATAAACATTAAGGTTTTTTATTAAATAAAATAGCAACTTTTCCCCTCCTGCTGCTGCAGTTGGGCTGTGTAATTCTTGTGCACTCATAGCAGTTACAAGAGCTGTAGAGTAAATGTTTCCTTGTCTCTAATGCAGGCATCACCTTTCTCTCAGGTAATTGAGGATGTAACAGCAGGTGCTACCTTTGCTTTATCTGCATTTAAATCTGCTTTTAGTTCTCTTCCTCAGAACACAAAGGGCTGGAGTTTTTGATTTCCAACACTAAAAGCTAAAAATACTTCTCCAAAAAGCTCCATGATGACATTTTACTATATCATTTACTATTTACATTTTCCTGTGTGGCTCTAGTGGAGATTTGCTGTTTGTATGTGCAGTGCTCTCTCAGAGATTTACTGAGCTGTGCTTTGAAAACCAGAGATCTCAGATCTGCTGTAGGATTTGGGCTGTTTTAGCCTGGATCATTCAGCCTTCCCTGTGTGTGTGTGTTCACTGCTCTGTTTCTGCAGTGACACCACCCCCCTTCCCCCTGAGAGAGTGACATCCAGTCAGGCCACGGCCACAATTTGCTCCTCTCCTCAGATTCATTCCTCCACTGAAGCAGTAGATCTGGAGCTGTTCTGGGAGCACAAGGCCCTGCATTTCCATCTCCCAGGGGCAGCGGCCCGAGGAGAAGCACAGCCAGCATAGGCATTTTATCAAGGCCACCAAAAACAGTGTTTTACTGAATTTATGTAGTGAAGGCAGGGTTTTTCCAGCTGGATGACAGCTGGGAAACATCAGTAGGAGAGAAGGTCTATTTTTTTCCCCACTGTCAGCTGGCAAAGGTAGGATAGAGCTGTACCTGCTGAGGGTGCCAGGTGATGAAAGGAAGAACAGCAGGACATCCTTAGGGCTTTGTGACCTCACTCCTGCACTTATCCTTGGTGTCCTTTGGTTCCCCATGAGGTTTCCTCAAAAGTCCTTGTGTGAGGTGAGGCAGAGGCTGTGTCTGCAGTGACAAATTGAGCAGTGCTGGGGAACACTCCCAGGCTCTGTCACTTCTCTCCAAAGCTGTGGAACTGCTCCCATGGTCCCCGTGTGACACAACCAGTGCCACCATGTGTGGGGTGTGGAACAGAGCATCCTCTCACTGGATCCCAGTGTTTAGAGTCCAGCAGCCTGAAGACTGAAGTTTGAAAATTTCTGTCTGCAAATGCTGGAGAGTTAAACATGCACATCTTTATTCCCACAAATGCCCAGCACCTGGAATCTCTGCATTCCTCACCTTAGCAGTGCCCTGTGCCCTGGCACAACAGAATTAGCAAGACATCTGTCTAATTTATTTCAATACAAAGGTTTTAAATTAAACTCAAATCTCTGGAGTGAGTTTTAGAAACACTTGGGTTTTTTTCCTAAAATTTTTGACAGGTAGAACAACCTTCTGTAGCTCTAAACGTGATGTCAAATATTTAAATCAAATTAAAAAAAATCCCCAAGAATGTTGCTCCTTAAGCAGGATTACTAATTACTGAGCACTGACCCAAACCCCCAAACAGGGGGTCACACATCTCTTTTATGCTTTCCCACTAGGTAAATGTTACAAGATAAAATGGGAAGATGACAATAAATCTCTTTTATCTGCTGATAGAAGAATTTGTAGGTAGGTAAAAAGGCACACCCTAAATAGCACCTTGCATAGGTTTCTGTCAGAGAGGATACAATGTTGGTCCATATTAATTTCAATTTGGAAAATGTCTTGGCTTTAAATGAAATAAGGAAAATTTGCCTTTTTATATAATAGAAATAGTTTTGGTGTGCCCTGGCTGTATCAGGTGTAATATCAGGAGATAAAAAAATCTTACATAATGCTGTGAAAGGGCAGAAATATTAAAACTGTGATACTTTGTACTTAGCTCTTGAGCACTTAACTATTAGTCAGAGATGGTTATGTTAAATAGCTCTGGATGAGAAAGCTCAAAGAACAAAGAAATTTACAGGAGGTCTCTGAAATGTGTGTTGGTAGGAATGAAGGTCAGGAAGATATTACAGCTCTTTTTTTTTAATTTGGTGCCTTTACAAGACAATGTGGTAAGCATGAAGCTTCCTGTTGACTTTTTGTGGTTCATTATTTCCAAGACTGGGAGGATTAAATAAAAAGAAGATGGAACCTGTATAATATTAGAGAGAGAGTAGAAGAAGACATGACAACTAGCAGATAAAAAAAATAGGCGAAAAATTGTTGTAGTAATTTCTCTTTCTACTGCTTGGAGTAATGAACTTCATAATTTGGTATTTGCCTTTAGTACAACAGGAATGGTTTTTCACATTTCTGTGCCCAGTTTTGCCTGTGCAGAGATTCAAAGGTCATTTCAAGGCCTTTATTCCCACTGCCTCTCTTGTTACCCACTTTGCTTGTGCAAATACAGTAGTGGTTCACATATTCCTGTTGCCTTTTTGTCTAAATTTATGTCTTGATCATAGTTCTGTCTGAAGGACAAAATTTCCCTCTTAGATGTGCACACTGAAGCTCAGCTCTAATAAGCAACTCTCACTTTGAGAGGATCCCCTGGTGAGATCAATGGGACTGGAGCATGCAGGGCAAGAGGAGTTATTAGGGGTGAGCTTTGCTCTGTGGATTTCAGAGGACATCTCTGTCCTAGGGATGAATTATTTATTTATGTATTTATTTATTTTGAAGTCTAAACCCTGCCTTTGCATGCTGCTTCTAGATGTGGTGTTAGTGCTCAGTGTAAGGTTATTGCTTTTATCCTTCTGATGTGGAAGAAGTAATGCCATGCAGGAAGGTATGGCTTAAATGCTAGGAAAAAATGTAGAGAATCATAGGATTGCTTGGGTTGGAAGGGACCTTAAAGATCATCTCATTCCAAACCTCTGCCCTGGGCAGGGACACCTTCCCCTGTGCCAGGCTGCTCCCAGCCCCAGTGTCCAAGCTGGACATCCTTGGGCACTGCCAGGGATCCAGGGGCAGCCACAGCTTCTCTGGGCACCCTGTGCCAGGGCCTGCCCACCCTGCCAGGGAACAATTCCTGCCCAATCTCCCATCTGAGCCTGCCCTCTGGCACTGGCAGCCATTCCCTGCCTCCTGGCCCTGCAGCCCTTGGCAATTGTCTCTCTCCATCTTTCCTGCAGCTCCTTCAGGCCCTGCAAGGCCACCCTGAGCTCAGGCCAAAGCTTCTCCTGTGCAGCTGAACAATGGCAGCTGTGGCAGCCTTTCCTCCCAGCACAGCTGCTCCATCCCTCTGCTCATGCTGCTGCCTCCTCTGGGCTCTCTGCAGCAGCTCCAGCTCCTTGCTGTGCTGGGCCCAGGGCTGGGCCAGCTCTGCAGGTGGGCTCTCAATAGAATTGCAAAGTCTCTTCAGACTTGAGCAATTTTGAAATCCTCCCCACAGATCACAAAGGACAGTGGTTTTATATTCATTATTAGTATAAAAACATCACTGCAAACCCTATTCTCTGCAGTAATTCTATATACATTGGGAACTTAATGGAATCTATATGGATTAATTATTTCAGGGGTTCCAGGTGCTATTACCTGCCTATATGATATGCTCTAAATTGCTTAATTAGCTGACAGGTGATAATTACCATGCAGACTCTCTCACTTGCTGCACTAAAACTGTGCTGGTACAACTTGCTGTACAGTTGGATTAGTGGGAATTCTGTACTAGCAACATGAATAGGACTGAAGAAAGAACACTTTTGAATGGCCCAGACATCATTAATCTTACTAATTAGTAATTGATGTCAAGTATATCATTAAAAAATATACATATAAAAATATGCTTTCTTGGGAACTGGACCTCTATTTAGAACCGGACAAATGTTTCAACTAATTTTCGTTTGAGTTGTTTTTTCTCTTCTCTTGATATTATTTTGTTCTTTCAATCTAAATATTTTAACTTTCTTTCTCAAGGCTGTATGAGGTCCACAGGAGGAAGTCTATAGCTTTCATCTTGATTTATGGAGCCGATGATAAAAGTTTAGTCTCACAGCTTGTCGCCCATTTCTCTGCTAGATTGCTGCCTACAGCATATGTTCAAAGACAGGTTGCCCATAGTTGAATGTAGCTTTATTTCAGTAAACATAGCCTACAGTGGAAACATATTGAATTTAGGCTAAACTTGCAGAGGGATTGAAAGGGAAACACTGTGTGTGGTGTGGGCTTGCAATTAAGCCTGTTCTAACTTTCTGTTCTAACTTTTATGAGCCTGTGGGGCTGTGCTGGAGGGGCAGAGAGGGTGGGATGGCTTCAGCCCTGCTTTGGGGCTCGGGGTGTGCAGAAACAAGGCATTGTTATAGGTCTGGTATGAATGCATCTTCTTGTGAATCAATTTTCTGTGTCTCAGGAAGCTGTCTCTGTCAGATATCACAAAGAATTATTTCTGTGCAAGGTTTTCATGCTGGAGAGGGGAAACAATCTGAAACTGCGGGTGAGCAAGAGGAGAATTATTCATCCCCAGGTGAGGAAGAAGACTGCTCCTTCATGCTTCCTCAGAAAGGCAGGAAGCAATATAATGGAGTCATCACTTTGAAATACCCTTCACTGTTATATTGATTCTTAAATATATTTCTATATTTATTATATTTATTAACCCCCCATTTTTTATATATAGCAATCATGCACACACATATATTTACACATTTTTTAATACATGGACTATACATGCTGGTAGGTTAACTAACAGCAAAGGAAATTGTTACTTTTATTGACCAATCTTCACCATTATCTCGTTTAATATTAATTGAACAATATAATCCATACAGTTAAATGTTAGTGATTGCTCACTGTAGGAGTCTCTTCTCAGTTTTACCCAAAGAGGATGTGTGTTCATTTTTTCTTTGGAATAAGAATTCACTATTACTAAAAGACAGCATCACTCACCAAATGAGGACATGTTTAAGCAAACCAATACACCTGCTTTAGGATCACTCATTCCTGGTGTTCTCTGAATTTATTGCCTGGAATTGCTACAGTAAAGCTCTGCCACAGCAGGAAGGGGATTCTTTGTGCAGCCCCATCCACGGGCTGGAGCCCACTCCTCTCAAAGCTATTGCACTACAGAAATCCAAAATTACAGAGCTCTTTCAGTGTTAAATATTGGCAATAAAGGGACAATTTTTAGGTTTTTCTTTCTGTTGCTGAGCTCAGGCTGCACAAAGTCCATACAAAGGTGTTTCTATCCTTAGTGAGAAAGGAATCTACGAGTGACTTAAGGGACAGGCAGCAAACAGATTTGCACTGAAACAGAAGAAATATCAGATTGAAGGGACTTTGTTTCTTAAGCTAGCTGAAGCAGAATAAAGTGCAGGCTATTCCCAGAAGTGGTTGGTGAATGGTGGAGCACTGGGACCCTCATCCATAACCTGCCTGTCGCACACCCCTGCTCGAGACCAGATTGGCTGCACTGGGAAACTTCAGATTAATGGGTGCCTTCTGCTGTCAGACTCGCTGGAGTGGCAGATTAAGATTCTATTTTTGGTGCCTAATTTCTAAATTAGCAGTTTCCATCAGCCTGTGTTTACTGCTGTCACCCAGGAACACGCTGGGCTGTGCTGAGTGACGTGCAATTAGAAAGAGCTGGGGCTGTGCCCTTGCACTTGCTAAACGAGATGGTGGCAGCTCTTCTCCCTGAATATCCTCATGGGGTTTTTTGGGGTATATTTAGTTGGTACATTCTTTAGTAGATAAGGTGCTGGGAGGTTTTTTCCTATTGCTCAAAATTAGAAGAGATTTTTCCCTTAGTTTCATAATTTTATTTTCCTGAGTCTTTTGTGCCTTTCAAGTTGCTGTTAAATGGGTAGTCTTGATTCATATATTGTAGTTTAAATACAGTTTTACTTACTAAAAAGTAGAAAAAAATAGCTTCCTCAGCCCATATGGAAAAACATTTCGGCCCTCATAAGGTTAAAATATATCTGTGACTGGAGGTTCAAGAACAGTAGTGAGATTCCTGGAAAAGTTCTAACAACTGCATCAAAGTGGAGTGAATGATGTAAATTTGCTTCCTGAAGTTATGTCCATTGGAGATATGCACTCTCAGCTCTCGAGAGAGTGAGCTTGGATTGACGGCCCATTCCTAAAATTAGCCTTTCTAAAACCTGGCATTCTGCAGATAAATTGAAAACAATACACCAAAATTTTTTCTAAGGTCTTAAAGGATGCTAAGCTTTTTGGGAAAAGTCTCATTTCACCAGAGAAGTAACCATCATGGGCAATGAGAGGTCAAAATGGGCCTCCAAAATTTACAAATGGTAAAATTTTGTCAGTGAGGAGGAGTTTCTGAGAAGAAACTGTTTGTAGAAAGGAGGATGTGCTGGATATGGAGGGAAAAGTCACGACTGGCCATGATCAAGAGACTTCTGTTCACTTTTTAATGTAGTAACTTAATGAAAAGGAGAACTTGACACTCAGCACATAGCCAGGATCCACAGACTGTCCATGGGTAGTGGTAACTCATTTTCAGGTTTAAAACAGGGAGCATTAAAAAGTATCAGGTGCCAGCACTCAGTGTTTTTGGTGTGTCCCCAGGCTGTGCTAATTAATCCCAGTTAACCCAAACCAGATCAGGTGCCACTTAACAGAAGGCAGAATCAGAGAGGTTTTGAAGAGGTCATGGTTATCTCTTAGAGATGCTGAGGTTGGTGAGGGTTTAGGGCATCCATTTAATTATATGAATTTAAAAAACATTTAGATTTATCTTTCTGGAGGAATCTCAATATCAAGGTACTCATTTGATTTACATTTTTCCTATGACACCTCTGCCTGGGTCACAAAGGAGCATTTCTGTTTCTTAAATATGTATATGAAGTTAAGCCTTTTAACAAACTGCTATTTGTTCAAATATTAATTACACGTGAAAGTATTATCAGAGATGACACAGAATTATTTTTAACTTCAGCCTCTTTTATTTCTTATTCTGCTTTATATGCTTACCAGGAAGGGCATTCACTATAAGCAGGTGACTTTATTCAGCCTGCAGGTTTTTAAAGAAGGGTCTTCCCATCTTGTACTCACTTCTTTGGATTTCTTTAGCTATGTTTGCTGTACTGCTCAGGAAGTCTTTGATTTCCTGACGCTTCGTGTTACTGCAGTATGTTTGCCAAAAATATTCCTTGTCAGAGAGGCTGCAAAGCTTTTTTCTGTTTGCCTCTTGAAGCTGCGTGGCACAGAGATGCCTACAGGGAGGAAATGGAATGAAGAAATTGGTGTAAATGTAATCACACTCAGTTATCTGGTACAACAACATCAAAACATTTTTCACCAAGTAGTGGAAGGGCAGTGGCTCATTCTGAATAAAATGGTAAACATCAGCTTTTGATTAAAACATGACTATGGAGTTCCTTAAACTCCAGCTGGAGCTGATGTTTCAAGCACTCCAGAGAAGGTGAAATATTTCAGGGGTGACTCTCTGAGCCCTCTGTAGGGAAGTTTTGCCAACATGTGTTTGGCAGTGTCTGTGGGACTCCTTCAATCCCAGCAGTGCACTGTTATCTCCAGATATCAGTTGGTCTGCAAGCAATATTTTAGCCCTGGAAATGCTGACACATCCAGGTTGTATTTTCCTTTCCTCTGGTACAGACTTCTTTCCTGTAACTTCCAGAATTATGGGCACAGAACAGCACCAGAATAAATCATCGTGATTTCATTCCACTCTTATAAATTGTTGCCTAAATTGTCAACACCTCTTCACTATTAGCGTTAAGTAAACTCGCTTTTATAAAATATGAGCCACTCAATCATTTATCTTAAGCCCCAATCTATCTTCTAGTTGTTTTTAAAGGCAAGATATAACAGTAAGTGAAAGTAGGAATTGCTTCCCTGAGGAAATTTTCCTATGATCAAAGGAACCTGACTGTTTAGGAGTGAAAGCAATGCCTGGCTTAATGAAATCTAAAGGAAATTAGATAAATAGATGAAATGGAGGATTCCAAACAAATTGTATAGCAGACCTGGAGAGGGAATGCAAATTTCTGAGCCTTCAGGTTGAATGTGGAGGGGACAATAGGGTGAGTAAATAAGCTTTTAAAATCAAATATATTTTGTTGAAGAAGGGGAGGCAACTGTGGCTGTGGCTATGGGATAGCTGGACACTTGATTATGTTAAATTGCTTTTGGGGTGATATAGGTGAAGTGTGATGAGAGAAAAGACTAAATCAAATGAGAAGTGAGGAGCAGAGTTATGTAGAGCCTCAAAAGTGGGAGCAGGAAGATTAAACTTCAATTTAAAATCTAACTTTTCACAGAAAATGAAATGCTTAAAAAAAAATCTATATTTCATAATGAATAGAAGATTACTATACAAGCAATAGAGCCTGGGTCAAATGTCATTCTCCCATCTTCAGGTCGGGCATAGGAATAAACATGAAGTGGACCAGACTGAAGTGGCAATTTGAACTTGAAATAACTCCAAATCTAGTTTAGAAGTCATAGGTCTCAAGGGATTTGCTGTTGATCAGTCTAACAGCCTTTATACTTGTTGTAATATCTCATTTCTGAGAGGCCTGGCTTTTATGTTCTGCTCACAATCTCAGCATTATACTGTTTCCCAGATTTGGGGCTGGGAAATCATCTTCCCAGATGAGATTGATGGGTTAATGGACCATTTGTAAAGGTTGTTTCAGCATAATTGCACTGTTTGATTTGTGCAAAACTTGTCAGTAAAAATGTTTCAAAATATAGGGATGACTCTTCTTGTTTATCATCCACTCTGTGAGGACAGAAATCAGTGTTTTCATTTAGGGATGTCTGATTATTTGCTTTGCTCCTCCTCTCCAGGAAGTCTTGCTTGCCGTGTGGAGAGCCAGAGAAAGGTAAGAAAGATCTTTTCTCAGTTCCTCTCTCTGTCACCATATGTGTGTGTGGGAGAAACACAGCTTTCCTCACAATGCTCCTTGCAAGGAGGCTGGAAACAATATGTCCCTAATCAGAACCTCCTGCAGGTGAGCACTGGGGTGTTCTGGGGTGTGACACCAATGCAGATGTAGCTGAATAATTGCCAAATTGCTCTGCACGTATTCAGACAAGGCCAGGAGCAGTCGTGGGTTTGCCTGTTTTATATAATCCTCATTTTAATCTTAGACCCTCTACCCCACAAACCCAGGTGGGAAATGACTCTGTTTTGAATGTATTTCAAGTACTGCAGTAAAGGTTTTTGACAGAAAAAAAAAATTAAAAAATCAAGTCTTAGGTTGGCTTAAAAGTCTCCCTTTTTTGTCCTCTCAGTCTTCTTCAGAGAAAGGTGAGAACAGGTTTTCAAATGTGACATCTGTGTGGCACTCAATCTTTTTTGTGTGATGAGATGGCCAGTAAAACAGGCATGCTGCTGAAATTCTGTGTTCATCTTTGAAGCCTAAATTGTTTAATCCTGGTGTGATGGTACCAAGACAAACACTGTCTGCTTATTTTTTTGGAGATCTCCATCTCTGTCTGTATCCATCTGTTGTATTTTCTCCTCAGGCAGATGCCCAAATTAATATCAGGGAAGCAAATATAATGGAGTTGGGGTCAAATGCCATTTATGATCTATGTAGCTGTGTCGCCAACTACAGCAAAGTATATTTTATAAAATTACATCATTTTTCTGTTACATTACTGCCTTTAATCGTTTAGCCTCTAAACATCTACATTTAGGGCCACAATTCCTAGAGCACTTCATTAAGAAGCCATTGGAAATTTGGAGAGACTCCTAATTTAAACCAATTCCCAGGCAAGCTCTCAGTGGCATTTTCAGTGTCCATCTGCAGCTTTGCATTCTGTGAGAGGAAGAGGATTTCTGTTTTACTCAGTCCAGCTACTCCTCAGACTTAATCTGGTCCTCAAAATTCACTGAGTAAAGCTGGGACTTAGGAAGAGAGAATTCTGTGAAGCACAGACAGGAAAGCTGCAGTGTGGATGTGGGCAGTTAACTGAGATCATTACTGGTAAACTAATTTGTGGTATCAATTACAAATATAAATATATTTACACCAAGTGAGTGTAAACTATTAAGTATTATTCCATAACCTTAGGTACCTCCCCATCACCCAGTGGTTCTGCCAGTACAGTGTGTTTATTTTTGTGATAATATTTTGGTTTGGTTGGAGCAGGTTGGTAAACAACTGAGCTGTGATAAATATTTCAGTAGTTTGTTTGGTTTTATTTCCTCTTTGGGATAGTCTGTGTTACTGTGTTTGTGCTGCCTGTTCCTCAGGCAAATGTTTTGGAATTGGAGATAATATCTTCTGCATAACTTTGTATTAAGTTTTTGTATATTTAATTCTACACATTTCTATATTTTTTCTCTACTGCTTCTTGATGTTTTTGTTAAAAGAAATTATTTACAATTGCTCTTTGTTATTAAGAGAAAGGATACACCATTAAAATGCACCATTACAAGAATTTTATTGCATGTGCATGAAGTTTAGAATGATTTCTGTGCTCAGAAACCTTAACACCTTTCTCAGCCCCCTTCCTGCCCCACGTGTGCTGTGCTTTCATTATGATACAATGCAGGTATTTTGAATTCTCCATGGGTATTTTTAGTCTTAGAAGTCACCTCAGTCAGTGCTGTCTGAGGGGAGAGAGTCAGTTTGCTCCAAATGCGTTGTTTCTGCTTTTGGCTAATTCTGTGAGTACAGGGAAGGGTTTTCACCCAAACAGGGAACATGACCTAAGAGGAATGAAAGCAAATTTTGCCCAATTTTATCAGCTTTGGTTCTTCGTTGAGGTGGACTCATCCCTGCCACAGCTGCTGCAAGGGCCAGTGAAGTTGCCCCTGTTCTGGGTTTTACTGAGGGGGCAAATGCAAACCAGGATTTTTCTGGACCAATTCTTGCTGTTGCCATTTCTCTAAGTGCAGTTTGGAATGTGGTTTAAAGGAAAGCAGGTTATATGCTATTCTTGCCTGTTCTACTTTTAATAATTGTTACTCCTCCAAATTTTAGCACATTCCTTTGTCATCCCACATACGTATGGAAATGATGCAAGGCACTTCCTCCAGTGCTACTCTGTTCTTTTAACAATCCACATGAGTGACACAGATTAATAAAATGTGACATTTCAGGATCCAGAGTAAAATATGAAATAAAAAATGTCTGTTTGAGGAAAAATTAGTCATATGCAGAGGGACCTATTAAAGTTTCTTCACATATCAAGCCTTTGTTCTGAGCATGTGTGACTGGAAGTGCAAAGCTAGGCTGTCAGGATTTGTTTAGCTAATGATTCTAACTTGTTAAAATTTTAACCATGGCTCCTTTTGTTGTGCTTCAAAGGATTCGTAATGCTCTTTATATTAATTTATCTTATATTCTTGAAAGTGTAACACATTTTAGTTATTATTTGGATATTGATTTGGCTGCTTGGCAAGTACTGTTTATATGCAATTTTGACTTTGAATATGGGGTTCAGTGGAAAAAAGAATCTGCATAAAATTCATAGCTCATATAAAAGTGCTTTTTTGTTATCCACTAAGACACGAGATACAAATCAAGTGTGAGAAGAGCTTGAAGCTAGACTGTAAGATGGGAATGCTAAAACCTATCACAATTCATGCTGTCAGAGAAATGCACATTTAAAGTCCTTGGTCATGTATAATAATAGACTGAAACACAAATAGGATGCTCGAACATCAAACTTTAAGAACACTTTTTGTTTTGAAGAGAAGGGAGGAACTTGAAAAGAGTCACAGAAGTGCAATGTGGGAAGGAGCTCACAGCGAGTTTTCAGCGTGGCACTACCAGGCCTGGTATCTTTATCTCTCTCTGTGTGGTGAGCAGTAATAAGAAAGGATTTCACTTTCTGTGTTAAGCTGCTGGGTAACCATCTGGTTACAGAAATGCAGAACGTTTTTGGATTATGTTTGGCACAGTCCTGTTCTCCCATCAGTCCCAGCCCACACTCCAGACTTTTTGCTCCCTGGGCTGGCTCCAGAGCCCAGTAGGATGAATGGAGATGATGCTGTGGGTTTCAAGAGTTAATTTTCATAATCTTTTTCTTACACAAACATTCAAAGCACAGAACCTGCCTCTCCCAGTATGCAGAGGGAGGTGGGCTCCAAATTCAAGGGTCAAGAAAGATGTTTTTAAATAGATACATTCAAATGCAGTTGTTTGCCTGTGCATACCCCCATGGCCATCAGAAAAAAGGCCTCTTGAAGCATCCATGGCTTTAGAAATGATTGGAAAACATGGGTTCAAACCAAAAGCAGGCATAGGGAGCAGTTGTATGAGGTGGGTTTCAGTAAAGCAAAGAACTGAACTTTCTCTTCTCACCTAGAAAGGTCTGGCTGATCAGGAGCACCTGCTGTCACAGGGAACAGCATTTCTCTCTCAGCTGTGTCTGCTGGGGTTGATCTCTTGAAGACATCCACATGGAAACAAACAGCCTTACCCTCCTGTTCATACACACATTAGACTATGTTAATAATTGCATTTTTATACCACACTGATTGGCCCATGCAGATTCCATTTGTATTTACTGGATAGAACAAATGTGTCTGTGTGAGTGTGTGAATCTGTGCAATTCAGCTGCTTCAGAAGGTGTGTGAATCCCAAAGCACACGTGTGTACATTCAGCACATGCTTTGTAATCCCTTTCTGATGTCATGAAGAAAGAAACTACTGGGAGAATTACACTCTTGGCAATGCCAAGGACTTTGTAATATTCTTTGAAAATACCACGTACAGCATAGTGTGACACTGATTGTGTCCCAGGCTATGTATTATGTGCATCCTTAGAAATCCCATTGTATTAGCAGAGCCAAAGGCTGGCTGGCAGTGTCACACAGTGACCTTTTGGATCAGTCCTTCCATCCTTTATGCAGTGACAAGTTTGTTTGTTCCTCTTTCCATGTGAAGCTTGGGACTGTGCTCCCTTCCTGCCTGCTGCCAGCAGAGGGTTTGTCATGGCACTTGATAATGAGCAGATGGAGGCAGCAGCCTCAGCCCCAGCATCAGAACCAGCCACAGTAGCAGGCTAGATGAAGGATGCTTCCTTGTTGATAAATATCGTGTAAAGTGTTCTGTCTGCATGGAAATGTGTGTAGTTCTCTGTGCAGAACCAAGGGGATTCCAAACTCTCTGCCCAGACTGGCAAAGCACACTCGGCTCTGTGGATGGCCTGAGATGCCCGTATGCTGTGGCATATTTTTGGATTTCTTTTTGATTAATATCATGCTTCAGTGCACCCATCTGTCTGTGTACTAGGTGCAAGTTTCAAAGGAGGATAAGGCATATACGATCAATTAAAAATGCAGGCAAAATTTAGGACTTCAGCAAATTTCAGTAAATTTTGAAAGGTAAGGTGTTGTCAGATTGAAGTGCTCAACAGGTTCATGCAGTTTACCAAGTAAATGAAACCCATTTCATAAATGCAATTAATGCTGAATGAATAATGCTTCCAGCCCTCCTCTTTCAAAGAGATCAGGAAAACAGAAGAGAGAGGCAAAAGGCATTTTGGTGTCATAACAGCCTGGGATGGAGTTGTGAGATAACTGCAGTGATTTCCCAGAGACTACACAAATAATTTCAAAGTAGTTTGGCAGGTCTGCAGTTTGCAGAGCAAAAGCTACGTCTGTATTTTACCACAGACACATTTTAACCTACCCTGCAAGCTCTGCTTCAAAAGTCAAGTCCCCAGCTCTCCTAAAGCTGTGTCTTCAAATCCATTTGGAGCAGTGGATTCATTGTCTGTGTCGGGCTTGGCAATGCCAGCTTATTAGCCTGGAAGTTACTGAGTGAAATCAAAAAGCAAAAAGCCTGTAAGAAACTTAACCCAGCCAGTTTAGCAGTCACTAAACCAGCCAGCAAATAGAGATGATTTAAATTGCTTCACAATGCCAGCTGCTTGCAGAATACCTGCCGTCCTCCTGAGAGGTTAAAAAATAATCTATTTGCTGCTCTAAGGTTGAAGAATGCAATGAATTTAGCAAGCTCAAGCCTCACTGCACTTGTCTTTCATGCTACCAAATGTGTCCTTTTAAGATATTATACTGTTTCACAGCTGATTGAATAAAGAATTTAAGAAGATATCTTCTCACAGTATATCTGTTCTTAAGTCTCTTATCATTTCTTAATGTTGGAACACATGCGTGCCAAAATCCATGGGGCAGTTGGAAAATATTTATACAAAATGTCATGGCTGATGCATCTAAAGCTTTGTTTGAATATCTAAGGAAGACTTGGTTTTCATATTTGACAAAAAAAAATATATAGAGTGTTTATCCACAGACAAATCCTCTGTATCACCACAGGCTCTTTCCATAGCAGTGGTTAATGACACAAAAAGGGTCAGTAAATTGCAACTTTAGAGCAATAGATTGACAACGACCAGATTTGTCCCTATAAACCCATTCCAGTTAAACAAATTACAGATGAAATTATTTTGCCCCAGGGAGCCTGTGGGTGATGTTTTGTGAGAGGCTGAAGGACCTGAGGTTTTATGAAAGCAAAGTGCTGGTGGTGGTGCATTCAGCCCAATTTCAGTGTGTGTGTGTTCACAGAGGTGTGGATGGATATTTATACCTCTCCACCCAGGTATGGATGTTGCAGATGCACGGAGCATTTGTAACGTTTTTGTGCTCTAAATAATTCAGAGTGTTTGGAGGTATCTGAGACAAAAACTGCCTTGGGATATCAGCGGGTCATACATTCAGTGAGAATCGGCTTCTCCATTAACGAGCCCTGGCATGGAATCAATACAGTGTGAGTTATGCTGTCAGCCTCTTCATTTCAGCTCCAGAAAAATGGGCAAGAAATAGCCAAATTTCACAATGCTTTACCCAGAGCAGAGAGAATCTCGGCAAATTATTTTGCATATGAAATTGCTGCAAGGCTGAGAGCAACAGAGCTCAGGGCCCTGGACAATTCTGTGTGCACAGGGCTTTGTGGAGAGGAGTCAATAAGCATTATAGTTTTCCTGGTTTCTCATCACAATATTTTTTTCTGTATGAGTGTTGTGGGTTTAGGGTTTTGTTTTTTAGAACCAAGGCTAATGCTAAGAGCCCATATCATGGTTCAAAATTCACTGAAACTCTGACTGAGGTAAGAACATGCAGAAATTTCTGCTTTAAAGCACTGATAAAGTTATTGCTCAAGGGTAATGAAGAGAAAGCTAAATTAAATTCTTTAAAGTGTGTCTGAAGTTGTAAAATCTTCCACAAAATCAGCTTTTATGTACTTCAGAATATACCTGTGCTCCTGTTAGTTCAAGTGTGTGCAAAATGCTCCTGGTCAGATCAAAAGCCTCCAGCACCAGTGTATGTTGGGCTCTTTTCCACTCATAAACTGTCTTGTGCAGCAAACTGACCTTTCTCTGAATAGGTCAACATCTTCCAGGGCCCAGGGAGCACTGCCTGACCTATGCTACAATGATGAATTTCTCAGTGCTTGGCTGATACCAGTGCAGCTACTCTGTTATATTCTGCTGTGAGAGCAGGAGTTGCACTGGGAGCTGCCTTCCAGTAGCCTCATGATCAGTTTAAAAACTTTAACTACATTTCTTGCAGCAGCAATTAATTAAACAAAAGCCTGAAATCCAAGCCTTGCACTCTGGCAGGAGCAGTGAATGAGCAGGTCAGAGGAGATGGAATTGTAGCTGAGGAAATCTGCTAACATTTAACCTTGGAGGCTGCAATTTGTGTTCATGCTGGAGGGGGGTGTCTGCAGGGACACTGAAAAGGGGATTTTGCTCTGCTCTGAGGTTGCCTGTGGATAAACAGAGTCTACCTGGTTTCTTTGCTACCTGTTTTATCATCTCTGCAAGCAGGGAAACTGAGTTGGATACGCTGGTTTAGAAAGTGGAAAATAAAATTAGTTTGCTTTGAACTAAGAATGGATGTTACTGACAGGCTCCATCAGAGATGATCAGGGCAGAGCTGATGTTACATGTTACTTGACAATTTTTCTCTCATTGAAATTAAAGAAATTTAGGCCACTTTCAAACAAAGCTGTATCTAATTCTCTAGAAGTGCACTTGTCTGCCTTGGGGGACCTTCAGAAATGTCTATTTATGATAAACCACTTCAAGCAGAAAGTTTTAAACCATGCAGAATGTTAGCAACTATAAAGAAAAACCATGTCTGTTTAATTCAGATCATTTTCCAATTTATGTAAATGAAATGCTTGCAATTTTTTTTTTCTTTTGTCCAATTTTCTAATTTTCAGTGTTTTGTTACATCAAAACAGGCAAACAAAACTGGATGTATTTACTGGGCTGTGTGGATGTGTGTTCAGCACCAAACTCAGGGCAACATGTACAGTCTTGCAGAGCACCTTTGGGGTTGGCTTTGCATGACACTGCCATCAGTAAGTGGAGAAATTCAGTCCAGATTCAGCATTGGGGTTGGACATTATTTCACATCCATTTGGGACGTGTTTTTTGTGTTGATTTGAACCTTGAGTCCTGATCTGAGCACATTGGGAAGTGGTGGCTGTGTGGGATTTACAGATTCCACCAGTGCTGGTGCCACTGTGTTCAGCAAGCAAATAATGATTTTGTGTGAATCCCATCACCAATGGATGTTATACCTCTCCTGTGGTGAGGGAAATGTGTTAGACCATTCCTGTATGTGGGGAGAAAAATAAATTTCTCCTCAGGCTGTGTAACTGCTGAGTTGGGAGTGGTCAGATCAGAAGCATGTGGGATGAGTATGAGTTTAAACTGCCCTATATAAGTAATATTTAATTTTTTTTATGGGGAAGATGTAATGATTATTATTGGATAATACTGCAGGCAGTGGATTAGTGAAGTTCTTTAAGTACTCAGGGAATTGATTTGTTGTGAAGGTGAAGGTCAGCCTGGAAAGGGGACACCAGGAGCAGTGTCCATGGCAGTGATGAACCAGCCCAGTGCCACCCTTTCCCCTTTCCCTCCTGCAGTTTGCTCTGCTGCCATCAAATACCTGGCAATGGATTTTTCTCACAGGTCCAACACTCTCTGTGGCAAAACAGCACTTTAGTGAAGGTTCTTGATCTGTAATCCCAGAGTCCCTGAGAAACTCATTTAATATCAGTCAGCTCTGACTGCTGGGATCTGTGTGCTTAATGGGCTCTCCATAAAAAAAGAATAATGATATTGGGATAGTTTGGGCCCTGTTATCTGCTTAATTGGTCACATCCATGGGCTGAAGTGTGAAGGCAAGGAAGTACAAAACTGGAATGCTTATACCCATAAGGATCGCATTCATTTCAATACAAATCTCTGTTGGATATTTCCAGACAGAATATTCTTTGTTATTCCCATGTAGGAAGCATTAGACATGAAACTGCACCCTATGGTGTTTTGGTGATTTAAATTTAGAATTCAGCATTGAATCTGCATGGGCACAATTCATTGCCTAAGGTTTCCCAGCTACTACAGAATGTCCCAACAATGTGCACTAAAATAGAGAACACTCCCAGGCCCTGTGCAGCACTGGGTTTGCTGTGCAGTTTGCAAGAGAGCTTGTAGAGCTACAGACAGAAAATAGCTGGGAGAACACAGAAAACAGGGAGTGAAAATAGAGATGGAATAGTGAAGGATATCAGTGAGACTAGGTGCTAGAAAGTGATTTATTATTTATTTAGCATTGTGTTTGAATATTGTTGAGCCAGTTTGGAAGCTCAGACAAAGGTAGAAACAAAATGATGTCACAGATAAATAGTGAAGAAATATATTCTGTGTATATTGAGGATAGATTTAACACATAATGTGTCTAAATTTAGCTAAAAAAATAAATTCAAATGACATGGTGTTTCTTGGTGAATGACTTCTATTTCTTGGCATCACATATCTAATAGTCTTACAGTGCTGTAGTAGAAAACTTATACAAGTATAATCCAATGAAGCAGAAAGGTTACTAAAGAGCCAATAAGCTTGAGATAAAAGCCTTTAATCCCATGACCCTTTAAGAGGAAACAGAGGTCAGAGATTACCAAGGCACAGCTGCTGTTTCTGGAATGTTAAATGCCCATTTGGCACAAACTTGTGTACTTTTGTGTAGAGTTGAAGAACCAGAGTTATGAAAATATCATATAGTAAATTAAAGGATGGGGGGGGTTTGGACTTTTAGCCCAGGTAACTCTGCCTGTTTTCTTCTTTTTTTGCCCCATTTTTTTTTTGTCTCAATATGATCCTTTTGAAGAGTTTTCTATATGAGTGCAATATTTTGTATGGGAATGTTCTGCTCATTTTTTTGGTGTCCTGTTTAAATATAGCTGGATCTTCCATTTTCATGGTTGTGGTACATGTCTGCACACTGCTTTGGGTTGCTCTACTTTATTCAGATGAGAATGTAGAGATATTCCTCATGAAACAGAAATATTTTCCACCCTCTGCAGTGTTACAAGAATAATTTCTTAATTTTATCTCTGGAGAGCAACCAAGCAGGGAAACATATTGTTATCAGGTTTTTGATGCTGGCAATCTGGAAAAGTGGATATTGTGCTCTGTTCCTGCACTTTGTCAGCACAGGTATGGTATAGATTTCAGTAATGTTTACATCAGAAACCCAAATTTACTTACATGCAATTACTATAGCATATTGTGAAGGCAGCCAGCTGAAATACAGGCTTTGCATTGTTGCTTGAGATAGGACTAATTTGTCACTGAAAACCAGAAAGGATTATTTGTAAGTCCCTTAATTGTACATTATCAAGGATGTACCACTCAATCCAGTTTCAAACCCTGTACTGGATTCAAGGAACACTTGAGAGATGATATTTATTAGGGAGAAGATAAATTGGTATAATATAATATTTAAAAACACAGAATTGTGCCAATGGCTGCCCCCTAGCAATGACTAGTGAGTGGCAAGGAAGCAATGAGAATATATGTATATATATAATGCCTTATACAGTAACCCCCACCAAAGAGAAAATTTCCTCATTATAGTGGATCAAACAAGGTGACCATAGTTGCAATGAACATTTTGATTTTCTTTGACTTCAGGGAATGGACTTAAACCAGAATCTGAACTTTTGACCCGTGCAGTTTCTTACTGCCAGTGATGACTATGAGCTTGTTTCTGTTTGTTTTCCTCCGATAAGAGCTCCAGAAGGAGGACATACATCAGAGGATAAGCAAGTGATCAAATCCAAAATGATTTTACTCCCTACTATAAAATGACCTTTTAAAAAGTGCATCATTTGGCTCTGTAGTATCCATTGATTTTTACTAATGTCTTTTTATCCTTTGGAGCACCATGAAAACTCTGTGGAATTTAATCCTGCAACTCACACAGGTAGGCTAATAATTCCTGCTTAATAAGGGCAAAATGTCTTTCCTTACTCAGAAATTGTGCTGGTTATTGTGGAACCAACAGAAATGCAGAAGAGGAGTAGATTTTATTAATTGTATTGACTCTCTGATTAAAATCCAATACATTTTAGAAGATTGTTTTATAATTAGTATTTCCTGGGGATGAGTTACAATCAGTGTCTGAAATTAGTGTTTCAGTTTAAGGAGATGCAAAAATAAGTTCAAGGAAAAGCAAAAAGGAGCCAAAGGCTGAGCATTGAAAAGATGAGACAGAAAAGCCAACGTGCTCACAAGTGCCACTTTTACAATGGTGATTTAGCACTTCACTTAGGAAAAGAAACTTCCTCTCTTAAGGTGCCTCCATCCAACAAAAAAGAGGGTTGCACAACAAAAAAGAGGGTTTTAGTATCAATCCTGATAAACCTTCTCCTGTGGTATTTCTGGTATGTTGTTGTTCAAATAAGCCAGTAATGACAGCAAGGAAAGAGTCCCTTACAACACTTCTGCCTGGTTCTTTTCAGTGGTTGTACCAACATTGCAAAGGAATATATTTTGGGGCTGACTGTCCCAACGAGCTGTGAAGAAAATGAAGTAATGAAGTGATTGGTAGCTCCTTCCCCTTCCATCCCATAACTTCCTATGAGATTCCTCTTGTGTATCTCAGCTCAAGTGCTGGAACTGTGGAAATTTTCTTGCAAGATTTTAAGAAACCTCTTTTCCAGTGGTTAATCTCCTCTTTGTTCCCAGAGAAAAATCTTCAGTGTATTCTTGCTGCGAAGCAGGCACTGAAAGAATGATCTTCTCTTTCCACTTCAATTATTAAAGTAGGCTGCCTAAGTTCTTCTCTCTCAAAGTACAGCCCTCACTTTCTGGTGCTTATGCAATACAAGTCCCCACATTCTGAGATTCACACAGCAGTTGTTACTATAAAAGTTCTTTCCTTTTTTCTTTTCTTTATTTTCCCACAAAATGTTGCCTGCCAGTTGAATTTTTCTTATAAAGTGGAGGGACTGTGAAATGTCACAATAAACCTCACCAAGTTTCCTGATGACCTTGTCAAGTTAGAAATCTCGTTGTCATGGGAAAATAAAAAAATAATGCATTTCCTACCCATAATGACTAATTTGACTGAAGCCATCACTCCATGGAAGTGCTTTTGTCCTCACTTATTCTGCTTAGATTCTTGTTGTGCCCGAGCTGCTTGAAACACAGAAATATGTTGTGTTTTGGTTTTGAACTGCTGCATGCAGAGAGTTTCTGTCATTTCTGTCGGGTGTAATTTCAATGCAGTGCTAACAATCTACACCTGTGCTGTCTCTGCTCTCTCTCCACATGCAGGTGGTTCTGATAAAACAGGCTGAAAATCAGGACATGGAAAACTTGGCGTGTGCCTTTTGTTTTTAACAAAGGTGAGTGATATTAAGCGTGGTCTTCCCAGCCACTCATCAGTATCAGTGTCATTTGGAGCTGCACTGCTCCTTTCTTTATTCTAGTGTGTTCCCTTCTTGTGAAAAATGCCAGATTGACAGACTTGAAAGCTGAAATCCCTGTGTTTATCTTGGGGCTGTGATAGTATAGTCAGTGACAGCACAAACATCCACCCTGCCTCATCTCTATGCCTGGAGTGTGAGCAGAGATAGTTCAGTCTCCATGGCCATTAAATCCTGTTGATTCCATCAATAAGAATGCCAGTTACTGAGGGATGTCACAGTGACTTTGTGATCCGAGTGACTGCTCCAAACACGCTGGATTGAGACAGCAAATTCACCTCACATACCTCAGCACAAATACCATGGTAATGGTTTGCACTCACGGGGAATCTGGCATGGATTCAGGAGGTGTCTTAGATTTAAACCTTTCTGAAATTCAATCACCTTCCCCTGAGCCAGACAGTCCCTCCACTAACTTGAGAAACTTGTTCATGTTTTTTAACAGGTTCCTTTTCATGTATGAGGTCTTTCTTGTTTTCAGGAGCTTTCTATCAGAAAGAAGCAGTTCCTAGGATCTGTGAGGCACCTGAATGAGAAAGCTTAAAGACTGGGAATGTAAAAAACTGCACGGTCTGGTGCTGCTGCAGGAATTTGATGCTGTTAAATGAGCTGCAGGTACCTGTCTTTAATCTCAGCTCTGCCTCTGCTCGTGTCACCAAAGAGACTGCAAAAGCTTAGAGGGCTCCAAATGCAATGAGGTAGCCCCAGCAAAATCATCTTAGTTCCTGCCTCAGTTTCCCCAAGAAGAACCTGGAGATAACAAAGCTGCGTGAAGATATGACTTTAAAAACAGATTAATTTCTATTTTTGGTATTTTATCAGGCATGCAAAATACTAAGTAGTATTGCCACCTATTTTAGCTATCCATCAGTAGATTAAAAAAAGTGAATATCTTTTAAAATTTTGGCTTCAATAAGACTTTCAGGCTAATGAAATGTGTCTGTCTTTTCATTTCAGAATTCTTCCCTAGAAAAACTCCAAATACTCTTAGAAAATTCAAATGCAAGTAGCAACAAAGTTTTCTTCAAGACAAATCTGCAGAAAACATATGAGCTTCATTACTTACCAGGCAATATTTAACTGAACTAGTATGGTGAACAGATGCTGCTCTCCAAAGGGTGCTTTTGTCTAGAGATCATTTTGAATATACAGAAAAAGAAAATGGAGAAAGAATTGTAGAAAACTTAGCTGTGAGAAAGAAGCCCATATTTTGTCTAAAACAGAAAATTAGTTTTTTCTATCATCCCAGAAGTTCTGTGTCTGAGAGGAATGTTAGAGTGTGCACAGACTTTTCCATGGAAAGGCTTTGTGTGGCCAACAGAAAGAAAGCTCTTAATTAACACCACAGATTTGTCTGAAGTGGCTGTAGAACAAATATTTTGGAGTTCCATTTGCTTTATCAGGCAGCTCTACAGGAAGTCCAGGCAGGCTCTCCATGGGACCAACTGACGTGGGGGTATGGGGAGAATTTGATATTTGGTTCTGCAGTTAGTAAAAAAGTACTGCTGACAGTAATTCAAATTCAAACAACCATGGAACACAGAATATTCTGAGCTGGAAGGGACCCAGGATGATCACTGACCCAGCTCCTGTCCCTGCACAGACACCCCAACAACCCCAGCCTGTGCAGCCCCAGCTCCCTCCTTTGGACACTCTCCAGCAGATTTGGGTGTTTTTTACCTCGTGGTGCCCAGAGCTGCCCCAGCCCAGAGCAGAGCAGGACAATCCCCTGGGCCTGCTTGCATCATCTCCCTCCAAACTGCTGTAGTAAACACAAAACATTTTCAGAATTTACCAGTCTATAAAACCCAAACTTATTTTATGTCAGCATCTTATTATTCCACAGGGACAATTTGTTTATAGAAAGAGAGCAAGACTTAAATTCCCTACATGCAGGATTTTCCATACCAGGAGTACATGGAGGCTATGGGGTAACTCTTAACCAGGTTCTTGATTTCATTCTGCAGTGGCAGAAATACAACTTTCAGCTCATAACCTGCAGGTAAATCACAGGAGAGCCAATGTCCCTGTCATTCCTCAGATAAGCTCTGCATTTTGCTTGTCATTAGAGATGGGCCCAAACCATTTTGGATAGCTTGAAAATTCCAGCACATATAATCTATCTCTAAGTCCTATTGACATTCCTGGCATTTATATCTTTGCTAACATATTTTATTCTGGTGTATATCTATGGCAAAAAGGGAGGAGATATTTACACACTGAATATGGGTTGAGATGAATCAAATGTCCCAATCAGCTGTGGTTCAAGTAATTTGAAACTGTTTTGCCATTGACTTTATTGGTGTCTGTTGTTTGGACATGGTAGGAAACCCAGCTATGGGGGGAAAATAAAGCTGTACCTCTAATATGAATAACACAATAGCTTGTAAAGCTCCTTTTAGGGAAGTGCCCCTTTGTTTTTGTATATATAAATTTCACTCTTGCAGGTCTCCCCACATTTCTAACCATGAACCACATAAATTTTGTTAAACATATAAATATATAGAATTTACTTTAAGTTCATCTTGTCTGTGCCTTAAGGAACACATTTTGAATGTAAGATTCACTTGTAAGATCAGTTCTAAAAACTCCTGACTTATGGCCACTTAAAAACACTATATTAGTAATCAGTAAATGATTAACACACATTTCCCCCTTCGTTATTTAGGGCAGTGCTGAGTAGGACAGTGAGAACATTACAATGTATAAGTGCTAAGAAATAATGGATAGCATCCTGTAATAATGTATTTTAATATTATTTATACATGTCTCTCTCATGTGTTACACAGTGGAGCCACTTGCAATAATTTAACTTAAGAAAAACCCTGTGTAGATGTGTCATCCACTTGTCCAGAATTGTCATCTTGGCTTACAGTGCCACTGATATTTGCTGCTCCCCTTTCTCAAACATTAATGCTGTTTACTGCTTGGCCTGGAGAGAGCCACAGACATGGGCTGGTCCCACAGGGGCTCACAGGCAGAGCTGAACATTCTGTGTTTCACAGGGAACATGAGAAGAGTGAACTCTGCTTGCCTGGCTCTTCTCTCTTGATGGTCACAAAATGCACTGCTCTCAATGCATGAAAAGGGGTAAAACCTCAGAGTTCAGAGCTTCCTCAGTGTATTTGTTTATTTGTTGTAAGCTTGGGACAGTCTGGCTACACCAAATTACTCAAACTGTGCCCTTGTAAATAATAATAATAATAGCAAATAATAATTTTAGTTTTGTTAAATAACAAAATACCACAGGAGCGTTTGGCTTCTTTTTAAAATACATATTAAAAGCAACTGGTTGAAGATTCAAACTGAAAGTTCATTATATCAATGCGGCAGGCTTCTAGTAAGCAAAGATAAATAGCTTTAATGAAAATGCAGTGACAGAAACGACCAAACAGAATTGAGCAATGGGCATTTGGATGTCAGGCTCTTCTCAGAGCAGTTCATGGCCTGTTTCAAACTGACTTCCCATGGAATATGGGGATATGGAATATGGCCAGTGCAGGACCTGTGTCCCACTGATGTCCTGAGCACAGCTGCAGGTGAAAGCAGGAGCCCTGGGGCTGCCACTGGGTAGCACCCCAGGCACTGGATTAGTGCTGACAGTGGTGCTTCTCTGCCCTCATTTCAGCTCTGGATGCACTTTGTAATATATGAAACATAAAGATGCACCTTCAGATGCATTCCACGTGTTTCTCCCAGTGACGCAATCCTGAACTGGTACTTTTAAGCTCAGTATACATGGCCAGGGAGCAGAGTGGAGCTCAGGGGTTTGACTTGTAAAGCTTTACCTGCTCTGGGTAGGGTGTTGCCTGTTAGTCCAAGGACAAACAAACCCACAGAACATTTTGGGTGGCAATTATTTGCATTCACAGAGCTGGGAGCTGGCAGAGAACTTGTATTTGTCTGTCCCCATCCATTTAGACACACCTTAGATTTTCAGCCTTGATCTCAGGAAAGAAAGGAAGGAGGGATCCCACTGTTCATGAGCTCCTGTGAAATCCTCTGCTGAGCTCAGTTTGATTTCCCATGGAGAGCCACCCACCAGTGGGGAAACAGTAGGCACAAACACATACAATCACAGCCCTAAAATACAGAATTGTGTGTATTCTTTTAGTAAATATGTGTATCTGAGTAAACTGAAGAAAAAAAATATGATTAGAAATCTGCATTCTTGCAAGACCCATCTGCTGTCTCAAGTTGGGATATTTGAGATTTGGAAGGCATTAGAAGATTTTAAGATTACAAGACTTAAAGAAAGCAGATGGCTTTATCCTATTGAATTTAATTAAATTTATTTAGTATGAAAAAGGGAGAAAGCTAACTGTCTCCAGCATAAAAGCTCTTTAAATGCATTAGTTCCTGAGAGGGCTGCAATCTGAACACTGCCACTGTGCTTTTTAGAAGAATTAGATATTGCCTTCCTTCACTCCTTATAAATTGTGAGGCAGAATAGCTTTTGAAGTTCCTTTTAATACAGGAGGATGCTCAGGCACCCAGTCTTGAATTGCAAGTACATTACTGTGGCACAGTGAAAGTGTAATTCAGAACTATTTCTCATTCATGTTGTCTCTTAATATCCCAGACCATCCAGAAGATCTACTTAGCAATGGAAAAAAAAAACAAAAACAACAAAGATCTACGTTCCACTAGAAACATCTCCTTCATTTCAGCTCTTTCATGTCAGTTTTTATCCAAGATAACTGCAGGACTCATAGATTCTGCCTTTTAGAGATGTTTTCTCCTGTTTATCCCCAGATTCACTAATGCTGCTAAGATTAAAAGAACACATGAACCACAGGCAGGTAATAATAATGCATATATTTTCATAGATACTATATTTTGAAGCTCTTTAAGCAATGATGAGCTTCACACCTTCCGTGCTAGCCTGTTACAGTGTTTAATTATCCAGAACAATTTAGAACAAAAATCAGTACACTTGGCCTCATTAACGTAAGGCAAAGCAGAGCTTTTTTAAAGCAACCCCCAGATAGGATTTGTAAACATCAACTTCATTTTTATTTGGTACAAAGCACATTAACAGCAGCAGCAGAGAGAGAGCTAAAATTTTACAAGTAGAGAATTAATCACAGCGGGTGATGACAGGCTGGTAAAGTGTCTCATTAGGAAAAGAATAACAAGGAGTTTAATAGAGAGCCAGTGTTTTCTGAGGATAATGGCCTGGGCTTTCACAAGGTATTGGTGATTTGGGAATGCCTCACTTCTGATATCAACTCCAAAACACCTCATTTTCAGTAGGAGCTTCAAACCTCTCCCTGCAACTGCTTTAAAGCACTTGGAGGGTGAGCACCCCAAAGCCAATAGGCTCTTTTATCCATCCCAGGCAAAATTCTCCCCAAAAACCACCTGGATCCACGATTTTCAGGAAAGAGCAGCGGGGTTCATGAGGCAGCTTTGCAGCTGATGTGAGATATCACAGCCCCAGACTGTGCAGGCAGAGCAGTGCCAGCTTAGGGCAGTGCCCCAACCATGAACTCCCTGCAGCAGGAAAAGGATAAATCAGTGCAAGGAAAGGCTGTGTGTTCTGGGCAAAGCTACAAACACCCCCCTGCCTCAGCCAGGATTTTGGAAATGCTTTATTCCTTGCTTGCAGCTGACTCAAGATCTCATCTGGAAAAGAGCATCATAAACCCAGCTAGCAGAAGCAGGAGACAGAATCATAAAAGACAAGAACAAGCCATAACTTGAGTGGACAGGTTGGAAAATGGAAGACACCAGAAGAAATTCTGATATTATTTCAGCTGTTTGGAAGACAAGACAGGAGTTTTACAGCGAGTGTGCTGGGTAGTTTACTCTTGTGAAGTAGAACTAATGTCTTCAAACAGATTATCTGTAAAAGTATGGGGGTTTTTATCTTTTTAAGCTTTTGCAGTACATTTAAATGCATTATTTTGTTTGGGGTTTGTTCTCATGAGTGCCTTTTCCTCAACTACTGAGCGTATAATTTATGCAACCTTGTAGCACCATATATTGCAGGTAGGCATTTTATGGCATAATTTATTTATATTTTACTGTTGCTGTGTGCAGTAATGAGGTTTCTGCTGCTTCCAATTTCATTCATTAGAGCAGGCAGGACAATGGGCAAAAAATCAGCATAACCAGGGGCTGAAAACACAGTAAGAATTTCAGCAATGCCTCATTTTTAGAGGCCCTCACCTGGTGTAATCTGTACCTACATGTTACCAGACTTTGTAAATTATACAGGAAGAAGAATGCACCAAAAACCCAATAACTCACAATGTAGCAAGGCCAAAAAACTTATAAAAGAAGTGAAGATTTGTCTGTAGGTACAAGAAAACAATTTTGTTCCTTCTGATGCTTCCTCCCCTTGCCATTGACATCCCAGGGAGAATTTTAATGCCCCCTCCCCAAATCTATTGAAATCAAATTGACAAGATTTTTAGTGTTAGCTATATAGCCAAATTATTTCCAGATATTCAGTGCACAATAAGTCTACTTAGGGTGCTTTGTTCTGATGAACTCATTTGAAAGTATTATATTAAAAAATTACATTTTCAGAGGCTTCTCTTGACTTTTCTTAATTGGTTGTCATGGTGATGTCACTGATTGCAGTTTTTAATGTCCCATTTGAAGATTATGCACTACTTAATGATCCAAAAAGTAGATCTGATTCCTTTAGAGAAGAAAACCAACCTTTTCATGGAATGAATTACACAGGTTACTCAGAGTACAAAATAATGAAAAAACGCAAATGGTGCAATGTAAAGAAAGATGTGGTTGAGATTATAAGCCAAGATGTTCTACACCAAGCAGCTTTTTAATTAACACAGCAAAAGAAAAAAAAAAAGTTGCAATAACTAAAAATGTGGATATGGATGACAGTAAAGACCACCTGAAATTCCTTGTGCAGTTTCCAACTCTCTACAATTACAAAGCAGTAATGATCTGGAGAGCATGTGAAATTATTTTGTATTTTAAAGGGGTTTATTGTGACCTTCTCAGTTCCTGGTTGCACTGTCCCTCAGATTTAGGTGGTTTTGCAACCTGCAGCAGGATTGTAGCTGGGAATTCAGTTTCAGCTTCACCTCAGCATGTTGCACATTTGGAGGGGGAAAAAAACCCCAGAAACTCATTACTTTTCTGTTTCAGACAAGTAACAAGTCAAGATGAGCTGCCCTCATCCTTAAAGGGTTAAATGTCATTGTGGTTGCTCTAGAAATTTCAACTTGGCTTTCATAAGCAGTAATTTAAATTTCCAGAGGTCTTGCTGTTGGGTTTTTTACCTTTTACTTTTATAGGTGTCCTAGCCTGTGACATCCCTCCCATCCATGCACCTCCTGTCCCTCCAGTCTGGAACAGGACAAATAACCTGCTTTGTCACCTCAGAGCAATTGAACTGGCTTCCATGCAGTTCAACCTAAACCAGCTGAGCTCTTCCCAACTCAAAAACCTGCCTGAGGTTATTCCAGAACCAATGCCCCTAAATTTGTGTGGCAGCAAGAGCTGGTTCTGGCAGCCCATCCTCTACTTGACAGTTGTAAAACTTCAGTCCTTGGGCTGACTTGTAGCAAACTGAAGTCAAGGAATTGGAAGAGTGAACTATCTGTTTACTAGCAAAGGAATTGTAAAAATCATGGAAGCAATAGGGGAGGGAAAGAATGGGGGATAACAAGGGAAAAATTAAATTACAGGGAAAAAAAATTACACCTCCATTCACATTATGTGATCATTCATCTTTGTCAAAGGCCTGGGTTTGCAGAAATATTTACACACTTAAGTCTCACTCCTGCAGAAAAGAATTAGGTATCTAATGCCTTGATTTTTGGTTAATCAAATACTGCTTTACCTTCTCAAAAAAACCAATTTTTTTTTGGTGATATCCATTCAGAAAAGTCTTTCCACTAAGGTTTCAGGTGCTTGCTTTTAATTTTTTGGCAGATTCCAAATTTCTGTGCCTATTAAAACTTCTAAATGTGACAAGTGTCAGAACACAAGGAATAATAAAGATTTGCCTTTGGCAGATTCTGAAGGCAACAGAAGGAAAACTGTGCACTTTGAGAAAGTCGAAGATTTTCATAGACATGAAGAAATTCTGTAGGTCAAGGACTTCATTCACAGTGCAATGAAAACAGCTTTGGTTTTGTTTGGAAAATAACAATCTTCTTGTTTTTTTCTAGACAATAACCAGCTCAGAAAATATGGAAAGAGCGAAAAAAAATCTTTCAAAAGAAATGTGCTTTGTACATTGACAGAGAGGAAGATTTTGAGGGAAAAAAATACGGTGGAAAGGGTGGTTTAAAAAAAAACCCCAAACAACAACAACAAAAAACCCAAAAAACAAAACAAAAAGAAACAAACAAAAAACCCTAAAAACCCCCAAACAAACAAAAAACCCCAAAAACAACCCCCAAAGAACTTCCAAGCCAATATATTTTGGGGTGAATTTTTTTCTGATATTTGAGCTTGGCCTATCTGATCCCTGCTGTAACAGGCCTAGAGCAGGGATTCCTCTGTCTTGTTTACAAAACATTGTCAAATACCACAATTCTGATTCAGTATTTTACTGAAATTTGCTGCTAAGGCTTAATTTTGCTTTGCTCAGGCCTCATTTCACCTCATCAGAGCTCCATTGCTTTAATGTCTGGCAGCAAGAATAACATGTATTAATAAAAACAACCAACTCTCCACAGAGATAACTGTTCTGATAACCTCTGGAAGGTTTATTCATCCACAATTGGTGCAAGCACTTTGTAAAAGTAAAGGATGATATCACAAATGTCTTTAAAGATCCATTAGAAAGCAGTCAGCAGAGGAAAACTTATGAAGGTTGCATGATCTGAAGGTGATTTTGCTCATGCTAAAACAGTCAGAACATTCTGGTGCTTCACTGCAGCCAAAATACCATCTTCATGCTTGGCACACAATGAGGTTTGGACTGTGGAAAGAAAATGGTTTTATTCAGTATGAAAGTTAAAGATAAAACCCTCCAGAACTGAACCTGGTTGTCCTTTGAGGTATTTCTTAAGGTCAAAGCTGTACTTGATGGTAATTATAGTTCCCTTCTCATGAAATCTTTGCTATTGTACTAAAAGCAATACTAAAACCTCCTGAGCTTTTACTGGCTCTGCTGCAGAGAGAAATAATGTTTCCTCTTTCTTTTCAGTAAATAATGCTAATTTAAAAGGTCATTGTGTTTTAGTTTTCCTGTGGTGGTTATAACTGCAATTAAACCAATGTCAGTCAAAATAAATTATTCAAAAAAGTCTAAAAGGAAATAGTGAGAAGTATTAGAGAAAACAAATGGCTGTTTTGATCAGGAGAGGAACCACCTTAGGATCTTAGAGCCACCACTTTTCTTACAAAGGACAGAAATCTTTTTTTGACATTCACCTCCCTCATAAAGTATTTCCTTTGCTCCTTAGCAGTGAGAAAAATTCCAAGTACATTTGTGTGCTCCTGCAAAAACTTTGCATGTTTTCTGTAGAGCAGGATCTGCTTGAGCAATGGCCCTTTTGAAAAAGAAAATAAATGCAACACCATAAAACATTGCTCACTCTCCAGCCTCCCCAGTGTTCAATATCTAGAAAGCAAACAAGAGCAGCAAGAGCAGCCAAACCCCAGATGTCCCATTCTGTGTTTCTCTTGGTGACCCTTTAGGCCTGGCAGGATGGGACATGCAGGCTCTGACAAGTTCTCTCCTTTTGTTTTAAGACCTCAGCTCTGCTGCTTTGCTTCCAGCCCAAAGTTTGCATACATTCACACTCTGTCTTTTCTCCCCTCTCAGCCTGGCTCTCCAGGCTGCTCTGAGGTGTTGCAGGCTGGAAATCCCTCCTGCCTTCCCTCCTTCCATCCCTCAGCCTCCTGCCCCTCTGACTGTGATCCCCCAGGTTTCCTCAGCATCACTTTGGGCTCTGTGTCCTTCTAATCATCCCATGCAAGCTCGAAGGTGTTTCTGTTCCAGGTGCTTTTGGCAGGAGGATGTTTTGGGATGAGGACGTTGCTGTATGTGCCCCTCAACACTGTTAAAGAAAGCACCCCTCAATATTATTAAAGAAAGGAATATGTATAAGGTTCAGCGATAACTGAATGCTAAGTCATCTCACTCCTTTGGCCTTATTTGACTTAATGCTTTCTCTGATTTTTGGTTTTATTTGTATTTGTGGGCTGAGAAATCACAGTGTTCCAGCTGGCCTCTCTGGGAATTGCTCACCAATGTTTGCTTTTCTCGGCCAAACTGCAACATTTCTTCTGAGGAAATGCCCAGTTTCTATACATGCATAAAGATACCTTGGGAAGCTCATAAAAAACTCTGGTTTAGCCTCACTTCTTTCAATAGCTGGGTTCTTTTTGAGGAAAGTCAATTCCTATCAGAATAAGAGAAATTTTTAATGGTGGGAAACACAACAAGTGTTATTAAAGTGCACATGAGCACTGTAATTTAATTTAAATGCTTTCTCTGCTCATGACAGCAGACTGTATGCTGTATCTTTATTATCATTTACATGCTCTAACTGCAGCCTCTCATTTGTTCACTATAATGAACCTTTATGCTCATACAATAGCTTGTTTAGGCCAAATATAGGTCATTACACTTATTTCAAGTACTCATTGTGGCATTATATGCTGGCCTCTTTCTCAGATTCAATAATTTCATACTAATTTATGCAAATTTTTCCTCCCTTTCTTTTCATTCCTTCAGTCAAGGGATGGACATTTAATTCAGGATTGTGGACAGACTGGTGTGCATTAATACCAGTGGTGAAGTGATTAGCTGTTAAAGGTGGCATAAAATATGCTGAACCAAGTATCTTTGTGTCATTAAATTTCAGAAAATATCATAGTCTTATTTAGCTACAGTTCAGCAGCAAAATACACAGTACAGATGTGATTTTCCCTCTAAACTGGATACTTTTTCCATACTGGCATTCAATTTGATTAATGTTTACATTAAGAGCAATTTATTGGTCACTTGCTCAGCAGAAGCTTTCCAAAGAGACATTATATATGTTAATGTGTTGCTACTTACATGCCCATAAAACATACACAGATTACAAGTTGGAAAATATAGGACTAATTAACACTGATCAGCAGATGTGTATACTGATGTGGTATATTGAGAAAATCTGATTTTCAGCTCCATTTAGTCAGAATCAACATGCTGACCATCATTTTGAAGAATGCCTGAGTGAACTTTAAAACACAGCATCAGAGGCCCTATTCCTATATTCAGCCTTGTTTTTCTATGAATCTAAAATATGTGATAATGCGGTTTAAGTTTAAGGTCTATTTTGTACTGGATTTGAAAATTAAATAACAGGGACACCTTCCCCTGCCCCAGGCTGCTCCCAGCCCCAGTGTCCAACCTGGACATCCTTGGGCACTGCCAGGGATCCAGGGGCAGCCACAGCTTCTCTGGGCACCCTGTGCCAGGGCCTGCCCACCCTGCCAGGGAACAATTCCTGCCCAGTCTCCCACCTAAATCAATTAGATCCTGTATAAGTAAAAAGACAGTGGCCAAACAATCCAAGTAATTCACAGAGCCCCAAAAAAATACATTTCTGTATAGATGAAAACTTGAATCTCCCCCTTTTTTGTGCTTTGTTCTTAGAAATTTTTTTGTGATGAGGAGATACGATAAGAAAGAAATCACAGCAGAGCTAAAATCAAGAAGAAAAGACTTTAAGGCAATTAATGTGTTTGGAGATCATTATCTGTCTAGTACAATACAACTTCCACTCCTGCTAAAGAAAACTCATCACACAAAGCCTCACTTTATTGCTGTTCTGCACAAGTGCATTCCCACTGTCTTAGGTTACAATAGCGTGTATTCTATCACCATCCCCATGGGCTGTTTGGGGCTGGNCAACACCCACCCAGGTGCACCATGTGCCAGCGGGCAGCCCCACTCAGGCTGTGAGAGAACTGAGAAATCTTCCTCAGGCCATCATCAGAAAGGAACGTGTCACTCCTGTTTACTCCTACGCAGTGCTGGGGAATGAGTAAGCATTAAACATTCAGCAACATTATTTCTTTTCTATGTCTGCATAAATTTTTAACTGTCGCAGTGTCCAAAATAATTTGTGTAAGTTTTAAAGCTGGGGAGGATATCCTGTCATATTATGTGTTTGCTAGTCAGGCTGATAAATTTCATTTCGGAGTACTGCTCTTAAAGTCTGAATTGGACTATCTTTGAATCAATTTGAAATTAAATTTTAAGTTGGTGCCAACTTCCTTCACATTACAAGAGGCAAAGTTTTAGCCTAGGAAGAAACACCCCAGAAACTCGTGCCTGTTGTGTGAGATGCAGCTTTGCCACCATGGAAATGCCCACAGGCAGGAGTGTCTCCTTCTCCTGGCATCAGTGGGCATGTGAGATACATCTGTGCAAGATACACACACACATATCTCTCATATAAAGCACAGATCTCATTTCAGGTTGCTGTTCCTATGGAATGCAATTTCCAGTCTGTCTGTACAGTGAGCCCCACTATTGGTGGGTTTTGATCTCCTGGACCCACCCTCTGCCCTGCCTTCAATCTCCCCATCTCCACTGATATCTCCTCTCCACCAGCCTCTAAACCTTTTAGACATTTGAGCACTATGTCATATTTTCTCATCTGGTGTGGGCAAGGTTCAGGTCATCCCTGCAGCCTGTTCACCTGCCAAAATTGCTTCCTCTGACTGGTGGGGGAGGCACTGCAGGAGTGTCACAGCAATGAAAGGAGATCCAGGGGCTTGAAGAGCTCTTCTCTGCCCAGTCACATCTCTCAGCAGTTCCAATTTCATTAACCTCTGCTGATGTGCTGTGGTATTGCAGTCCCTGGCAGACAGGGAGGGTGGACCCTCACAAGAGGCTTTGCTGCTGGAGACAGCACTGAGGGAACAAAAGAGGGACCTGACTTTCTTCTCTGGCCAGGGGGACAAACCAAGGCAAACTGCTGAGTGTGTTCAGCAACTTGGCTACCAGAATCTCCTTCTCAACATTCCTGACTCTAGCAGCTTAATTTTGATGAGTACTTCACCTTCAGAAGAGCTTTTAGCTTCCAAATGACATCTTTTCCTGAAAACAAACAAGAAACATATAGAGCATGTAAAAACATGATTTATTGGACTAAAGATTTTAGGACTAAAATGGTTTTGCTTTTCCTACTTGTGGTGAGAACTCTGCACCACTAAGTTAGGGTGCAAGTTACTATTTCTGTACAGGATGGCATTTCTCCCAGTCTAATCTTCTTAGGGACAAAATGTTTATAGGTACTTCAGTAATTCAGTTTAAATTCTGGATTTTATCCCCAGTGTGGGACTTCTGCTCTTACCACAGAGATTTCTCTGGAAACCACTTGTGATAGTATCATCTGCTGATTTTTGGGTGCTGAATTCATCACTTTTCAAAAGTAAAATCATCATTCTGGAAGAATATGCAGCATGGATATTAGATTAATCACATATTTGTTGCAAGAAAAAAACATAAGGGAATTGATGCCCTATGTGCCAATGAATTAATTATGAAAATTTCTGTATTTGTTCCCAGTAGAGAAAATCTGCCACACTGTGGAATGGAAAACCTTCCATTCAGCCATACTGTGGGTATAACACTCTCTTCCCCTTATTTTGTACTTGGCCATCAACAAAACCAAAATTTTTACATATGTGCATGTTTTCAGCTTAGAAAGTAAAAGAAGGGGCATTTTTTTTTTCAGAAGAAGACAACCATCCATTTTCCTAATTGAAAGAATAAATAGTTTTCCTAGATTATGCAACATAGGTTTTGAGAGTCAAGAGATTGAATTTTCAGTCATGTCAATATAATAATAATTTATCAGGCTCCCAAACTTATTGTCTTGTTGATTCTCATATGAATGTGGAGCATCTGCCTGCACTGAACACAGAACTGCTGTCTCAGATCACTGAAAATTTGTTGATTTCTTCAGCTGAAGACTTTAAATGTGTTTTCCTCTAGTTTTAACTCAAATGAAAAAATGTTTCATGTTATGTCTTCATGTAACTGTGCAGGGATAGAGGCAAATACCAGGTAGAAGTACAAAGAGGTGCCTGTGATAGATAAATAAATACCTTGTGCTGGTGCTAACATTTAAATACAGGAATCTGCAGTTGAAGAATATGAAAGCTGGCAGTGAACATTGCTTTCTCTCAGTCACATGCATTGCAGTGTTTTGGGCCTTTCAAGTGCCTTTTATTTCATTTTTCAAAACTGTCATCATTCAAACAGTTGTGAATTTCCCTGTCTTCTTTCTATTTAAAATCACTGGTGATTGAATGTGGAAAAACAACCAGGCAGCTCTTTCCAGTCCCTTTCTGTGCATTCTGTTGGGGTAGATCATGGTTTGGAAGATGCAGAAATTGGTGTAGAATTTAAACCTTGGCACAAACTAATGTTTTATGTTTCTGTTTGTTTACATGCACATGTACACCTTTACTTCATGCTCTGGCTGCCCCCTGAGTCCTTTTGTCTGTTTTGCTTCCAAAACAAGAAACCTGTTTGCACTCCTCATACCTCAGATCAATTTGGAAGTGGTAGGAAATTAAAAAAGAGCCAGTAAATCTTGGGGAAGTAAGTAAAAAGTTGTATGTTGGAAGCAGAGAGAAAGAGCATCAATTGTGTGCAGCACAGTTTGCCTTTTTCATTCTTCTGTCAGTTTTGAAAAAACATGTGTTATCTAAGGGTTAAAAATAGGACAATGCTAATATTGTGCAGAAATGCTTGTTCCAGATCCCAAATTCCAATTATTGCCTGTAGTACATTGATAACTTAATTTAGTGCAATTTTTATAAGCCACATACCTAGAGCTGCCTGCTGCACCTTGGATGGCTTCAATACTTGCTCTAATCCATGTGTGAGTTAGCGTTCCGTGAGGAATAGGGAGCCTTCCAATTTATTAACTGAAGTATCTTACATCTTTCTATGCTAGAAAAAATTTTATATTGACATATCCGGAGTTTTTATTGAAGTTATATTAGTGCTATCTATCAGGGATATGCTAGAAAATCTATAACTTCCACCAAAATGTTGCCCATGTGAGCAATTCAGTTTATGAAGTACAATCTTCCCAGGCTGGCTTAGTGCCTCCTGGTTCATTTTTCAAGCTGGGTGATGTTTAATGAATTTGTCAAAATAAAAACTAATCCACAGTTTCACGTCTATCATCAAATTATGCTTCGCAATATACGGCTAAGGGTATGAGAAAAGACACCTATATGAAGGTCTGCAAATGGAAAACATCTCAGGTCTGTGCTGTTCTATTTCTTGTTTTGACAGTTCTTTGCAGGCTCAGTGATGTTTTACCTCGGCTGCAATTTCCCTGGGAGTTTGTCCGGCTGAAGTAACGACACGCTTTCATTATGTGCAGCATGTAGATATTTGTCTGCAGTGCACCAGCCAGCCAGTCAATATATTTGCAAAAAAAAAAAA
>VZTZ01009457.1:239405-335243 GCA_013400955.1 Drymodes brunneopygia
AAAAAAAAAAAAGGGAAAGGTTGAGAGGTCTTTATGACCTTGTTTAAAGCAATCCCAGATCCCATTTTCTAAACTACTAAACAGATTTTCAGACTCATTTGTTTTCTCTTACATATTAAGTCAGAACCTTGCGGCAACTAAGAGAGTGACATTTTCAAAACAGCTTGACGTGATGTCTGCCCTGTTTGTACAACTGCATCACTTTCCCAGGGCCTTCAGTTTCTTTGAACAAAGCTAAGAACAGTAAACCTTTAGGAATACTAAAGAGGAAAATGATTTCTCTGTGCCCTGCTCTGCAGGCATGACTGATATGTGCTGCACTGGCTACCAGTTTTCATAATCACTGGCAGTTGTCAATCATCATAAATCAGTCAGTGCTGGGGCCTCTGAGGATCTCCCAGGTCACTGCAGAGCTCCATGTGTGCTGTGTCTCAGCTTTGATGGAGTGCAGGAATGGCACAGTGGTGAGAGGAGAGTGACAAGCCCTGTAACTTCTGGAGTATGAGTCCTGCGAGGAGTGGCTGAAGGAGCTGGGGTTGTTTAGCCTGGAGAAAAGGAGGCTCAGGAGGGACCTTTTTGTTCTCTACAAGTCTGTGAAAGGAGGGTGGAGTCAGGTGAGAGTCAGCCTCTTCTCCCTGGCAACTAGACAGAAGAAAAAAGGAAAATGGCCTCAAGCTGTGCCAGGGGAAGCTCAGGTTGGATGTAAGGAAAATGTTCTTCATTAAAGGAGTTAAACTTTGGAATGGGCTGCCCAGGAAAGTGGTGGAGTCACCGTCCTTGCAGGTGTTTAAGAAACTTGAAGACTATATACAGTATAGTAGACTTGGCATTTTGTGATGGTGTTCAGTGAAAGATGGGATTTGTTGGTCTTGGAGGTCTTTTCCAACCTTAATTATTCATTGATTCTGTGATTCCCATTCCATCTGATACTGTCTGTGCACCCCTAAACCTGGGGGGGCCAGGGCTGCAGAGCTTTGCTCTCACTGCAGCTGAGCCTGGGCTGACACTCTCAGCCTTCCCACACACAAATGTTCAGGAATATTAAGCTAATAAAGCATATTAAAAACCCACTGGTGGGGCAGTGCTGATAACAGAGAGGAAAGAAGCCAAACCTTCCAGCAGAGATTTATTGTGGAGAACACAGAACCATAAGAGGACAGATTCCTGTATTTCATCAGGAGGAAACTCCCTCTTGGGTGTATCTTTTCAGACCCTGTACTGCCACAGCTGCAGAGCTGAACTGATGTGGCCTGGAATTTACTGGAGAAATGATGTTTTATATCCATTGATACAAATTTTGTTGTTAATACCAGAACATGGATGGGATAATATTTAAATTCATGCAGCCTTTGGAAACCTGTGCATGATACTGGGTGTGCAATAATGCACCAGGGGGTGGGCAGAACTTTGGGAATGGGTGTAATTACTTTGGCTCAGGAATGTGAGGCAGGAGATGTCTGGCAGAGAACATCTGCAGCAGGTGCTCCTTTTGCTCTGGAATCCAGCACCCACTGGTCAGGACAGTGTCAATCCAGGGCCAGTCCCAGGACAGTCACACCCCTCCAGCCCTGTGCAGTTTCCTCCTGTTTTAGTGATTTCCCCTTCTTGTTCAGGAGCTGATTTCTCTGGGATAGGCTGCAGAACCAGTGCCACCACCACTGAATCAAGATACTGGTTCTTGCAAAGAGGGTTTCAAAAATAAAACATGATTATAGGGCTTCTCTGTGGGTCATTAGTTTGTTTTGGACTTCTGGTATTTTGATGGCTTCTTGTGGTTTATTTCTTTTTTCCAGTCAAGGTTGAAGTCCCTGTCAGAGAGAAAATTAGGAATCTGGAAAAGGCAGAGAAGTCACAGTGAAATAATGATCATAGACAGGTGTGAGTCTGGGGACCCACAGGAAAGGTGCTGTTGAAAGCCAATTTATTGAGGCCTGGGAGTCCCTCAGAGGGGTTAATTGAGTCTTTCAAAACATTTCCATTGGTCTCAGATGATGCCATCTGAGTAATGAATCAAGAATGAGGATTCCTTGAAGGAATATTCATTAGCATAATTATGCTCATTAACATAATATGTTCCTCACTTAGTAGGACTCTGATTGGCTTACTTGGCATTAAAAGCCTGAAGCTGCAAAATTGAGGATGACCTTTGCTGGGAGCTTGAGGACTTTCCTGCCCCAAAGGTTTGGGATTGTAGGTCCAGGCTCCCATATTTGCAGCAGTACCTCAAATATATTTTTGTTCACAATTATAGTATCACAATTTTTATTCTGAAAGAGCAAAGGCTCTCAGACTTTTTTTTTTTTTTCACTGCCAGAACATCTAATATTTGCCAGACAGAGACATTCCTGTGAGACAGAACTGTACATAGAAGTGTATTCTGGAAACAGTTAATATAGAACCTCTGTGTAACTTGAGTTCATTTATTCTTGATAATAATGGAACGCTGGGTTGGCATCCTAATGTCCTATTTTTCTGCTTAGTTGGAACCTGTCATGTGCATGCTGACATTAACAGGAAAGCTGAATATGAAACTTGACTTCGCTACCTAGAACATTAAAATTTCAGTAAGTTCAAAAAAGAAAAATGCAAACATTTGAGAGGTCATTCTGCCTCTTCATTTTTTTACAGTAAATTGCATGCTGCTCTCATTATATCATTTATCTCTCATAATAGCTTAATTTGGACTCCTTCCAAATTAAAATGGAGACAAAGTCATTGTTTTGCTGTTTTCAAAAGAGATGCTGAATTTCCTATGAATAAGGCAATAGAGCAATGTCTTGAATACTAAAAGGAATACACAATTTCCTTCTGGTGGCTGTGCTGGCAATTGAGTTAGTGTGTTTCCCTTGCTTGAATGGCTAAAGAAAATAATGGTTTTGTCCCTTCAAATGGCACTGTGGAATCCAAGAGTTGATTTCAGCAATGTGACTCATACATCACGCTGTCGTGGTTCACATATGGTCTCCTCTTCCAGAGGAGTTTCTTGATGGCTCCCTGGGTGATAAAACACATCTCTGTGAGGCTCATACTGCTTCCACTGCACCCTCCCCTCTGCAGAGGGAGAATGAGAGGGTAAACCCTGCTTATCTCTGAACATTCCCTTTTAAAGGCAGCCTGTGATATTGCTGCTAAAATCAGAGCTTCCAAAGAAGATCAGACAATAGTTATTTTTTTAGGGAGAGTCATTCTATAATGTTATGCACACAAGGACTGCCTGTTGTCCCAGGCAATGTGAGCTGAACTGGCAGCACATTCAGGTCACTCTGGTAAAGCTGTTCTGAGGCTGCAGTGAGACTGGGCCAGTGCTTAAATACAGGCTGGGCAGAGGGGCTGGAAAATGCCCAGTGGGAAAGGTCCTGGGGGTGCTGGACACGAGCCCAGGTGTGCCCAGGTGGGCAAGAGGCCGATGGCAGCTGGGCTGTGCCAGCTCTGGGGTGGCAGCAGGGCCAGGGCAGTGCCCGTCCCCTGTGCTGGCCCTGCTGAGGGACCTCCAGGGCTGTGTCCAGTTCTGGGCCCTCCTGGCCAGAGAGCCCTGGAGGGGCTGGAGCGTGTCCAGGGCAGGGAACGGAGCTGGGGAAGGGGCTGGAGCCCCAGCAGGGGCTGAGGGAGCTGGAAAGGGGCTGAGCCTGGAGCAAAGGAGGCTCAGGGGGGACCTTGTGGCTCTGCACAAGTCCCTGACAGGAGGGGGCTCAGGGGGGGTCGGGCTCTGCTCCCAGGTGACAGGTGACCAGGAAATGGCCACAAGTTGTACCTGGGATGGTTTAGATTGGATATTAGGAAACATTCTCCATGGAAGGCTGACCTAGCTTTGGAACAAGCTGCCGAGGGAGGTGATGGAAACAACATGTTTTCAAAAACATCAATAGATGTGCCACTGGAGGATGTGGTTCAGTGAGGAGCATGGTGGTGATGCTGGGTTGCTTGTTGGACTTGATGATCTTGGAGGTCTTTTCCAACCTTAACAATTCTGTTCTATGGAAGGAGAAGCCCCAGACCCAGCACCCATCCCCTTCCTGGGGTACCCTCAGGAGGCTGTGCCCTGGGTGTAGGACTGTGGTCACAAAGCTCAAGGCACTCTGTGGTCTCCTGCCCTTCAGAAGGTGTTTTTGGTCACTCTTCCACCCTTCCCTCTTTTATGCTGGTTTGTAAGCCCATAGAATTCAATTTTAGTTTAGTAAATCATTACTTTGATTACAACCAGAAAACTCCACTGTTTTTCATGTCTGTGTTCCTGGAGCTGTGTGGGCACTGAGAGCAGATTTTGACCCCACACCACTATCAAATGTAAATAGGAGATATCAAGAAGACCAATTGTATTTTTTCAAAACCATCCTACAATAATAAGAAGCATGTACTGAAGAATAACATAATCACTGAATTTTAAAGAAGTGAAATGCAAGTGTTTGAACTGGAAAGTGGCCAGGACCCAACTATTATCTGCCACATATTATTTGAAATGTTCTCCTCCATAACAAGCACTGACAGGAGGTCAAAGGCACCCTTTAACTCGTGCCCTGGAGATAAACACAATTCAAGCTGCCTTTTCAATATTAACTAGTGGCTGTTCTCACTTTTCCCACGAGTTAACTCACAATAGTTATCATTACTGTCAAATGCTCTCACAAACCTCTCAAGGAGCGGATTTCAAAGAACTCTGCAAAAACCTGCAAGTGCCTTTTATTTCCCAGTTTTGCAAATAAGGAGAGTGATGTGTTTGGGATCCATGATTTGCCTAAAAGCCCAGATTGCCATAATGCATTTCTAAGAATAGCACTTGGGAGGTTTTGGCTCTCAGCCAAAGGATGGCTTCACAAAACCACTTTGCTGCCGATCCCTGTGTTGGGAGCCACAGAACACTGATGTGGAGATGAATGGAAAGGGAAAGCAGCATTTTGTGTACCAGCAACACAGAGCTTTGCAAAACCTCAGAGTGCTTTATCAGGGATTTCTCTCCTGGCTGCAAACTGACCTGAGCAGTTGCTTGTTTGACAAGGAGGGCCATGGTCCCCTGTTCTTGGCTGGCTGTACGCAGCAACGCTCTCTGTGTAATTCTCACTGCTGTGCCTGCTCTTCTTAAAGATTTTTATTTCATTGATAGTTAGCCCTGATGGGGCACTAAAACTTAGAGCCTTAGCTCAAAAATAGGATTAAATTCAGTGTGAGTGGTGGAATACACAGCAGCGGTTGGGGGATAAACTTGAAAACAGAAAACCCTGCAAGTATTTTGTTGTAGAGTGAGTGTGGCATCACCAGTCCCATCAGAGATGTGCCAGAAGGCCAAAAATAAAAAGACTTCATGCAGATCACCTACTATTTAAGAGCAGAATTCACAGCTAAATTCAGGTGATTGAACTCTGAATCAGGAGATAAAGGTTTGATGCCTGGGAATGTTTTTCCAACATGCAGGAAACTGAGGCAAGGAAAAGCTCTGAAAATGAGCTGGAACAGATAAGTGGGGTGTAATTCCCATCCTGCTTCTCTTCTGTGCTCTTCCTCTCCCCTCTCCTGCTCTTTGAAGATGTAGCTCCAAGGTCTAAGGACTCAGTTTTGCACTCTGGAGCATCAGGGAAAGGCCACAAAAGGGAGATGGGGGAAGGAGGGAGTGAAGGAGAGAAGAAAGCAGCAGATACCTTGGAGACACTAACCAACAGAATCTCAAATATTCCTTTTGAAACTGGACCACTGTGCAGCTGGAAAGTCAAAGGATGCTAAGCTAGTTAGTAACATGGAGTGTTTGAATCTGTTACAAGCAATGAAACACTTTGATAAAGAGAATATGAGCATTTTTCTATTCTTTGGCCAACAAACAGGACAGCAATGCTTTTAATGGGTCCTTCTGCTTCTTCAGCTCTGGCTGCACAGTGGCTCCCTTCCTCAGGGGCTCAGCCTCTGCATGCCAGGTGTGCACACACTGCACTCAGTTCACCCAGAAGCAAAGAAGTATCTCTAAGTCACAATGTTGTTTAGGCTGAGTTGGGCACTCTCTGCCTCATACCAGGGAGTATCTGCAATGTTTGTATCCTCTAGGTCCTTACCCAGTACAAATCAGGACACTTGGACCAACTAAATTCTCCTCTTTAGAGCCCCTCTTTTCTGTGATTAACTTTTAGTAAATAGTCTCAATACTGTTTCTATTAAGTTTATTTTGATTTCTGATGTAGCAAATATCATAATTAAGGCAGAAGTGTCAGAGTTTGGTCCCCTCTCTGGTTCCCCTGAATCCATGTATACCAAATATTTTCTCTTGGAGGGAAATTGGGATTTTCTTTTCTCCAGTGACAATAGGACTGTGTCCAGGTTGGCACATACACCCTTCTGTTTCCTGACAGCCTCTTTGCCCTGCAGTTTTGACTGCATTTCTTTTCTGAAAGATGTTGATAAACCATATTCTTAAAATGAAGTACTTTTAATTAAAAATTTGACAAAAGAAAAAAAAGATTTTTGCATGGCTGGATTGCAAATTCATAATCATGTTCTGGCATTTGGACTCACTCAGTTCTCAAGCAAGATGCATAATCTGTTTGGCTAAATTACAGTGAGAGAACAGAGTTATGTTACATATTCCATCTTTTCCTGCATTTTCTTGCCATTTCCAGGAGCCACAGCTTACCCTGCCAGCCCTCTTTTCTCTTCTTGTCTGGCACTGGGAAGAAGCAGAGCTTCAGACAGCTCTGACTGTCTCTGACTTCAGTCTAAGCTCAAAAAGCAGAGTGGTTTCTTCACTTTCCAGAGACCAAGATGAAAACTTTCCAGAGCATTTGTGGGTTTGCCTGTCTTTCCAAGAGAATTCTTTGCACATGATGCTCCATCATTTAGGAAGGAAAAGCTAGGTTATTTTCCCTGTGTTTTAGTACTTGGTCTCTTACCTGTCACTCCATTGTGGGCACCAAAAATTAATTTTTTATCTACTTGAACTCTCTTCTGCAGGAGAATTTCCTTTCCCTGTTTGTTTTAGCTTTTAAACCTTCTCTGCAAGACCTTAATTTAGTGTGAACCACTTATACAATGCAATGGTATCATTTTTCATGCAGTATGGTTTTAGTTCTACCACTGTGAGGGTGCCTCAGACCAGCTGAGCATTTTAAATATTTGAGAGTATATTATAGCAGCAAAGGAGCATTTTTATCAATACAGTTTACGATATAATTAAAGAAATTGAGCTGTTGTGTGCAGACAAAGCCCTAACTTGGTAGCACTGGGTTTATTTAGGCCTCTGAGCTGGTCCCTTTAGCAAAGGCTTGCTGTGATATACACGGGGAGAGCTGCAGAGGGGAGCAATAAATCAGTGCTCTTATCATGTCCTCTGTCACTACCTGGTCTTTACTGGGAAAATTGATAAACAAAGCAGCAGCCAGAATTCACTGACTCCCAGTCTTCCAGCCATTCACCAAAAAGACAGGCTGCTCTGCTAAAAAATGCTCTGGTTTGGGTGCAACTTTTAATAGTAAAGGAATGCTGGTGTCAGAAGTGCTTATGCCACTTCCCTGGATGAAATAAGCTGGTTTTGCTCAGTGTGGCTGTGTCTACCCCAGGGCTTTTGCTGCTACAGAAACACTGCTGGCTGGCACTGTTCTGAGGAAAACATCTCTATTTAGCTTCAGTCCAACTGGGCTCTGGGAAACAGGAGAGCTCCCTGTGGGCACAGGGGAGTGGGGAAGGAGCACAGGGTCACCAGTGTCACAGCAGCAGCAGTGCCAGGCATGGGATGGCATTTCCTGTGACACCCTGGCAGCCTCACCACGTGCTGAAGAGCTTGTCCCACATTTGAGCACACATTTATTTAATCTGGGTGCCAAGAGGGGGGCACGTTTGGGGTGAGGTGCACCTTTAGTAATTGCAGAGGTGAGCTTGGCTCTGCATTTCCTCATTGATGGCACAAAATGCAAATGCCTGCCTTGTATCTGAGACAAAGTAATTAATGATGAATTCTAGTAGTTATCTATTTCTTAATTGGATAAATATACATTTCAGCAAGGAACCGGTCATATTTTGTGACCTAATTAAAAGAATGTAGAAAGGGATTATTGCAGGCAGTGGTCTGTGATAATTGAGAAGGACAAACACACCCAGGCTTTGCTGCAGGCTGTTTGGAGCAAGGAATTCTGAAACAAAACAGGAAAATGTGCAGAGGATGGGCCTGGCTTTGCATGATCCACACTGGAAGGCAGGATTCATGGGGCTGCTCCCAGTGCTGCAGCAGCTCTGGGGGGATGCTGCACTCACAGCCTGATGGAACAGCATGTGTTATCCAGTTCCATCACCCACCGGCTCTCCTGCCTCGGGGGATTCTCCCAGTCCCTCATTTGGCAGCTTGCAGTGACCCTTTGTGTCCCAGAGCTGCAGCCAGGACTCGCAGCTGCTGCTGCACAACTGGCCCAGGGTCCTTCCCCTTCCTGCTGGGAGCTGCAGGGAAAGGAGGTTTACTCAGGAAGGCAAACTCACCTGGGAGACCTGTGCTACCTGCTCTGCCACCCTTTCCTTCTGCTTCTGCCAGCAGTCTCACCTTGCCTTTATTGTCTCCATTTTGATAGAATTATGTATCTCCAAAACATAAAAAAACCAAACCAGATCCCTCCCCAAAACCCCAAAAACAACCAAAAAAGAACTAATCAACAAAACCCCCAAACCAAAACAAGCAAAAATCCCCCTAAAAGCCTCAAAATAAACCCCAAAAACTCCCCAAAACCAACCAACCAAAAAAAAAAACCTCAAAAAATGAAAAAAAAAACCCCAAACAAAAAAAACCCAAAAAACCTCAAAAAATCAAAAAACTCCAAAAAACCAAAAAACCCCCAGCTACACAAAAAAACACGAAGACCAAACCAACCAAAACCTCAAACCAACAAAATAAAGGGAAAAAGGGAAAGCACAAAAAACCCTTGGAAACCCTTCCCTGTCTGTCCACCCAGGAGCCACTCACACCTCAGTGCATCCAAGCTGCCTTCACTGAATGCATTCCTCAACAAAAACCACTTGCAGACTGTGGGGGTGAACAATTTCTAGTGGAAAGGTTTGTGCAGGAAGGTAATAAATAAAAATGCTGCATGGGATGTGCTGCCTTCATCGGGGTTTTCAGAGAATTGAAATATTTACTTAGATCAATAGAATGTGTTACTCTGCAGGAGTACAATGCAGCATATTTTGTCAGTCTGAAACATTTTGCTGATCAAAATGAAATGTTTCATAACTTTGTTTTTTATTCTGACTTGAAATGATAAAAAAGCCCAGGCATTATGAATCTGTGGAAACAAATTAATATCTTGGCTTTTCTGACAGGATAGAAAAGAGTCTCTCTTCCTCATATTCAAAAAATCACAGAACAGTTGAAGCTGGAAGAGAGCTCTGGAGATCTCCTCAGTGAGCACACATCCACTCCTGTGAGATTGTTTTCCTTTGGTGGGGAATGTCAAGTTTGTCCCATTTTTAACAGCAACATGCTTAATCTGAAGTCCTAGCAATGCACACCCAATCTCTGGCAATCCTTCCTGCATCTTTATTTGTGGGTGGAAAATGCCTTTTCTGGAGAGAAAGAGAAACATCTGACAGTTCTTTGAAACATTCACCATGTGCAAATAAAAAGATTATTAATATTCTGCAATAAAAGCATTGCTTCCAGTTTTAAGACCCTCAGTGGAAGTGACTTGTACTCTGATACTGTGTTTTTAAAATCTTTCAGAAGGCAGAAGAGTCTCCTGTACTGCCAATTTGTATACATGAATTTTGGAACAAAACAACTATAATTTTATTAACATTAAATATTGATGATGCATGTTTCACAATTTCATGAAAAAATTGACTGCAATAATAATCTCCTCCTGGTCATGTAAAAAAGTCTCCTCTGAGCCTCCAGCTAAAATTTGACAATTGGATAATTCTATAGGAAAATAGACTTTTGCTCCAGTACAAAACCAAACAGGCTATGATTTTTTTCCTGACTGTCACAGGGAAAACTCAGCTGCAGTCTTCAAATAGAAAAATGAACATGTAGGATTGGTGCTGGAGTCCTGCCACAACACTGGGAAGAATCCCTGCAGCTCTCCTGTGATCCTTAGAAAATGGTTTGGATTGCCTGGACATGTTCAGTGAGTCCAAACTTTTCTAAATCCAGTCCTGCCTAAAATACAAACTACAGGTTTTGTCAGTGACTGGACCAGAGATTTTACCAAGGTTCATTATTTTCCCACACAACCAATTTTTGCTCAGGACAGGAGCTACTGCAGTTCATTTAGCTCCAGCCAGGACAAATTCCCCCAAGGTCCCCAAAAAATAATTCAAAGTCCTACCTCAAGTAGAACAATGCCAAAAGTAGGCTGTTCTCTGCACATATGAAATCATGAGGTGTTATGGTGAGTAGTGTTGACTTTTTCTGGGCTAAAATAATTTTGAAAGGAGCAGTAAGAGTTCATAAAATCAGATTGGACTCATGGCAGAGTTCTGTATCTTAATGGGACTGGTGTTTGTGTCTCTTTCAAGTTCTCTGCTGGGACACCAGTACGTTCAGCTGTGCTCCTACATATTTAAATAGGAGTTTGCTTGCTTTAGAGATGTGGTTTAAATACACTCAAGAATGATGCAGAACCCCTATGTTTGTGAAGCCATCAGCACCATTCCTAAGCCATTAAGATGGGTTTGAAATCACAGGGGAGCACAACAATACTGCAATTAAGTTCAGAAGGTTTTGTAACACAGATGAGAGATATTGTTTGAGGCAGCTCCTTGCCATTAATGGATTTTGCTGAAGTTTCCCTGTGTGAAAAACCCAACCAACCTAAAAAACCCAGCTGGCCACAAAGCAAAAACCTAAATTATTTTTGGATTTTTTTGGTTTTTTTGTGGGGTTTTTTTGGGTTTTTTTGTTGTTGTTGTTGAGTTTTTTGTTGTTGCTGTTTTTTGGGGATTTGGGGGGGGGTTTGGAATTTTTTACTCCATTCTCTAAAACCAATTATTTTATATTGAAATTTATTACTACAAAGCATTTAACTCCTGATTTTTGGAACAGTCTGCTCAGGGAAGTGGTGGAACCACTGCCCCTGAGGAGTTCAAAAGGTGTGGGATGTGGCACTGGGGAATATGGTTTAGTGATAAACAGGATGCTGCTGGGTTAATGCTCAGACTCAATAATCTTACAAGTCTTCTCCAAATTTACTGACTCTATGGTTTGCAGAATTACTGTAAGGGAGTGTTTCTGGGTGGCTGTTTTGGTATTTTTCCTTGCATCTGATATACAGAACACAGCTCTTTGTGGTTTATCTCCCTGGGTGAGGAAAGCTGCTCTCACAGTTCAGACAGGTTGCTCTGTTGCTCTGGTGTCCATGTTTTGCTAACAAATAACAGGCAGTGGGGAAAGACTAAAGTTCAAGATGTGATGGTGACATTAGCAGAGCTCTTTTCTCCCTAAGATTCCCCCAAACCATCTGCCATCAAGTGATAAGGTGGTGTAAATGGGAAAATGTAAGCAGCACAGCTCCTACTGCATTGTCTGCATGACCACAGGAGAGAAGGGAAAAAAAATGCCAGAACAGTTCTGCCTTGAGGTATGAGCACCAGGGGAGCACCCTTAATAAATACCCAACACGTGAGGTGCTGTGTGCACAAGAGTCACTTTTAGAGATGCTGCAATGAAGGAGAGCAGATTCCTCACCAGGGCACACAGGTATTGTACCCTGTGAGAGTGGAGACCAGAAGCTGCTCTATAAAATTCACACCTGTGGCCTTTAGGTGTGATATTTATGACAGACAGGCTGAGCTCTGATTGCCCACCCAGTGTCTAATGACTCTGTAACTGCCCAGAGCACGCCGTGCAATGGCCCTGACCCAGTGGGGGCAGCTTTATTGGAGGCTGCATGCCTGCCTCTTCATTATTGTGCTGCTGTGGCCTTTGGAGCAGAACATTTACAATGAATGGGCTCCACACTGGGCAGGATTTACCTAGAAACTGTCATTTCTATTTATGCAAACAGTCATGACTCTTAACGAGGATTGGCTCAATTGCAGGGAGAGTGCTGCTGCCTCTCCAGCCAGAATCACAGGCTTCTGAGCCTCCTTTCAGGAAATCCAAACGTTTTTCAAAGGTACATTAAAACAGATTGAATTTTGACACATGAATTTTGAAACATGAACCTTTCAAAAGGCCTGTATATTTGGCATATCATTCCAATATACATAGTCCTTGCTACAGGCATTTTTAATGCATTTCCCTGCTTGCACAGGCCTTGGAGATGCTGCCAGCCAGGGCTTTAATTTTCATTATACCAGTGTTTGCCCATGCAGGCACATGCATGACAATCAGCTCATGCAGTCTGTGACTGTGGGTCTCTTGTGCCTGAATTTCACTAACATGGCAACTTTAAAGTCAGCAGGGTCCATTTTCCTTCCTCTGAAATTCTCAGTTTGAATCATGCTGTGCCATTAGAAGAGAGGTTTGTGCCAGGGACAAGGAGGAGTAGCAGGCAGAGGGATGCTCTGAGACAGGCAGGATGTCTCTGACTGAGCCCATGGGGAGAAAGGGGGCACAATCTCCCACTGAGGGTGACAGAGCTGAGCTTGTTTGTTTTTAATTTTGACTGGGAACATCCTCTCCCTCTCCATCTCTCTTTGGGAAACAGCACCTCAAAGAAAACTGGCAAGAAAGAATTCAGAAGTCAATTGGATTCGGAGGAGGAAGGGAACAAAATGATGAAACATCTTTGTCCCTTTTTGTGCCCCTGTGCCAAGACACCAGCCAGGTGTCCCTGGCCCTCACATATGCTAATGTGGCCACTGCCTTTTGGTTGATAGTGTTTTGTTTTGTGCAGTCTGTGCACTGCAGCCACGATCGTACGGGGCTGTAACATCCTCCAGCTGCCTTTGTTCATTGCCTTGAAAGCTCTCTGCTTACCAGACATGCAATTTTCAATTTCAAAAAGCCCTCTTTATTCCTTAAATCCTGCTATTCTAGAGGCCTCTAGTAAGATGATAACAATTCCCCACTGGTCTGTTGAGGGATGATTTCTTTTTTGTCTTGTTTTATGCTTTAATAATTCTATGAATACAAGTAATGAATGAGCCACAGCTGGGTTTTGCTTGCCTTTCTCCCAGTGCTAGTTTTATTCTAAACATGAGTCAAATCCATTCTAAGAATTATTAGAAGTGATTCCTTTCACAGGTCTTTAAGCCTTCTGAGTTTGGCAAGCCAAAAGTACAGGCTCCAGTGTCTGTGCAGCCAACTATGCTCACTTTGCACGAGATAATTCAAATCCAAAGTTCTTTGTGCAAGGCAGAAGGGCTTTTTGTTTTACAAACTCTGGATTATGAAACCCTTTTGTTTTCACTCATGTAGGCCTGGTTTTCACCTGGTGTAAATAAATATCCTTTCACCAAACCCAGGGAAGCTGAGCTGCACAGTTTTCTACAAGGTGACAATCTAATACCTGGAATTACAAAGCAGAAAGCTCTGAAAATCACCACAGTAATTTCTCCTGATTTTGTTTTGGTTTCCATGCAAACCTGAAAGTTGAGCTAAGCTCCAGTGGGAGGTCTGGCCTAAGTGTAAATCTTGTGGCAAAACTGCAAGCCAGGCAGTTTGACCAGATACTGCATTTTCCTAGTGAATTTTCACACAACTCTGGTTCTGGGATAATTGGGCTTGTGCATTTGCTGAGCTTATTCAGTGTGATTTTTGTCTCAGGACATGCATGAAACCAGATGTTTAACTGCTGCTTACTCTCAGTGTTCTCCACTTTTTAAAGTATGAGGAGACAAATGGTCACAAAAAATTTCCATGCCATAATTTAAAACCATCACTCAAGAGATGCTCAGTGCTTAATTATTGCATACTTCTAGGTCTTCTCATTCACATCCATTCTAATCCTAACTCTCACCCTGAAGCCCTCCCTCCACCCTCCCCTGGGCTTTTTGTGCTTGGGTACCATTCAGCAGCACAGTGAAATTCTGCCAGGAGGCTCTGAGAATCTGTCCCTGAAAATCAGAGGCACTGCAAAGATTCTCTTCTTATATGAGTTCTTTTAGATGGGAACATGGAGCTCAGAAACAGAGAATTCCAGGATCACTGGGGTTGGAAAAGNCCAGTTCAGGGGTGCAGATCCAACAGGAGAGGCTGCTGAACTCCTGCCACCCACACTCTGAGCCTGCAGAGCTGCTTCTCCTCTGTGCTCAGAGCTGCTCTGAGCTGTGGAGCTCCTCTGCTCCTCTGTGGCCAGTGGTCAGTGGCCAGTGCAGGTCACCACAGCAGGATTTCAGTCTCTTTCTGCTCAGTGAAAGGCTTGACCCCTAAAGTACCAAAACCAACAAAAGTCATGTCATTAACTTCAGTGGCCTTTTGGATCAAGCTGTGTCAGGCTGCACAGGATGGTGCTGAAATAGACCTTTGGAGAATTTTTCTTTCCTTTGGAAAATGTTAACGCTTGGAAAAAAACTAGCGTTTTTGAACTTCTTGCTTGAGGAAAAATACTGAAACAATGATTTCAAGCTGCTGATGTGTCAACTTTTTCTAATGAAAAAAAATACACTGTGGTTTGAAATATAAATAACATGCAGGTGAAACATTTAGAAGACAAAACAACCCAATACATTCTTGAAATAATTGAAACAATGTTTCAGTTTTCCTCCTCTGGGAACACCATTTTGCCTTTTAATCCAAATTTTGAGGAAGGATATTTTGTACATAAATGCCCATGCATGCATGATGACTGTTTTGAACACAGTTTTATGACCCAAGATCACCCCTCCAGACCTTTTGCTGCTGTGCCATTTGCCCAGAGTGGCATTATTTAATGTGATAATAAAAGGAATGAGGAAAAGCAGGAGAAATGACTGAGAGACATAATTCTCATTCCTAAATCTCTTGCAAACTGAAGAGAAATTTATCATCTTTATTTTCATCGGGCTGGCTGCACATTAACATTTCTCCATCCTTCCTCAACGTTTTAAATCTTTGAAGTTGGGCACCATTTGAGTCACTCAGTTCTACATTCATTCAAAAGAAATGATATCTTATGTTGGGAAGGGTGATGAGCAGCATCTCTCCCAGCCTGTGTGAGGTGTGGCCAGGCTGAGCAGGACACCCCTGCCTGGTCACACCCTGTCCCCAGCTCCCCTCCCAGCCAAACAGGAGGCTGAAAACCTTCTGAGGATTGTTCCTGTAACAAGTGCTAGATTTTCTCTTCTCCAGGCTTTGGGCTGTGTTCTGGTTGTTTGCACCTCCTCGTGCACACCCTTTTGCCCTCCGGGGCTGAGTGTTTCAGCTGCTTCCCGATTGTCCCACATTTCTCTGTCCACTTATCTGGGGCCAGGTACACCAATAATGTAATGAAAAAAGATTTCTTCTCTGTAGGAGCTGTTAAAAACTGATGTAAAGAGCTGCACAGAGGAAACCATTTGCAGTTCACAATAACAACAAGTTTTATTGGTTAATAAATCCCAGGAACTATACTGCTTTGTTTTCTTGGAGCATCTGCTGGCCCCTTATTTATTAACTAGCGATTTCAAAAATATAAAGCACTTTTAATACCAGGGCCTGATCCAAAGCCTTTGGGTAATTCAGTAGGTTTTGTGTTGGCCATTAATACAGATGAGTGCTGCTGCTGAGCCTTTATGGGTGCCAAGAAAGGCAAAAGTAGCTCTTGCCTGCCTGTACTATCATTTAACACCCACTAATAAATATGACACAAAGTCAGGGGTTTTGGGTAGCTGCTTATAGGCAGATCTTCTGAATTCTGAGTTCCCAGCTCCCATTTAAGCATTATAGTGGCTTCCTCTGATATTGTGTTATAACCCCTATTTCCCTGACTCCATATGCTTTCCACACACATCTCCAGTGCTTTTCTGCATGCTTCAACGCTCAGAAAATGGACATTAGAGACAGAAGACTGATTGGGGATCTCTTGGTAAAATTTATTTAACTAGAAAGGGAGAGAAACAAAAGGAAAAGTCAAAATCCATCAGTATCAAAGCATTATATGAGGAGCAGCAGCTCTCAACAAATTCCTTGTTTAAAAAACCAAATTGAAGGTTTCAGATCTCCCATTTCAAAAGGCTGATGCTATCATGCAATATTTTGATGGATGTGATGAAAAATTGGTAAGGCAAGAAGCTTCAGCATTTACATTTGTAGATTTAGATTGCCACACACATGGCAAGCCTGATGCAATTTCACTGAGACCCCAGGCAGAATGTAGATATAAATCCACACTGCATTACTGCAGTAGAGCTCCGAGTATATTTTAATTAAATTAGTGTTTCAGCAATAAACTATTAAACCAATCTCAGACTTATTATTCAGGTAAAATATCACACGGCAGAAAGACTCCAGGATGTTATGACTAGTGTAGCTTATAATGATTTACTGGGCAGCAGGAAAATCATTCAGTTCTGCTGCTTGTTTGGGTTTCTCTTTAGGTTGTTGCCCATGTGGCTGCAGTGGAAGTTGGTTTTGTATTAATAGGTAATATATTTAATTGTGCCAGTATCTCATTTAACTCCTCACCTGTGCTCTGTTGTCCATGCCTTTGCTTTATCCTGTTGTATGATTGATACGTCAGTAATGAGATAAATAATCCTTGTCACACTGAAGCTCCTCATCTTCATAAGGTGTTTGTCTTTCCCAGAAAAGAGATAAATTCTTAATTATTTCAGGCTGACATGTAGCTTTTCTAAAGAGGATGGAACATATGGAATGATAGCAAATGATGTGGGGGGAGAGGCAGAGGAGCATCACCTTGGACTTCTTCATTCATGCAGCTCAGACAGACTCACTGCAGGACACAGCAGCTACTTATGGAACCCATTTGCTGTTGGTGTCCTGTATGCCCCTTTTACCTTCTGAGTGTCTGTTAGGGAGTCAAAAAGACATTCCTTAGCACAGGGAAGGTTTAAAGGGCAGACCAAAGTGGCTGTGCCGGATCCATGTCACCAGGAGAAAAGTGGAAGGAAGAGTATAAAATGGGATGTCAAAAAGAACAGACGTTGCTAATGAAACATTCACTGTGACGGGGCTGTGTCCTGGCAGAGCTTCATAGGAGCTGAGTGATCTCAGAAATGCCTTCCCTGTTTTGCACTTGTGTTCAGAAGTGTGTTATGAGGATGATGATCCTTAACTCCCATTGACAAGCACTTTTGGCTGAAGTGTCACAGTAACACTGAATATCAGACGGATGAGGACTGGTAGCAAACTGCTCTGCTTCCTCTGCCCACTGATTCTGAGGGGCTGGAATCCCTCCTGGACACCTCACAGATCCCTTAAAATCTCTGGAGGAGTGGTTTGGGGTTGGATCTGAGATGCACTGAGGAGGTGGGAGATGCCCACAGCTCAGCATCTGTGCTGGTTTGTGGTGGCTGAGATGAAAAGCTCTGTTCTCTGGCTCAGAGTAACCATTAAAACTCCTCTCATGTCTCGTGGGGTCCCAGCTTGGCTGCTGAGATCCAGAGCCTTCCTCCACCCACACTGCGGCTTCCTGACTTCTCCAGGTTGTTCTTTAGCATGGATTTGTTTGAGGGGGTTTGTTTCTTGAAAATGACCACACTCAAATACAAACAAGCCCCCAATCATCAGAGGCTGGTCCAAAATGGGGTTGTTATCACCTCACCAGCCTGACCCACCATGGGTCCCACTTTGGATGCTTTGGAACAGATGATCCAAAAAGAAAAGAGAAAAGGATTTAATTGTTGCTTTGCAATTTTAATAAATAAATGCCCTTTCTGTTCATCTCCTATTTACTTTCCCCATGTAAGGCAGAGTTCTAACACCAAGAATTAATTTCATTGCGAGCAGAAAAAAAGACACTTCATTAATAGTGAACTGTTATTGCTGGCATATGTGCTGGCTGGCTCATGCCTGCGGCTCTCAGCAGAAATCCTCACAGCTTCTCAGACACAGGCTGCCATTTCCAAACTAACTCATTCTCATGGATGCCTCACTGTCTCTAATTTCCATGTAGACACTTGAAGAAAAGTTCATTTTTGGAGCATCGCGGTTTGGAATTTTCTGTAATTCAGGTCTTCACTGATCTAGGTAAGGTACTAAAATTAAGCCCATGGTTTCTATGATTTCTAAGTCATTTTGCAGAGGAGAAGGGGTGGAGGATCAAGATACTTGAAGCATATCTGCATTAAAGATATTAAATCCATAATTCAATATAATTGAAACAATGAGATTGGAATAAAATCACAGATTCTGAATCACAAGATGGAGAGAGTGGTCACGTTCCTATCTGAAATATTTGGAATAGTTATTCTCTCAAATGTGAGCTAACTCTGTCTTGAAAACCTGAAGTTCTGCTTGAAAGAAACAAAAGAGGAAAATGTTAAGGAATATTTTAATGTTTCTTTTCCTAACGTAGAAGTATGATTAAATGGTTGAAGATCAAAATCATCTGATAGCTCATAGCGGAGCAAAATGAATTTTTGACAAAACTCTTTGTCTCATTTTTGGCTTTTTTTTTTTTCAATGAAAAATTTCTGAACAGTGATAAATTATGACAGGGAGTACTTCACAGTAAAATCTTATTTAACACTGTGAAGTGTCTCATCCAGTGAGGTCCCTCTACATGGATGTATGCACACATTATTGATAGGCACACATGTAAGTATTTAAGCACACACTGCCTGGGCTGCATGAACTGAATCTCTACAATCTCTCTGGAAATGCTCCCAGATCCATTTATACCAATTTAGTAAAACCTGTCAATAATCTGAGAGAAGATAAGCATTTAACTCTGAGGGTGTTTTCACAGGGATTTGCACAGAAGTGGATGTTTATGGGCTGCTTTTCATTACAGCAGTGCAATGAAACAAGTGGGACGATTGCATGGCTTGCAAATATAAACTGAAAATGCAGTATATATAAATTAACTGGTGAACAGTAAAAGAGCTCTTTGCATCATAGAATCATGACTAATTTTCCTTGATATTTCTCCCATTGTATTTTCCTACTGTGTGCAAATGTTTTCCCCACCTCTTTTTCCCTTGCAGTGGATGTTAGATGCAGCTTGGCTCCCTAGTGCTTTTCTCCCTATCAATTTTTCTCCATGATTTAACTCACCAAAAATCACAGAGCCACCAGCCTGTCTTCCCAGTTGCTCCTGTACCTGTTCCTTCTTATTTTTCTGATTATTAATAATCACAGTAGTTTCAGGTTTATTACAGGAATTCACATTTTTATTTAGTGGTATTTCTTTACCACTTGCCCTTTAAACATCATTTACTTCTCCACAATGGTTTTCCTGCACAACGTCTGATTCCAGCCTTTAAATTCTAATTCATTGAATCTCTGGCTTTTTAAGAGTTTAATGTCCTTGTGCTGGTGCTCTGGCATTTGGAAAGCCTTCAGAAATGTCTGAGCTGATTGTATCAGAGTAACTCCAGGCACTCTCAGCTGCTTATCCTGATAGCTCACATTGGCCAGCACATAATCACATGGAGAGAACCTCTAACACCTGCCCCTGCTTACCTGAAATAATCTTGTCTCCACATCCAGCTGCCCTCAGGATTCACATCAGTTCCCCCACATCTGTTTGGTCCTTCATGTAGGTACAGGGCATATTGTACTTTTTTTCCATATTAATACTTTTTCCTTATATCTTGACCTGTAACTGGTTTAATTTTACACTTTAAGGATCTATTTTAAACCCTTTTAGGATAGATTCCTTTTTTTTTTTTTTTTTTTTTTTTTTGATGGAATGGGGGTTTTAGGGACTGTATATCTTCAGGCAGGGAGGGTAAAAATGAGAGCAGGACTCCTTATTTTCTCTGTCTTCTCTTTAGGACAAGGTGAAACCTCCTCAAGCTGTGCCAGGGAAGGCTCAGCTTGGACAGCAGCAGGAATTTCCCCATGGAAAGGGTGCTCAGGCCTTGGCAGGGGCTGCCCAGGGAGCTTTGGAGTGCCCATCCCTGGAGGTGTCCCAGGAAGGGCTGGAGGTGGCACTCAGAGCTCTGGGCTGGGGACAAGGTGGGCACTGGGCACAGCTGGGACTGCATGGGCTGGGAGGGCTTTTCCAACCTCTGTGATTCTGTGACTCTGTGACTTTCAATAAAACCACCTCAAGAGATAAAGAACATTAAAAAGAGAAAGTCCAGGGGCTGGTAACAGGCAAAGCACTACAAGTACCAGTAAGGCAGCTTTAGTGAATTGACAGAGGAAAAGAAGACAATGTACACCTCTGGTAAACAAAATGGGCCTGCTCAGCTCAATATTTTGATTTACCAGCACTGCACTTCCCTGAAGTGCAGGGACTGAGGAGCATCACTGGCTCTGTTCCTGCACTGTCAGGTTCCTTAGGCAGCTCCAGGATGGGGTGTTTTTCCTCTGGTCACACACACTCTGAAGAATATCAGGTGTAACAGGATGAAAGAAAAGGCTCTGTCTTAAGTAAGGCCATTGATGTCTAATGACAGCAAAGTCTGGTCTGCTTTCATCTCAAAGCCCAACAAGGAGTTTGGCACAAAAGAGAAATACAGCAGTCAACAGAATTTAGGAGAGGATGTGAATTTCATCCATGCTTATCAGAAATTAAGGGGGATTCACAGAGAGGAGGAATCAGATTCTCTAAACCCCCAAGATTTCTTTGGTCCCTTCAGAATCAAGACCCTGAGCTGCAAACAAGTGACCTTCTACCACACCAAACCCCCAGTGCTGTTCAGACAGGGCTGAGCATGGGGGGAATAAAAGGCACTTCGTTCCCAGCACTGACAAAACACACTAGCCTTTTATGCAGCATTTAATTTTAACACAGAACAGCACAAACCAGATATTTTTTCACTCCTTTCTATTGTTCCACATTAATATTTCAAGGAAAATCTATTAGTTTCTCACATAAACATCAACAGAGCAATAAACCAGTATTTCATGTAGGCTGAGTAATTCCAGATCATTGAAAATGATTATACTTGACTTACTCCTCCGTGTAAATCTTTCATAACAGGGTCAGATGTTCAAATAGAATAAATCCATACTGAACCCATAAAGGATTTATATCCTTTGTGCTCTATAGACTGGTTTTGCCCTGTGTTTTCCTGTGTGAAGTTTAGTCAGAACTTGAAAAACGTGCAGGCATTACTGTGCTTGGGAAGGACAAGAACAAATGATTAAAAGCAACTAGATAGCATGGCTTTATTGTTATTTTTATTTAATATTCTTAAGAGGTACCTTTTGAGCTGCAGTGACATCTCTGACTCAACAAGGCCTGGGAGTGCTGTCTTTGGAACTTCTTTAAGCTCAAGTGAGTGAGAAATTCTTGGCTGAATCAAAACTTGGTGCTAAATACCTTTGGAAACTCCTGGAAGTGTTTCTAGGGACTAGTGGGCAAAACTCACTGCACTGCTACATTTATTATGAAAAATAAAAGCTCCATTTTCTAATTGCATGTGTTCCACTGCCTGCTTTTTGCCATAAAGATTTAATTGTCACCTGAAGGCCAGAGCAGGCTGTTTCCCCTCTCAGGCAACACCAGCCCTGTCCCACAGAGCATCCCCAGCACCCAGATCCAGCTGCTCACTTTTCCAGCTGTAGCAGCAACAGCAGAGTCTCCAACCCCCTCGTGTTTGTGCCTGGGCTCTGTCTGAGCTCTGAATTGCTGGAGTTTTTAGCTCCATTCCCTGTTTAACAAGCACAGTTGCACCAGACCCTTTGTAATCATCCTGTCACCCTTTTTCTCATCATTCTGGGCCACAGCAACTTAGCAACATTCCTAATATGAATATTTCAATGTTTGTGGCTCTGAATAACACACAGACTGGAAGGGAAAAAAAACCAAACAAAACATCCCCTTCTTCCTCCCAGCTCCTTTTTACAATTTTAGCTGTAAGAAGAATGTGAATTAAATGTTAGGGACTAAAAATTGAGAATTTTTTTCCCTCAATCTCACCAGTGTTGGGGACATAATAAATATGATGAATTTATTGCATGTGAGGCATGGGTTCTGATTTTTATCTCCTCTCTGCATGAAACCAATCTTCTCTGAAAGGACATTTGAATTGAAGAAATAGAGGACAAATATAAATATGGATAGAGGTTAAAGCTCTCAGTGTAGGTGTGAAGTCATAAACCATTTGACCAAAAAAAGTCATTATGTTGTTTCTGCTGCCAGCCTGCTGAGCTGCTACACCAGAATTTCCTGAAAGATAAAGGAAACAGTATGTGAAACAGTGAAAACCTCAGAAAAATGACATTCATGTCGTGCTAATTTTATTGCATTCTTTTGTAGTTAAGTCACTCTTCAGTGCTTTAATTTTTCCCTCCCAGATTTATGGATAAAAGGACTATTTTCAGACAAAGGGAATTGCTGTGAGAGTACATGTTGTATTTCTGATTCCACAAGACGTGTGCGTGTACGTGTTTTCCAGGACCACGTTGGTTTAATAGTAACAAAGCCTTAGGGGCTTAGAGAATGCACATCCTATTTATTCTGAGGTTAAACATTTTCCTATCAGGCTGCAGATAATGGTTCATATACTGCAGTAAGTGCAAGCTCATTACACATTCCTGCGATTTCAATTATTAACATGCTAATATTTTCTATTAATTTTTAAATATTCAGGGTTTGAATGTAAATCATTGTATGCTTCTGAATGGATTTTTTAATATTAATTATTTAACCTTTGTTACTGTCCTAGTATTTTTTTATATGTAGCTCAATCTCTCTTATTAGAGGAAAAAAAAAGAAAACAAACCAAAAACCCTCCAAAATCCCACAGATAAGGAAGTTTTGAATGTAACCACCTCTGGATATAACAGGCATCCATTTGTTCATGCACACTGAGTTTTGTACACATATTGCTGATTGGTAAATAATAACAAAATTTCTAATCTATATTTATTACCAATGAACCAGGAACTGACAACAAGGTTGGGTGATTTGTGTGCAACAGTGAGTGAGGAAGGGACTGGTGTTTAAAACCTGTCTCATTGACTAAAGGACAGAGAAACAGACCCAAATGAGCAGATCTGGAAAAAGATGATGACATGGAAGCAAGAGAAATAAAATGTCTGAGGTGTAGCATCCCAGATGATGCTCTTGGAACATGGAGAGAGCTGGGAGTGGGAGAAAGTAGCTCATGGATACTCTGGCTCTGCTAACCTTACACTTTCACAGAACATTCAGGTTTGATTTTGATGTGGAACTGATTCCAAATATAGTTTTGGGATACTAATTAAGGGGATTCATACAATCTATCCTAACCCACAGCAGTCTCTTCAATCAGTGGAAAGAAAGGATGCCTTTGCCCAAGAAAAACAGATCACAGATCACAGAATGATCATTTTATTCTATCCTACTCTGTTCTAGTAAGAGAAATGTCTGAAGCAGATGGACCACAGAAAGAGATATTTGGCCAAAACCAGCCCCGTAATTTGTTTGAGGATCAGATTAGAACTAGCCAGCACAAATTGCACATGGGATGTCACAGCCCATGGCCATTTGCAGATGTGTGTGGATCAGCACTGCCAGGTTCCCTGCACATGCACACAATTGCTATCAGCTGGGATTTGGATGATGCTGTAGCTGACATCAATCTCTTTTTGTCCTCTTTGGGGTCCTGGTGTGCCCTTTCTGCCCAACTCCTGTCACATGCTCTGTCCCTCTGGCCATGCCATTCACCTCTCCCCAAACTCCCTTTCTTGCCTTCTCTGATGTCCTATTTACACAGTTTCCTTTTGCCCTCCTTTTGTTTCCTCTGTAACTATTAACTGGGTAAGAAATAGCATTTATCCAGTTTTGCTCTGTGGATCTCCTCCAGAAATCTCAGTGAAGCCAATGAAATTACTTACATGCCTGAAATACAACAAATACCCAGCAGCTTAATGAGCTTTTAGAGTCTGTCTCTGCCTTTCCTTTCATTATTTGCTCCTCTCCTTTTACACAGCTTCAGGAGACTATTTGTGGCATTACAGATGCTTGATAGTGATTGCAGGAGTAGTAAGAACAAGTAATAGTAATGTGGGTTTCTAGGTTGTTCACTTTATGCTCATTTGAACTGGCATTTCTGTTTAATAAATCTCTGCACATGAATCTCTGGAAAGCTGTAGTGAGAGTCCTTAAACAAGAAAGTTGCATGCCACAAACCCCAGGCAATCAGAGCCACCACAGCATTTTAAGTGAATCCACTGTCAACACTCCAAAGTCTTCAGCTTATTGTTGATGCAAGTGATGTTTGGATAAAACCCTGTATCGAGCCTCTTTAATTATGCCATGGATGAATTACAATTAATATGTAAATACAGGCATAAAGCTAAGCTTATCACATGTAGCTGTATCTGTACCAGCCATCAGCCTTTGCAAATCCCTCCCTTTGGAAAGGCCCCCAAGCTGCTTGCTTCACATTTTATCTACTCTTTAACCTTAGCTACCAAGCAGTCAGCACATTCCTTGGCCTCTCTGGAATTCACATCATTCCCAGGCCTGGCAAATTATGATCCATTTAGTCAACAAGCAAGACAACATTTTTGGTGGTTTGATTTTACAAAATCTCTTCCTCCCACTGTATATTATATATATGTGTGTATATATTTATGGGTTTGTGTAACCAAATTATTACAGCATTAACAACAAAGACTTGGAGTAGAGGGAACCTTTTTGAGTCACCTGAGACAGAAGCACTTAACCAGAAGCTGTTGATCATTCCAGGTGAAGTGACTGTTATTTTTGCTAGGCTCCTTAGCACAGCTCTGTAACTGTGTCAGGACTGCTCATCAGGCAGGTTTTCAAGGAGCAAATCAGCAATCCCAAAATAACCCCCTCCCCAAATATCAGAATTTTCACTGAGCAACTGCAACTATTATAAATCTTAAACCTGTAAATCTGCCGTTCTTCCATCTGAAAGCTACACTATTTATGTGCTGTGGAGATCATGGTGGGCATGGTTAGAACCAGCAAAGAGAGCAAATGGCATCATTAATGATGGTGACACCAATTTCTGCCACTGAAAGGCAGACTGCACCCCAAACCTGCACATTCCCAGCTCTGAAAGCCAAATGAGCAGCTTCCTCTGATTGTTGTTGATATTGGGGGTGCAGTAAAAGCAATGACATTAAGAGTCAAAGTGAGCATTTAATTCAATGTGTCTCTGAAAGCTTTCTGCACCTACAGATGCAAAACTCCTAAAAGAGTAAGCAGGGGTATACAGAGGCTTTAAACATTACTTATTTATTTAGCTGTCACGGTTCTACACTCAGCTGACTTGGTTTGTCTCTGTTTGGAACTGTCTAACTCAGCCTCTCTCAGTCTCAGCACGATTTTGGGTTCTTTTCCCCCCATTCACAGTCTCTGGATTTGCACTCAGCATTTGATAACAACATTCCCTCCTCAACTAAAGATGCATATCTTGCAACACATTTAAGAATAACCAGGGCTTATCTCTCATATTTACATGTGTGAATGATGTTATCAATGAGAACAAAACAAGTTAAATAATTTGAAGTACAATACCCAGAAAAGTTTGAAGATTTAGATTTTTTCAAATATTTTGCCACACACATATTTCCATCTCTCTTTAAACATTAGGTAATCTCTTGGACTATGCAATTTTTGTTTAAATGACCAGTTTACTTCAGAATAATTATTAAAGAAGAAAGGAAAGCAACAGTCTTAAGAAATCCATGATTCTGTCTATACATTTATGCCATAATGTATGTCTGCATTCTCTCAGAGACTAATCCTAGTCTGAAATTTCAGAGAGTGTCCCTAAATAATCCAAATACAATTTGGGTCCCAGACAATGGTACTGTGGGGCTGCTCACCCACCACCACCAAGTCCGCTGCTGCTCTCACCTTTTGAGGAAATCCCCCTGGATGCAGTGGCACCTCCTTGCCCCAGTCCCAACCTGCATTTATTGGTTGCTTACAGCTCTCTGAGAATGACACTCAGGTCTGTATCTGGTCCTTTCCCAGCTCTCAGGTGTCAGCTCCACAAAGCCTGGCTGGAATTCTGTGGGAATGGCTCAGCAAGAGGTGAAGCAGCAGCAGCCAGGGCAGGTCCTTTGGAGGCTGAGGATGCTCCTGTGCTGCTCTCACCTCTGAAAAGATCTCCTGTGAAATCCCTGTCCTCCAGCAGCACCAGTGACCCTGAGGAGGGGCAGACTGGCTGCAGCTTCCCCTTGGAAGTGTCCTGGTGTGTCCCTGCCAGTTCCTGGCACATCCAGCAGCAGGGGAGGCAGCCCTGGCAGAGCTCAGCCTGTGCCAAGCCTTGGAGCTCCTTGTTCCTGCAGGGTACAGAGTGCAGTGCAAAGGGCCATGGTTGGACATCAGAGATGGAGTTTGGCCTTTTTGTTTTAACCTGGGAGAGTTATTCCTATAATGATTAAATTAATTAAGCTTTTATGGCTTGAGCTCTTAAGTTATGAATTTGTTTCCAACCTGCAGCCACACAGATCAGAGGGGTTGAAGTATTCTAGTAACTCTGCAGATCCTATCAGTAATTTTCAAAATTTATTACATTTGGAAAGACTCTATTAAAACCACAGATCAAATCAGTCATATCAATGCCTTTTTATACCATCACCCTACTGTTTTTCTGCTGCATTGGAAAAATGGATCATTTTTGTGACAAAATGCAAAGTTGAATTACTGTGCTCACTGTAAAGATGTTGGCAGCTCTGATGTGTGCTGGATTTGAAATATTTATTGTGCTGCCAGAGCAATTCCAAACCCAAACAGTTTTACAGATAGTTATGCCCACTGATTATATGCAAAAGGCACCCATTTCTCCTTCAATGATACTATGTACACATGGATCTTCTGGTAAGAATGAGAGTTCACACTCAGACACTGAGGAGAGCCAGAGCAACAAGCTCCCCTCATCTCCTTTACAAACTGGACAACTTCTTTTCCAGATCAAGCTGTTATAAAGTAAAGCACTTCTCAGAAATCATTGTATTTTCTATAACATATGTGAGAATGCAGAAAGCAGTTTGCAAAGAGAGAGAAACCTAGAGGGGCTGGAAGAGAGCCAAAACGATAAAGAACAATGAGTGGGCTTGCTGGTCTGTTGATCTTGGATTCTCACCAAGTATCTTTTTTTTTTTTTATGAGCTGTTGGGTTTGGGTTTTTTTTTTTGCTGTTGTTGTCATGGTTTATTCTTCTTTCTCTGTCTCCCCCTGCCCCCATCTCTTTTTCCCATCTTACAAGACAAGGACAAGAGAAAGACAGCAAGGGAGTGCAGTGATTTTAAAGGGAGGATAAATAGGAATGAAAACAGAGGTGTTTATTGGTACAGGAAATTGGTTTACAGCTTCATAAATTTAAAAGAGGCATATCATATTGAACAGATTATGAAGTGTTAGACTGTGCTGTTCAAGAAACTGGACAATCTGCTTTGCAATGCAAAACATACAAGCACGGCATGGATTTAATAGAAAGTTGGAGACTGCTTAAATAAGCTGGATATATAGAGAGAGCCATAGGACAGTGGAGGCTGAAGGGAGCCTCTGGAGCCTCTGGCCTGGCCTGCTGCCCCTCTAAGAAGCATCAACAAAAGAGGGTGCTCAGAGCCTTCTCCAGACTCATTTAAAGTCTATGGTGCTGGACAAGATGCAGCCACAGACACCGATGTCATTGAAGGTTGATCTCATCTTTGAAATGGGGTGGCAAGCAGGGACTAGAAAAATCCCTGAGGTGAGGAGGAACTGCTGCCCCTAAAGCCTCAGTTCAGTCCTGAGAAAGACATCCTGGAAAGCATTTCCAGGCACAAGAATGAGGTTGGTGCCAGCCAGCAGGGATTTACCAGAGCCACCTGTGCAACCCATGCAGGGCCAGCTCTGGCTCGTGGCCCAGGGCAGAGCGGTGGTGCCTCTGAACCCATGGAATGCCCTGCAAGGAAAGCTCCCCCCAGAGCAGCTGCTTCAAGCAGAGAACAGGCTGAGCAGAGAGGCTCTGGGATATTTGAGTCTGACTGGACAAGCCCTGATCCAACACCCTGCTCTGAGGCATCCCATGGAGTTTTATCCCTGGTGTGCTGGGTGTCTCTCTTGGCATTTTGAAGACATGACAAATTACACTTTGAAGAACTTGCCAGCTAAATTCTTCCCCTGCAGTTTTGCTGTATTATATATCTAATTTCCATGCATCCATCTTTTGAACTTTACCATTTTCATCCTTCCAAAATATGGAAGCAATATTAAAGTGTCTCTAACACCCGATGGATTTAACAAAAGTTATGCTGATTAATGGAGACAATTACTTCTCTATTAAAAAGTTCCAGAAATGAACTAAAATGATATTATTTCAATTCAGTTTTTTAGTTCTTTCACTTAATACAATGGCTTCTTCTATGACAAGAGCTAAAACAATGAACAAGGCAGAGAAAGACACATTGCAGAGCACTTCAGCAGGGAAATATATTTCAAGTTCTCTCATTGCTTAAGTTTTATATTCAGTTTATGCCCATGAGTACCTTTGCTTTTTAAAACATGGAGAGTTACAGATGACATCTAATGCTGCTAAGTGAATATTCCTGTGGACTTGGGTTTTGTAAACAAGATGGATAGCTAAATCTGCAAAGGAGAACTGCTTTGGAGTGTCTGCAGGCTCAGGTTGGAGAAACTGCTTAAAAATGATAATCAGATAGGTTTTCTCCTCCAGAGGAAGGTTTGCTAAGCTCAGGTACTTATCTAGTGCCCTACCAGGTATTTGAATGATTCACTAACAGCCACATCCTGACCTCCCCTCTTGTGAAACAGGGAGCTGCTGCTGTCTCCTTTGCACAAGTACAAAACAAGGCAGAGGGAACACTAAAAACTTGTGGCAAGAACAAGAAATGCTGAGCAGCAGCCTCCTCAATTGCAGGTGACTGTCTCGTGCTGTAGTGCACTTGCAGAGGGTTTTTGCTATACCACAATCTCAGCCAGAAGGGTAATCCCTGTGTCTAGTGCATGAATAATGCACCTTTTAATAACATTATAAAAGTATTAGTGCTGCTTTAATCTTATTTTCACGTCAGTCACAACTGGTATTTGGCTTGGTAAAACACACCCTCAAAACAGAGTCATAGAAGCTTAACTTTGCAGCACAGTTCAAAAAAAACCCCAATTAGCTACTTATTATTGACTGGGCAGCTGTCAGTGCCCTGTGAGAATTGGAGCCCAGACTGGGATCAGCAGGAAGCACAAGTTTGCACCTTCCAGGCATGGAAGTGCCACTGCCCACGATGCAGTGTGTGCTGCTTCCCCTCTGCAGTCAGGTGGATAAATGCAGCACCTCTGGCTTTTGCAGTGCAAACGTGGCTGTGCCTGCACAGCCTGCTCCGTGCAAATGTCCTCAAATGATGAAATGAAGCACAGGGAACAAAAAATATGCACAAGTTGTTACACAGAGCGTGGAAGGGGTGTTTGCTCAGACAGACTCTGAGCACCATCTGGGAGACAAGTGTTTAGTTTTGCAACAGATTGCATAATTTCCATGTAGAATCTGGAGAAAAGCTCTAAATGCTTTAATAGATAGTTGATTTAACATGCGTTTAATCTTTGTTTGGTGTTGTCTTAAAGGCTATGCATATGTTTTGAATGACAGAAGTAGTCATTAACTTATTACAGTGCTCATCCCTTTGCACAATTTGCTTTCTTTTCCCCTCTCCTTGCTGCGTGTGTCTCTGTGCATGCAATATTCCACCTTACACAGTTCCCTTCCCCAGCACATGGTAATTAATCTTAGTAAAAGCCAAGCATCTACTGCATATGCATGCCACTTGATTGATTAGATTAAAAATTTAATGTTACAGTTCATACATTAGCAATATTTCAATATAACATATACCAAGGGCTCTACTATCAATAATGGAAATACTTGAAGAACAACACAAATTAACACCTGAAGCATAAAGAATGACCTTGAGAGAATGAAATGCTTTGTGTAAAACACATTGCTGGGAGAGTGTTTAAGCTGAGCACCATGTTTATGTGCTAAAACAGCTGTAGGGAGCACTGCCCCTCAGAACAGGAACATTTCTGACAAACAATTGCTCACCTGGAGCGTTCTGGAAGTGGTACAATGTTGAGGAACTCTGCATTCATTTTTAGGTTCTTTTTTTTTGGTGGTATCCATCTAAGTACATCCTCTGTTACACACCAGTAAAAATCTATACATTACAGCTTTTTTCAATTTTCTTCTTGCACAAGTTAATCAAAACATTGGAAGACATAAACTTGAGAATTCACTTGACTAGGACCAGAAGCACAAAGAAATAGAATAAAATGAGTATAAAAAAGCCATGCTGCCTTATGTAGCATTGTTATGACAAAATGAAATACCAGCCTTCATTTGGATATCTGTTCCTCTGTATCCAAAAGCAAAATTACATCAAAATCCTTCTGCACTGATTGACTTGTAATGCAATACACAGCAGCATCTTTGAACCTTTAGCAATGGTAATGCTTCCAAACCTGCTATAAACTGGGTCAACTGTACCAAGAAATTGTAAAAAATGATGCAGTAATTCAATTTAGCACTGTGTGAAAACTGCACAATAGTAGGATTAAAGGACCTGAAAATGAAGACAAGTGGTTCATTATTAACTCCTTAAATGTTGTTCCCTCTGCTTTTTCTGGAATGTCATTTATATCTAGCTTAGAATTGTAATTTCTTTGTCATGATGCACTGGATATATTCTACATTGCCTCTCCATATGAGCACATTGAAGTTTCCCCAAAGGCTTAATAAAGTTTATGGAATAAGACAGCATTCACTATTCATTTTATCCACACAGGTAACAAAATAAATTAGAAAGAGAAAGCATTATACAATCATATAAAAGCTGTGATGTGTATAAAACACAGTCAACTTTAAGAAAAAATAAAAATAAAAAAATATATACCTGTTTAAGTGGCCAAAACAAAAGTAAAATTATAATAATAATTTTTAAAAGAGTAATGCTAAAGCTGCAGATGCAAATTACTTGTATGAAGAACAGATATCTGTTTGTACCTCATCTAATGCAGTCATTGAAACAACTGTGCACCACAGTAATTTTATAGACATCATTTCTTTATGTGTTTAAAGAGGTTTTTTTTTTTTTTTCCTTTTTTGGGGCTGCTGAGTGTTGTGTGTGCGTGTGGCTGTGTTTTGGAGCAGCATGTGCAGTGCCATGGCCATCCTTCCAGCAGGAAGCCCAGCCTCTATCCCAGTGTACAACAATAGCACTCCATGCTGACAAGCTCCAGAACCCAGTGTTCACTTCAGAGGCAGCATCAAAACAAGTAACAATCGGAGAGAAACCAGCCTGGAATCATTTAAAGAGCAGGATAAAGTCTAAAGGTGAAAAATAAAATAAAATAAAATAAAAAATCCTGCTTCAGGGGAGCAATTGTACTTTTGTGTATGAATCTATAAAAAACCTCCTCTGAATTCTTTACTTTGAGAGCTTAGACAGCTTCAATTAAATTCAGTCTGGACATCTAAAAATAAGTTGATAATAGACAGAAGTGTAGTCTTACTTCTGCTACAGAAACTTGTCTTTCTTCCAAACTGTGGCATGTTTGATAACACTAATCTTTTAACTTAATCTTGTCCTTGGTTGGCAGAGGTTTGATGCAAAATTCTAGATGGCAGTTAAAGATTTTGCCTAAATTGTTAGTGTGGTCCAAAAGGCTGTTCTGGTGCTGGCCAGCTGCCACCCAAACCAAGAGATCTGCTGGAGCTTCATCTTCATCTTCATCTTCATCTTCATCTTCATCTTCCTCTTCATCTTCATCTTCATCTCCTCCCCTGCCTGCTGCTTCCTGCCAGTGGCAGCTGGGCCAGAGTGAAGTTCCTGGGTCTGGTGTTGGCACAGTTGGTGCAGCCAGGGCTGGGTGACTGTTCTGGAAACCAGTCTTGGGTCCCTCTTATTCAGTGTATTCACGGCTCTTTCCACAGCAGGAACTGGCATTGCTCGGCCTTTGTGATAAATAAATGTTAAAAATTAGCACAGGAGAAAAATCCTGACAATGCAACACAAACCAGCAGCTGGAGTGATGATATTATTGCTAACCAAGGAGTCTCCTGCCCAAACTTAGTGACTCATCTGCAACTTACAATTTCTACTTTAATGAATTTCTAGTTTCTTCTCTGCTCCCCTATCTCAATTAGCAGTAGCAATTATCTGGATTTCTGCTCCCTTTTGTGCTCCCAGTTGCCTGGTCCCAGAGCACAGGAGCTGGAGGATATATCAGATATTTCTATACCATTGTGTTGTGCACATCTGGTGGCACACAAATTGTGGCCTGCACTCGTTTCAACTTATATTCCATAGAAAAATCTTCAGCCCATGAGCTCAACTGCAATATTAATGTTGGGGCTGTCATTTAGTCAGCAAGAGATGAAAGACAGTAGCTGAGCATTTAGGAAAGTATTCATACAAAGAGAGTTCACTCAGTGCCGCAACGGGTACCATGAGCAGAAAATATTTTAAATATTGTGACAGGACAGTTTGTATTGAGAATACAGAGAGAGAGAAGGGATATATTCATTTAACTGTGTCAATTATCATTAGGCAATTAATGCTTTCTCCATCTGTGGCCAAAAACATGAGTTCTTTTCCATGAGAAGTGGTCACACGCGATGATTGTAGATTTACTTTTATGTCTCAGAGCAAGGAAGAATGCAGAATTTAACAGTTTATTTTTTTAAAAAGCCTAAATGCTTAATTAAATGACAGAAAATGGACTGAAGGAATAAAGCAAACTTTAAAATCAGAGTAGGAACAATTCCTTTCACTCTAATCATAATAATAATAATAATTATTATTATAATAATAGTCAATTATATTTGTGAGATAAATTTCTAAGTCTTTTATGCTGCTTGTTTCCTTGATTTTTGCAGTTTTCTCAGCTTGGCTGATGACAATGATTCAACATTTACGTTTGCTTGTAGTCAGTCTCATGTTTAAGCTACGGGAATTTGCAGCCAGAGATTTCATACTCTGGCAGAGAACTCTATTTACAGAGGACAAAAATCAATGTTCCCATTGCTCTCAGATTTTTTCAAAAGGTTTTTTTTTTTTTCCTGGTGTCTGTTTTTTCTTTTTCTTGATGCACAACTGCACTTCTGGAACTTCCATAATTTCATAGTGACTTTACAGTAACTTTCAAGGCATGTTGAGTCTTGGCTTCACACTGCCAGCATTTAACTGAGTCCATACAAAATCAGCATGCAGGGTAATTGCATGAAGCTTGGATTAGCTAAAGCTCGAGGCACGATGTCTACCAGAGCATCAGATTGCTATCGTGGCCATGCAGCAGGGAGAAGTTCCAGATTTCAGCTTGGGAGTGTGAAAAGGATGTTTGTGTTGAGCTGGATGCTGCTGCACAGAGCAGCTCTGCACCAACTGCACCTCGCGGGTACACGGGGATTAATTTGGAAAGGTAATCCATGGCCTGATCAGCAAAAGATTAAAATATTTGGAGTAAAAGCCAACTAGGGCACAGCAAAATGAGGGATGGAAATTACAGAAATTTACTCCCACTTTTCATGGTTTATTCATTTATTCATTTACTCGTCTCGACCATCGTGCTTGTGAAAGCAGAGTGCAGCTTGCTTTTAGGCATTCCTTGCTGTACATAAACGCTTGTTTCTCAGTAGGAGTAATATGCATTTCAGGGATAGCATCCAATATCTGCTGAAATCAAAAGAGAAGTTTGTATTGATCTCCAGCTTATTTGAACCAGGTCCAGATCAGGGAAATAAGTGATACGTTCTGTGTTTCTGAGTGAAGGAACACGCACCAATTAATGGTGCCACAGCTGGCTCCTGGCACTGCCTGTGCAGGGAAACTGCCAGTTGCTTTGGTAGGCATGAATGAAATTAAGGCCTTTAGGGTGGAGAGGCATGTGCAAGCCTTAGGAGTTTTATATGAAAATCCTTAGATGTTTTATATGAAGAATCTTATTTTTCATATGGACTATGACAGCGAAGAATCAGGGGGTTAGAAAGGGCCATTTGTGTGCCCTGGCCAAGAGAACAAGGCATTATCTGCATGAATCCCTTGGCATAGGCAGAGTTGGTGCAGAAAGGGAGAGCAGATCTGCTTCCCTGGGGTGAAGCTGGGCTGGACACAACCACAGAGTAGGGGAGAGGTGGCAGCACAGCCCTCGACGGGCAGGGGGTTACAGCAGGGGGTGAATAAATGTGGGCTTCCACGTGTATGTGCTAAGACAGATAAGCAATTAGAGGAGGCAGAGATTTAAGAGGCAATAAACCCTAAATAGAAGGCAGACCTGTCTGCTGTGATGAGGTAGTCATTTAGGCCCACAACAAGTGTCACTGCAGTAATTAGAATATACTGAGAAATCTGATTGGAATTTCTGCATGATGAGAGCATTGCCAACTGCTTTTGATGCTGGCTGATAGCACCAGGAACAGGCTGGCAACACCTGTTCCCAATTCTATACCAGCAAAAGGGGAAGATGCTTTTGAGTGGGTTTATCCTTTAGCATCTCCCCTTTCATTTCCTGCCTCTTAAATCCTTTGTAAACAAATAAACAGCAGTGATATTTTAAAGGTTTAGTTGTGCCAGACATTGCTCAAGCTCAGTTAAGAAGAGGTACCATATATATATTACATTCTTCATCTCCATATTACATTTTCTGTTGAGGTTTGGATTCACTTTGCAAGTTTTCAAAGTGGTACTATTTTATTCTGATGTTTTCCATAAGCACTGGCAAAGGGTTTTGCTGTCCTCTCTCTGGAGTTTCAGCTTGCTTGAAACAAAAAAAAAAGACTATTTGTTGTAGATCAATATTCCCTTAAGATGTAAACTCAGCAGCTCTTAGACGTGAAGCAAGATTTGGCCTGGCCAGGACTCTGATGTTGGATCTTGAGGGCTGCAGAAATTGTGATGAAGAATCAATAACCAGAACAATCCCTCCCAGCCCTGTGCAGCCTCTCACCATCTGCTTTTGTCTTGCTGTAACTGAGGTAGTTTTCTGCAAATGAGATGCAAAATGGAGGGATTCAGGAAATGAACGTAGCAGTAGCAGTGCTGGACAGGATTATCAGTCTGCTCCCAGAACTGGGGTTTGCCTGCCAGACCCAGCAATGATATTCCTCCCTCCTAAATCACCAGGGGAGGAAGCACTCGAAGACTCACCTCTCTCAAAGGGGATGTGCTGGTCCCTTTTGCTGTTTAAGCAGAGGCTGTGTCACCCTGGGAATGCCTGAGTTAAAGGTTGGATAAAGAGAACAATATTGTGCAGCATTTTTGGGTGAAATGAGCAGTTTCAAGCCCTGTAGATGTGTGCACAGTATTTTGCTTTCCTAAACAGTGTACCTGTTCCTGGATGTGAACAAGCTGAGCTTTCTTGTGTCTTTTTGATATCCTTACAAGCAAATGAGTCAGGATTATGCTGCTGGACATGCACAGCCAGCTTTCTGTCCCCCAGGGCATGAGGAACTCTAAATATACACAGAGATATCTGTTTAGAGATGGTTTTTGTACCATCTCAAATGGAACTGTTCTCAGCCATTCAGCCAGGCTGGAGATCCAGGGCAGGCTGACATCTCTGCAGCCAAATGCTGGGGGTGAGTATTTACAAGGCAAGCAGGAATCCTGTTGTGTTTATTAATGATCTGAGCTGCACAGAAAGTCTGCAAATGGCTGGATATTCATAAAACAGAGGAAAAGTTCAGCTGCTGCATGCTGGGATGTTACAGTTCTGTTCCTGTGAGGACCTTGTGCCTTTGTGTTGTGATTGACCTCCTCATTTATGGAATCCCTCCCTGTTCTTCTCTCCAAGCTATTGTTCTTCTGTGTTAATTAAAACCCAGACAATTAAGTATACAAAAGTGCACTCAAGCTGCTGTGCACACCCAGCTGAAAACAGGGCCAAATGGCCAGAAACAAGTTAGTGGACGTGTGAGCTTTGTCACTGGAGTAGAATGACTGGGTATGAAACTCATTAGTGGGAAGCAAAGTGACATTTAAATTATGCCGCTGTTCCTCCTACAGGCTTCTGACAGGATATTTTCAGAGAGAAAATTAAATGCATTTAAATGCAATGCTCAAAAATAATAACTTAATGTGTTTAAGTCTTAAATGAAAAGTGAGTCCTGTGAATCTCCACGATTCCACCGTGTTTGTGGCATGGAAAGCCAGCACTACAACTCCTCAGATCTTCAGTGCGCTCACTTGCATCCTTACATGCTGGCCTTGTGCCATTCCTGTTGAACCCACACAAAAGAATTAGTCATGAGGAGAGTGGAACTGCTGGCAAAAAAAAGGAAAAAAAACCAAAATTTAAAAAAGCATGAACAGCTAACTTAGCATTGTCATGGGTAAAAGACAGCAGTGAATCACAGACAAGAGCAGAACTATCAGGGGGGAAAAACAACCAGGAATAAAAGGTGATTCAAGAGTAATGTCAGGCTCTCATGAGGAAGTGATCCACAGATGGACAGAGAAGTGGGGAAGAAATGGCTTCAGACAGGTAAAGGCTAATTTTTGCTGTTGGAAAGAAAGCTTTATCCTTCTTGTCTCAGGCCCCAGTTTTAAAAGGGTATCTATCCATGGGGTTAACTTCATCTGCTCCACTAACTGCACTCCAGTGAGAGATAAGGAGATAATTAAAATTACCACCATGCTTAATCAACTTGCCAGCATAGGGATACTCTCTTGAATTGGGGCACAATTAAATTAAGCTTAGCTTCTTCCAAATATATGCAAGAAGTAGACATCTGGCAAAGTCTAGCTGAAAATGCACAGAGCTGCATTATGATAATCTCCAAGGACAAAGGAAATGGAAAGTGAAAGGATTTGGGAGAGCAAGAGTTCTGCCAATTCCTTTACTCTTCATCTGGCAATGCAGCCTGTCAATCCCACAAAAAAATACTAATTCATATATACTACTATAGTACTATGTAAATACTAGTGGTTTCACTAATTTGTTGCTAAATCAGTAACCTGGTGATGTTACTTTTTTGCCCACATATGCATAAATACATATGGAAATTCATGCATGTATGCTAATGTAGGTTATTTTACAGTATTTCCATAAGCATCTCTAACCGTTGTGTTTCACAACAATTTATAACTGCAATTAAAAGGTCTGCAAGTGATATTAAAGGAAGCAGACTAATTGAGCTAATCAGAGACAAGATCAAGGCCCTCCTGGCCTTGAAATCTATAGCTCCATGAAAGGGAGTCTGTGAATATTTGCTGAATCTAAAGATATTAATAATCAGCTGTTACAGTTCTGTCCATCCACGAGGGCATCAAGGACTTAATTTCCACAATATGCCCAGAAGGTAAATAGCAGAATCTCTGTTCACTTTGCTGAATCAAAATTTGAGAAGACCTGCTGAAGCCTCAGCTGGACCTAGTCATAGCCAGAGTTTATGGTGCAAATTCCTGAACCCCCACTAAAGACAAGAAAGATAATTTGGGTTGGGGCTGATAAACTTGTCTGACTGCCAGTGGTGTTCTCACTCTCTGAAAAGCCAAAAAAAAAAATCCCAAACAAGAATCTATTGATCACTTTATTTTAAATTATGTTTATCTTTACCTTGAACAGGCATCAGCCCATCCCTTTCACTTAACTATGTGAAGAAAGAATAATTCTCTTACTTTTCTGCTCAGGCTGTAGGAGTAGTACGTTCATTCACTGTATTCTGCTTTTCTGTGTTCTCTATGTGATTTGCTGTTTCATACATGTGGGGAAGGTTGTAGAAGTACTAATGGAGGTTGAAGAAATGACTCAATAATTTATTCCATGGTGAGATATCACTTGAATGCTTTGGAATTGCACTAAGTCTCCTGAATTCCCAGGTTTTCCAATATGGCTTGTTCTAGCCTGAGCAGCAAAGCATATTTAGGGAATTTTACTTCAGGAAACCATCCTCCTTTTCCAACAGCTCCTTCCCCTTGCTGGGACCTCACTGTTGACCTTGTCACTGTTCATCCTGGCAAGAGTATGGAGTGTCACTGGCAAATGGGACACTGAAACCATCCATGTTTCTCTAAAGGGCACAGCAACTCAACCCCTGAAACTCCTGCTCAGGCAGAATTTGCCACTAGTGCCAGTTCTTACCCCAAATCTCACCAGGCTTGACTTGGAAGAGGTTATAGGCTTGAAGCCATAAAGCTCAGTAATGGAAAGTTAGCTCCTGGGGGGGGTGGGGAGAGGCAAAAATCAAATTGTTGACTGAAAATCTGGTATTTGAGACATGAGCACATTTTGCTGAAAAGTTTAAAAAGTGATTAGCATGTTAGCAAAACTGTCCATGCTGGACTACTTCCCCATAGAAAAAAAGTGAATGCTTTCATTAATAGTAATCCCAGACAACCATTCTGACATGCTGATTTTTATTTTCTTCCATCAAAGCACTGAGCTTGTGAGGGAAAGAACATTCTAATATCCCCATCATCTTTTCCTCTTCCCTTTCAAACTGAACAGAGCACATCTCCTCATTTTTCTGTTGTGCTGAGCCACTCTTTTACAACAGTGGGTTGTGAAACCAGAACTCCCACTGACACAGGATCAGAGACAGGCTTAAGATTTTAGAGGTGGTTCTGAAGTCCTAAGAAGCCCTTCAAAAGCTGTGTGCTTTTAGCTGGGCTGAATCACTACTGTCTTCAGATCTAATCTTTCCAGCAATTGATTTTCCCTTTATCCTCTGTGACCAAACTTCTCCCATGGGAGGAATTATGGTTCTGGCTTTCCTAAAATTCTGTAATTCTTATTCGCAGGGTGGCACAGAAATGGGTCACACTTTGAATCCTGTTTACACTAGCTCTGCAAACTTATTCATTGCATTTCTCATGCAGATGGTTGCATGTAAGAAAACATATTTGTTAGATGTAAATTTTAGCTGCTTGGGGTCTCTATCTCTGTGTAATATCAAGCCTAATGTCAGCAAAGGACAACATTTATGTTTTCATTTAAATATAAAGTAAGCAGATGGGACTTCTCTCATCCATAGAGTAGTAAATTAAAACCAAAAGTAACAATTTTTTTAATGTTGTGCTCTGCTGGGATGAGAGCTTGGCGTTATGACATCTGCTCTGGTTTGAGGATTCCAGGAGCTGCTGTACAGCATTTTCTGTAACACTGAGATGAATCCTGCTAATATCATTTTTGCATAATCCTGTGAACATGCACACAGAAAGTCTGTGCTGCTCACCCTCCCCTCAGGATACAGCCCAGTCCAGACTCTGACACTTTCCCAGCATATGTCAATAATGATCACCATGGCTGAAACACTCTCACACAAAATCCAATTCAGATTATCTGAACAGGGAGGCAATGGGAAAGAGAAGAAAAGAGGTACCAGTCTGCCAAGCTCTAGCTTGGTATCCCAAGTAAACAGCTTTTCCTCAATAATATTTAGAATTCAAATTTTCTGTGAATCTGCCAACCATTACAGCAAGTTATTGAGATTCCACTGAATATTCACAGGTTGGAAAAGCTCTCCCAGGCCACGCAGTCCCAGCTGTGCCCAGTGCCCACCTTGTCCCCAGCCCAGAGCTCTGAGTGCCACCTCCAGCCCTTCCTGGGACACCTCCAGGGATGGGCACTCCAAAGCTCCCTGGGCAGCCCCTGCCAAGGCCTGAGCACCCTTTCCATGGGGAAATTCCTGCTGCTGTCCAAGCTGAGCCTCCCCTGGGCCAGCCTGAGGCCGTTCCCTCTCCTCCTGTCCCTGTTCCCTGCCAGCAGAGCCCGACCCCCCCTGAGCCCCCTCCTGTCAGGGACTTGTGCAGAGCCACAAGGTCCCCCTTGAGCCTCCTTTGCTCCAGGCTCAGCCCCTTTCCAGCTCCCTCAACTCCCCTCACATGACAGATTCCCTAGAGCACCTTCCAAAAGTTTCTTCAATAGGTAGAGATCTTATGATGCCAAGAAACTAGCAATATCAATTAAATTTTGTCCTTTAATAATAAACAATTAAAACTTTTCATCTTTAACCAGACACAAAGCATGACCAGTAAATGATTAGATCATCTTGGAGAGTTCAACACAACATGCCACTGATATGGCTAAAAACGGCAATGCCCCTTCCATCTCTGTAATCCGGGGTGCACTGAGGGTGCTTAGGAAGGAGATACTCTTGGATCTTTCAGGAAAACACTTTTGGCAAATCTAGACAAAACACAACTTCTTCTTGTAAGTTTATTTTTTTTTTTTTTTAAATTAACACTGTTAACCTGACAGGAAGTGCCTTTTCCAGTAAGATTGTGTCAGGCATTCACAAACAGCTCCCTTTTACTTCTCCCTGAGGAGAATGAACAGTGGGTGACACGAAGGGACATGAGAAAACAGCAATTGTGTGTTTATTTCAAGGCTGTGCAATTACTTTTGTAGATATTTTTGTTCTGTGACAATAATGATACAATCTCTCACACAAATATAATAAATAGTTAATATTGTGAATGATGATGTTTTAGAGAATCACATTGAGAGCAGGAAAAAAATCTTATTTGGTCTCAAGTGTTCGTATAAATTTGCTGTGCAAGAGGAAATATGATGAATAAATATGTTACATAGACTTCTGTGGGTAATTTCATATACATAGAGACCCTGGGACTGGGGCTCTGTGCAGGTGCAGAGCAACATTAAAATTTATGCAATTGTAGGATTTAATCCTTTATGGAAAATGAACTTTCCTCCTGAGTCAGCCAGAATGTCTGAGCTCCTATCAGCAGTAGCTGGTCCATCATGTGCAGAGGTCTCTGTGCTGCCTCCTTCCCAGACACCTTCCCATATTCCCCACTAGCACTGGCCAACTTGAACATCTTTTCATCATGAATTTTGAGCAAGGAGATCTTAAGGATTTTTTCATTTGTTTTTCCCTGGAGCTTTTGTTGTGGGAGTAAAGAACTGGAGTGCCAAAGCATGGAGAGAGGGCTATTTAACACACCCATTTGGAAACCTGAGGGATCAGGAACATCTTAAATGCCACCTCCTTCTGCAGATTTAAGCTAAGGAGAAATGCTAATCTTCATTGATGGTTTCTTTTGAAAAAATAAGGAACATTTCCTTCTTTGAGACAGATGGCTAAAGAGGAGATGTTTCCTCTTCTACCCTCATTTACCTCAGCAGCTAAACTGCTCACTGAAGAGGTAGGGTACTTCAGATCACAGCTCCTTCTACCCAGGGAACTGAAATTCAAATTTAAATGCTTATCAGTCTTTCTGGAGAGTGCTTCAGCAGCGCCTTGTGCTGCACCCTGCACATCTCTGTGAGCACAGGAGTGTTCTCCTCTGGTATTTAAGGGAAGCAGTTGATTTTGCATGATATACTAATTTGGAAGCAGATGCACTCCTTTACACTCTACTCCTACAGTTAGGAAGGAGGAATAATGCAGGTTCAGATTCCCTAAAACATGGGAAGTCATTCCAAAGAGACCTCCTGCACTCTGCTATGTTCTGCACACTGGAGGGAAGGAGCTACCTCTGATGATCACTCCTGCATTCTTCTAATCCCACATTTTAAGTCCTCATGAAATTTTAAAGTTCTCATGAAATTAAAAATGAGCATTTTGTGCTGGAACAGTTTCGTTCTTTAGTAATAATGGAGAAAATAGCATCTGGTCTTTGCAAGTAGCAATCCCACGTGGACTCTGGGAATATATTTGATTGTCTTTAGGGTAAGGGCTAAATCAGAGAAAGGCTCTTTATTTGTCACCTGTGAGCCTTGACCTTGACCTAGAAAGTCTGTCCTCACTGTTGCATGAGGGGCAATTAAACTTCTGTGAAGCAAAACCTCCCTATCATAGCAAAGTATGTCAAGTGTATCAGAGCTCAAACCTCCAACCTCATTTTATTCCCTTTAAATGAGGCCAAGCTGCCTCACATTAATTTGAATAAACCAAGAACAACAGCATTTAATAGGTTGGGAAAACTTGAAAGTTTCTTTAATTTGTTTTGGGTAGCAAGGATTTATTTATCTTGAGGGAAAGTGGGCCTCCAAAATAAGTAAGACACAGATTTCCAGCACGAGGAGCAGGGATCAGACCCAGTACTGGGACCAGGGTTATTTAATATCTCATTAATGACATAAATGAAGGGATGGAGTTGCACCCTCAGCAGGTCTGCAGGTGACCGAGAGGGAGCTGAGGGGGCAGGGACACTCCTGAGGGTCGGGGCCATCCAGAGGGACCTGGAGCAGCTCCAGCAGCGGCCCCTGGGAAGCTGCTGAGGTTTGACCAGGCCAGGGCTGGGGCTGCCCCTGGCTCAGGGCAGCCCGGGCTCCATCCAGGCTGGGGCTGAGCAGCTGCAGCAGCCCCGGGAGAGGCCCTGGGGGAGCTGTGGGGCAGAGCTGGCCCTGCCCCGGCCGTGGGCACTGCTGGGAGCTCAAACCCCCCTGGCCTGGGCTGAGCCCCAGCCTGGGCAGCAGGGGAGGGGGGATTGTGCCCCTGTGCCCCTCAGGTGAGAGCCCACCTGCAGAGCTGGCCCAGCCCTGGGCCCAGCACAGCAAGGAGCTGGAGCTGCTGCAGAGAGCCCAGAGGAGGCAGCAGCATGAGCAGAGGGATGGAGCAGCTGTGCTGGGAGGAAAGGCTGCCACAGCTGCCATTGTTCAGCTGCACAGGAGAAGCTTTGGCCTGAGCTCAGGGTGGCCTTGCAGGGCCTGAAGGAGCTGCAGGAAAGATGGAGAGAGACAATTGCCAAGGGCTGCAGGGCCAGGAGGCAGGGAATGGCTGCCAGTGCCAGAGGGCAGGCTCAGATGGGAGATTGGGCAGGAATTGTTCCCTGGCAGGGTGGGCAGGCCCTGGCACAGGGTGCCCAGAGAAGCTGTGGCTGCCCCTGGATCCCTGGCAGTGCCCAAGGATGTCCAGCTTGGACACTGGGGCTGGGAGCAGCCTGGCACAGGGGAAGGTGTCCCTGCCCAGGGCAGGGGTGGCACTGGATGGGCTTTAGGATCCCTCCCAACACAAACCACCCCATGATTTTATGATTAAACTACATTGGTCTAAGGAGTTCTGTGCCTGTGATCTAATACAACTTAGGGGAAAGCTCAGAGCTGGTTTTGCAAGGGGAGAAGGGCAGGCTGGAGCACACACATGATCTGCTCTGCTATGGCAGCTCAGCTTATGGGAAGTAATTTATTAAACTCCATTACCTGCTGGTTAAAGCACTGATCACTGGTTTCCTTTCACAGACCCACACAACATGGGCAGGGTACTGATCCAGAGCACTGATTTCTTACATAAAGCAAAAGCGCTTTTAAAATTCCTGTGGATCCATGGACCCCCATTCATGATGTGTATGAAGGAGCACAACATGAGATCTCTGATATTTTGGGTTTTGTTGGCAGTGTCTGACCACCACAAAGGTTTGCAAGTCTCCAAGAAATGCAGGTAATCATTGTTTTGCTGAGATCTGTGGTTAAATATGCTTTGTTTTCTCTTATACCCAAATGAAATGCATTCAGAACCCCCTTTTTATCTGCTATCCTTAAAGATGAGAACATTTACAAGAAGAAAGAGGATCCTTGATGCTGAAATGTAACTCAGCTCACGGTTTTTCCTGGTCACATCAATTCTTGTGGAGTGCTGGGTGCCAGGGTTTGCAGTTTGGCCTTGATCCCACTCACCCTGATTCCCACGAGAGCCCTTCTGAAGGCTGCTGCCCACTCACAGGCGCTGGTGTGGAGGGAGCAGAGCAGGAGCAGCCTTTGCTGCCTGAGCTAAATGCAGAGTGACACAAAGCATCCAGCTCAGCCTCCTTCAGGGCGTTTAGGACACGGAACTCATTTTTCTGGATGAAAAGCAGACAGTGACACTGCCAGCAGCAACTGTGTCAGCTCAGGTTCTCCCGGCAGGAGGGACCTGCAGGGCGGCTGGAGAGGGGGAGGCCACAAATAACAGGGCTCGTCTAGAGCCTTTTACTGCACCAAATGAGATGTGGGGCACATGAAAGTTACCTGTGACTGCCCAAATCATAGCAAATGACACAGATCAGTAGTGAAAAGTACAGAACCATTAGGATCTGTTTAAAATGGGGGGCTCAGCTTGCATCCAGAGCATCCTCCAAGTGGATGAATAATGAATGGCTGGTGTCTTAATCACAAAAACTTTCCAAACAACAAAATTAAAACACAATTTAGGTAATAGAAAAGAGGAATGTTTCGAGCAGAAAAATCTTTGCCCTCCTCCCAGAAAAACCTTAATTGAATCATATCTAACACAGTTAAATCAAGATATTTTATATCCAATTTTATATTCATCCCCATGAAAATGGCTTTTCTACTGTGCTTATTTTTGTAGGAAAAATTATACTTAGAAGTTTTTAGGAACTCAAATATCAGAATGAGGTAGAAATACTTCTAAAGAATAAAAAAAGAAGGAATTTTGAAGAGAGACACATTACAAAAGATATGATTTCAAAGTAGACTATATTTCATACTGCTTAGCACTAAGATGATCATTACAAGATAAGACTTACACCATACCATATCCATTGATAAATTAGAAATTAATGAAAAACAAAACATTAAAAACATAATCTTTACAATATTTATTTATTATTTGGAACATGACTGCTTTGCAGTCTTTTAAGATCAAGTAAAATAAAATTCATCACATTTTTCAAAGTAATTCAGATATGTTTGGATGCTCGTCAAGCTATTAAAATAACAGTGATGGCTATAAATAAGTTTAACATTTTCCCAGCACTTATTATTATTGGAATGTCTGTATGAACAATGCTGCTTTTGTTAACTTGGGACCAATTAATAAAGCAGTGCCTGCCATGATCTGTAGATCATCAAAACGCTGATTAGGAAGGCTGTAGCAACTTTGGTTTTCTGTATAAAGGAGTGATCATTTTCACTGCCTGCTGGAGAAACAAAAATTTACCTACAAACACTACCTGCCATTTAAAGGAAAGGAAAAGATGTGACTTGCTAGCTACTGCTAGGGGGAAGTAATTTTCTTCTTTATTTTCAAAATTATTGCTTTTGATCCCCCTACTTATAAAAGCAGCAGATACTTCATGGTCCATGGTTCATACTTTGCACTCCATCACTTCATATTATTCTTTAATAACTTTTAATTGAAGTCCAGTATGATCTGTATATTGTGACTTGGTTGGAAATGCTGCATCTCTACTCACTAAAAAAAGGGCTGAAATCTAAATCCGAGCCAAAGGAGAGGAAAAGGTGCCCACACGGCATTATCGATGGCACACTTTGCTGTACTCGGTTTGCAGCATTCAGTGGAACCGAAATAGGGAACATGCAGTTGGGTGCACGGGCAGATGAGAAGCTGCAGTTAGGGTTGTGTTTTCCCAGGGCTGCTATTTCCCCACTCACGCCTCTCCTTTTGCTTTGTACTCTTACATGAATCCAATCTCCTCAGCCTCTCGGATGTTTTTCCCTTAAAGGCGTTTCCTGGTCGCCCTCCCATCTCCCCAGTGAGAGCCTTAGATGTGCCTTGAACAGCTCCGCACAGGGCGAGTCTCGCTTGCTCGAGCGCCAGCAGAGAGATGCAAACAGCTGGAGATGCCCGTGATGGAGATTACAAGCAGCACTCAAACGGCTTTGTTTCCGTGACCTGCTTCATTTCCTGAGTGCACTGGGGTTAAAAATCCCGTTCTGCACGGCGTGTTTGCCGTGGGGGCAGGCTCATCTGTCAGCGAGGAGAGGAGCAGAGGCGCAGCCGAGCCGTGCCAAGGCCGGTGCCAGAGCCGTGCCCTGGCCGGCTCCCTCCCGGAGCTCACCTGCTGGAGCGCTCGCTGCCAGCCCGGCGCGCTCCCAGCCCGAGCCGCAGCTGCGTTCGGGATCCATGCACAGCTATTCCGGGTCCTGCATGGGAAATCCTGCTAATTGGGTAAACCCACTCTAGTGTACAGGCACCAACTGGCAGACACGGCTTTCACAATGAGAGAGATCCATAATTTTCAAATGTAACTAACAATTTGTGACAATAAAGCAGCAACCGGAGCCAAGATGCTGGCACTTCTCCTTGTCACCTCTTTCAAGCACAGTAACTAGAATTTGCATTTGTTTCCTTTCCAAAGGCAGTTACTTATTTATAAAGTAGGCATTTAATGCTTGCAATTTCTTTGGCACGATTTTATTTTTAGGCAAAGTCTCTAAAGAGTTTAGTGTTGTCTCTCTTAAGGAAAGTACTCAAAAAGTACTTGATTAATGCTGCATCAAACCAGAAAAATGGCATCATCCACTCACACAACAGAGACCAGAACTGTCTCAAAAAGGGTAAATAACAATTGTGAGACAGGAAAGTGAAGATGATGGGAGTGTACAAAATTATGGGTGATGCAGGCAGGGTAAATCAAAAAATCTTGTTTAAACTTCCTAATGATGACAAGGGCGATGCACTTCAAAACCACAGGAGTCAAGAGTTTATCACTGCCCAGTGTAACTGTCCATTGTCATTCATGATCCAGTGTCTTGAGCAAACATCTGCATCTGTGTCTCTGTTATCCAGTGCATATTCCTGGCTTGTAGGGCTCCTTCAAGGGGAATTTTCTTTTTTTTTTTCATTTTTAGACCAGGCCCTGGGCTACGACATGCTGGATATCAATCATTCTTTCCCTGGAGGTTGAACTCCCCCAAAAAATTCTATGCATGAAGGAAGGTCAGTGCCAGAATAACATTTTTAGAAGAAAAGTATTCTTTGCTTGGCATTTGACTGTGGGCATAAATCTTTGAAGAGGAAAAAAAGAAAACAAAAAAGGACAGAAAGTTGGAGGGGAGGTTTTGAAATGCTGGCTTAAGCAGGGAGGGAGTAGCTGGATGAAGCAGGGGCAGCTCTTTCAGGTACCCAAGGTTCATTATCCTGGCTGCCGGTGGCAGAGGTGGCCAGGAGAGCCTGGAGGCAGTGAAGTCACATCGCCCCTGGTCGGTGTTGTCATTGAGCCCCGAGGGGCTCTGCCCGGCTCCAGGCACTCGTTGTGGCTCCCATCTGCTCCCAGCGCCCAGCCCGTGCAAACACGCGGCTCCGAGCCCTGGAAACGCTCCTGAGCTGCTCTCAGAGCTCCACCAGGCAGCAAAGCCTCGCCCTCCCTTTTGTTAAAACACTCCTGCTCCAACTCTCGCCCTTCTCTTGTTCTTTGTGGGGTTTTTTGCGTGGTTTTTCTTTTTTAGGGGTGAGTCCCTAATTATTTGTTGTCAGAACAAGTTTGGTAGGCTGTCTGGAAAAGGAGGTTGGAGTCATTAAATCTAACAGCTCTGACATGGTTTCTTAACAGCTCCTAAGTGCCACTTGATGGATGGCTGTCTGGAACAATATCCTCATCCCTGCTGATATTCCCCACCAAATCCGAGCCATACAAAGTGTCTCAGACTCCCAGCAATCTCCTATCAGCAATAAATTATTCCGTGGCACTCCAGATCTCTAGCAGTCATCTCAATCCACCAACCCCACACGGCATTTGGAAAGGATTAGGTATCATATGGATAATGTGCACATTTGCAGTTTTGTTAGAAAGGAGAGGAAGGGAAAGAGACCCCGAAGCCAAGATTCACTGTTAGGGATGGAATGCAATTTCCCCTCTCTGTGGGTCACTGGGGACTAGGTGACTATTTCAGGGTCCTTGCAGGTTTAGGGTTTTGTCTGTGCCCTCCATGTTCCATCCATTCCCATCATCTCCACCCTGATTCAAGTAACAAATGGGTTTTTGAAATGTCTGTGAAGCATCTGTTAGTGCCCACTGCCAAAGGAAGCTGAACTACATGTCCAACCAGCTTAGACAACTCCTATGGCTTTTTTGGCCACTTTAATAAAACAGAAGAAATGTCAAACTCATTTGGAAATGTCCTGTAAACCAAGAAAAAGTTTAATTTTCAAAACCCAACTTGAATTTTATGAAGATAATTCACATCAAATATTATATAGGCAGAGGCTGCTCTATTTCATTCAGCTTCTGGAGAAAAATAATTATGCTCTTTTACAATTTGAAGTGCATTTGTATTCCTTCCAAATAGTCCTATTACAACAAATGAAGTACTTACTATACATCTTTTTCCTGCTGCTTTTCAACTTAAATTTAATTTTCACATAGATTTATTTAAAACAATTCTCAACATGACTCAGCCAAATGATGAATTTATTGAGGGTTCAGTAAATGTGCAATCCAGTTGAAGTTAAAAATGACTACTTTGTAATTCTGTGCCTAAATGAAATTACCCATTGTAGCCAGCTATGGTGCATCCATTTAAAGTCTGTTTCTTGAGGCACGTATTCAATCTTTAACAGAAAGAAAGCATAGTGAAAATATGTTGTTAACAGAAAAATGTATATATAAATATATAGCATTAATATTAAGCAAATGTTTTAATTTATTTTTCTGTTCTCTGAGCCAGCTTGAGCAGTTATTGGTGTAGACACTTTGTGTGTGCAGAGAATTCACTGCACATATAGATGATGGCTCATTTTTTACGGCTCATAATACATGACTGCCTCTGTCCAAATGCAAATAGTTTAAACTTAAGAAGGAAAGTTTAATCAAATGAATTGTAGAGCATAAAAATATTTGTAATGAGATCTCAGTGCAGAAGAGGTTTGTGGTTTGTATTGATGATAGAACAGACTGTGTGAGGACTGTGCCTCAGGCAAGGTGTGATTCTGTTTTCTGTTCCACTCTTGGCACAAAATCAGCAGTTATATCAGAGGTAAGCCTAAAATCAGCCTGTCTCTCCTAAGGAATGCTTGGGTTCAGCATGAGATGTTTCCAAATCCACCAGTTTTAAGAGTGGAACCCAAAATTCTCTGAGAGGATGTGTCACTGAGGTTTGAGGTGGCTGCCCAGCATGAAGTGCATTCAACTCTCTTCTTGTTTGGGGGTTTTGATCAAGTTATCCACACAATGTTAGGTCAGGATAAAGGTCATTTCTCCTATCCAACTATAAAAAAATAAAGTGCTTAACTCTCTGTACATATCCCCATGACTGTGTGGCATCTGCAGACTTGGTGTATAACCCAAAATCCACTTCATTTTGTGGAAGGACTTCCACCCTCACCATTCTGGATGAGACCTGTATTTCCTACTTTAGGGGACCTTTATGCTGTTTATTCAGTAATGTCCTGACTATACAGAGAGATTTCCATAACTTGCTTTTGCAAGAACTCGTAGATAGGCAGGAAGACACAATTCCACACCCTCAGCCATTCCCAGGCTCCCAAAGTCATTCATTCCAGAGTTTCCATTGCAGCCCGTCCAGCATGCAAATGAGACTCCAGCCGTGTTAATTCCTGAGAGTAGAACTACTTTATTCTTTCTTTAAACAAGACTAAGAAAAGCACAAAATTTCATCTTCCTTCCCCAGCATTCCCATTGCTGATGTTCAAAAGGTTGAGAGCTGCACACTGAGGAGATGGGCTCGCCATGGAATTTCCACAAGGTTAGGAGGGAACACCCAGCTCCTGGGGGGAGCTGGCTCTGGGCATATCTTTAACCCCAGCACCCCAAGGGGAAGGCAGCAGAGCTTATCCAGCTGCTTTCCAGAGCTTCCCTGTGTTTTGGGCAAGATACTGAACCCTGTCTGTTATCACAGCCTGTTTGACTCAGTGTCAGATCACACTCTGCTCTACCCTATTTCCTTCTTCATGGCTGCAGTGTTACTTCTTGATACCAGATTAATGGAGTGCAGCAAATACTCAGATATTGATTATGAGGACTCATTTTTCATTGTTGATCTCTTCTGCCTACTAAGCTGTACAGCCAAGTCTGGAATTTAAAACAGTACCATGTTCAAAACACCAGAATTCCCAACTCTCTTCCTTCCTGTTGCTTTACTTACATTAAATCACAGAGGATGTACCATGCAAAAATTATTAAGCCATGGATTTTAACCAGATCCTGCTTTAAAATTCTTTAACCTGAGTATCAGAAGTTTCCAACCAATATATTTTATTGCCATGATGGTCCATCCAAAAACTACCTTTGTGCCACACAACCAGCATGTCCTGACAATCCTGCAAAAGCATATCGAGCTCCTCATAGCTCACCTACTGATGTTCTAAGATTTGGGTAGATTCCCCACATGGCAGCACAAGGGGTTGCTTTCTTTGGAGAATTTTATGCTCATGAAGTACAGTTCCAAAATAGTGCTGGAGCTTGGACTGATATGAAAGGCTCCAGAGTTCCTGGATTCTTCACAAGGCTCATTAAATCTTTGAGGCTCATAGCACAGTCTATTTTGCCTTCTGTATTCGGGGACATGGAAGGTAAAGAAGCCATTTGGGTTTTGTTATTTTGAAATCGGCCCGTGAAAAGGGCCTGCCATAAACAAAGCTTATGAATAAATTAATGCATCTGACAAAGAAGTTAATGATCATATGGACTGAGCCCAAATTCATGATCAATGAATCATGTAGGCTGCTTTGTTTAGGCTTTGGCAAATCAATACTCCATTTTGTTAAACAAGTAAAATAGATTTTTTTGGGGGTGCTCTGGGATAATTTTTAAATATAAAGTGTCAGACAAAGAAATCTTCAGGGGTGCTTGAGAGCATTTCTTGGAGCTTTCCAAATTTCTTTGCTTTTTGGGATTTATTGTCTTGTTATGCTTTTTACCAGGTGCCAACACACAGCAGATAACCAATTACAGGAAAGAAGCAGTAAAATTTAGAAGGCTCTTTTGTAAGTAAAGAGCTGTGAAAAAGCTCATGACATTGCAGACTTATTAGTATAGTGTAATTATAGAATCATAGACTTATTCAGGTTGGAAAAGACCTTTAAGACCATCCAGCCCAACCACTGAGCAAGTGACTGCCTCAGACTGTTGATAAAAGAAGTGGGATTGGTCAACAGGAGGAGCCTGTTCATTTCATTCTCTCCCTGGGTTTGTCACACCCAGCACATGAATGTTTTTTCTTTTCCTTTATCACCTTATGTTGGAGTTTTATTTGAGGCTGGTGGTTAAATTGTCCCTCAGGGTCCTGCCACACCTACAGTAGGCAAAGAAACCCCAACATGTAGCATGTTGCTGTTTTGTGATAGAAAGCATAAAAATCAAGATTCCTGAAGGGATTTAGATACATAGTGGTGAAGATAGATCCTGCTCAGGGGCTAAGAAATAAATTTAGGCTGGACGGTAGAAAGTTTCTATCCAGCAGCAAGATTATGCCAATTCCACAGGAAGAAATTTAATTAACTAATGTGGGTTACTGAGAGTGGATAAACTGGTAGCTGATTTTCAAGAGAACTTTATTGGTTTTCGAAAATTACTCCTGCAATATTGCATTCAAAGGGATAAATATCAGGTTCTGATCCTTGTCCCCACGGCATTTTCAGAATGGGTAGAGCAGGTGAGGCGATTCATTCCTGCAGAGTGAAATCCTGCACCCCAGCTTACATTCTGCTCCTGTAATCCTGTAGATCCCACCAGACATCTACATGGGCTTGGAATGCCACCACAGTTCCCTAATTCTGGGCCCAAAAATCTTGGGTCATACCTGGTGCTATGCAGGGCATTAGTATTGCTGAGTTTGCAGCTGTTCTCCAGATCCAGCAAACTCCTGAAATTCCTGTCTCTGCGGCTCAGTGACTGAAAAAAAAACAACTTGAGAAGAGAAAGATTTTTCCTTTTTGTCAGGGAAATGACAGTGTCCTGCACTTGATATTGCCTGAGCAAGAGTCCTGGAACGGCGCTCCTGGAGAGATGTAAGCACAGACAGAATGCCAAATCTGATTACATAGATCAAAGTGGTCTGCTGCTACAAAGCTCTGAGAACTCACAGCTCACATTGGCAGAATTAGATTTGTGGCTAAGTGGAATTTTTCATCATCACAGCAATTTGTTTTGGTACTTAACAATGAATGTAGGGGCCTAACTTTAAGTAGCCAACATTGAACGCTTTGGTTTTCTAAGAAAAGCTACTGCTGCCCAGCTTCCCAGTTATTTATTACCTTCAGCAGCACATCTTATTAGAGAGGGTGCTCAGAACCACTGTCCAGCAGGAAAACAACCAGTACTGAGATGGGAATAAGAACTGACCCGTTCCTCTTGCCCTGCTGGCCTCTGGTCTTTCATCGAGTTTATCTATGTAAATACTGCCCTGCCAGAAAATCACTCTGGGATTTTAATAAGGAGGCTGAACGAGAAGCTGCTGCTGAACCCTGAATTAGGCATTCTGGATGGTCCCTGCATTGAGTCAGCAAAGAAAAGAAAACAACTGTTTTGCAAAGGATAAATCATTATGTCCTAAAATGGTTTATGTTCCCTTGGCTGTTTGTAGTGAGTGATTGAAAGTCAGGTAGAGGACACAAGTTATTGAACAGATCACTGGGGACTCTCCCAGGTTTGGGCTACTAAAAATCTTCACAAGTGTATCAGAAAATTCTCTGCAGAATAGGACAAAATTCTCAGGCTGAGACCACCCAGAGGCAAGCACTCTCCGCATTAAAACAGAAACTAAGGCCTCCCAGCACTTCCTAAAATCAGGCACTTTTGTCTGTGCTTCCTGCCTGCAGATTCACATGTTGCTGAAGGTGTTTTTGAAATCCAAGCACAGCTCAATATTAACAGTGACAGAGTTAGTTACTGTCCTTTATCAACTTGGGATCAAATGTTCAAACGAAAATCAATGGAGTGTTTCCCCACAGTGTTTCTGAAAGCAAGAACAAATACCTGCAGCAGCTAAAATGATCGTGTTTTCCTGAGCCATTAGCATGATTCAAGTGATACACTCCTAAAATAACTTTATGCAGAATCAGTGATTTTTAAAAGAGCATTTCAATTTTGTTTGCCTATAAATATTTCCATTTTGGCATATCTTTCATGCAGCTGTATCAAATGCTCTGTGTCAGGCTGGTCCAGGCCATTGCATCACCTCCAGAGTTAGCGGAGGAGATGAGTTACCCTCGACAGGATTGCTGGACTCAAGCACAGTGTGTTGGGGTTGGACTGGACTTCTTGAAGGTCTTTTCCAACCTTGATGGGTCTGTGACAGCCAGGCCTGAGGGCCCCTCTCAGCTGGGGCTCCTCTCGAGCCTGAGCAGCCCCAGCTCCCTCAGCCTTTCCTGGGCCCCGAGATGCTCCAGGCCCTTCCTCAGCTGCGCAGCCTCCGCTGGCCCCGCTCCAGGAGCTCCCTGGGCCTGCTGTGCTGAGGAGCCAGAGCTGGACACAGCACTCCACTACTTCCATAAATAAAAGATTAAAACTCATACACAAAACATGAGTGAATTAACATTAAATCTATAGAAAAACTTTGGACGTTAGGCAATAGGAAGCCTGAATTTGCCAACAGTTTGGATGGCAGAGCTGGAATGTCTCACATATTTTAATTTGTTTGATGTGAGCTCAAGTGTGAGTTGTTTTACTTACAGGTGCTTGCAGAAAGTAATATCCAGGACCCAACTTTTACCTGAGTCAGTGAAAACCATCTCCCAATGCACAGCTCTCAACAGAAGCTTGTACATATCCATGAATGGGACTTGTACATATCCCTGTACATATCCATGAGCAGAACCTCTAAAGTCTGCAGTTTTCCACAGATAATTACAGTAGGTATTGCATGGGGTAAGTGTAGAGAAAGGGGATAAAGAACTCTGAGAGAAATAATGACATACACAGTATTTTTCATATCAGTTGTACCGATGCTGTGCCTCATTCAAGCAGTTTTTAGACAATGTGGAGGAAGAGCTGTGATGGCCACAGCAAGAGAGAAAGACATGGAAATCTCCAGTTCAGAGAAAGCTCAGTGTGTAATAGAAAGCAAGTTGGCTGCATCTATCCCCAAGACAGAGATTTCACTCATCATTGTTACAGAATGAAAAATTTAAGAAAGCCCCAAGAGAAGAATTTTCTTATTTTATTCAAACGAAGCTTCCATCTGAAGGCACATATGCCACCATATGGGATACATTTCAGGCATTCATTAGGAGAAGAATAATTAGTCTAGCATCATACCAGGAAGAAAGGAAGAGGCCCAGAGGATAATTACTTTAGAAACAGAAATAAAAGACCTTGAAACTAAATTTGCTAGGGACAAGTCTATGAAAAATGAAAAAAAAAAAGAACCTTATTTATGGGAATTTGAATTTGGTTATCAAGGCGAAGAGGAAAAGGGGCATGCCCACGACAGGATTATTTTTAGCTTGGGGAGAAGCTGGTACATTATTGTTTCAATGATTATGGAAAACATGTAGTCTCATATTTCAACCATTCACCACAAGGAAGAAGCCTCTTCTGTAGTACAAAAGAGATGAAACACTTCCACATTATCCTGGGAAGAACTGCTCTGTGTGTCCTCTCTTTGCAAATACACCGTTAATAGTGCTACTGGTCATGGGCTTTAAATGCAACTGTGACCCTTTAAAGGTTGTCAAAAAGGATTATTCCTTTGTAGAGCTTCCTATGAAACGACCTGCAAGAAAGAGAAATATCTGTATTATGTAAATAAAGCACAGATTGAATAACAGGAGAATAAAGAAGGCTCAAAAGTATGTCAGACAGGGATTTTTCTGTGAGCAATTAAGCACACTGAGATAGTGCTCTCTATACATCAACTTAATCCTAGCCATGCATTGAGCCAATGTATCTGTGCTTCACCTTCTGGAGGGGAACAGATAGACACAGTATATTGAATAAAAGCCATGCATTGTATAGTGCACCACAGTCTGTCTCTCAAGCCTCAGGCCCTAAGTAACTAACCCTAATTAACTGGTGAGTTTGGAGTTTCTGTGCTACTCAAAAGGCCCATGGGAAGTGAACAGTGACAAGATTTGGCCCTTGAAAAGAAGCCCCGGTGACTGGATTCCTCCTCTGCATGCCAGGAAACACCTGATATTCTGCAGCACTGAAATTGTAATGGGAAGTAAAGACTTGTCTAAGTGAAATCCTTTGATTGAGACAGCGGTCAAAGGGACAGGCCTTTGATGTCTGGAGCTCTTTGCAGCAAAGAATAAAATGAGATCTCGCATTGCTGTGTGTGAGACAGATGGTTTGGGATATGACAGTGGTTCATTCATATTGGGAGCACTTGTAACAATGCATTATCTTTTAAAGATACTGAGAAAGCTATCTAACATTTTGTGACTCACCTACAGGATAAACAAGATAATTACCTGGTTCACCTGCTAGAGCTGGGAGATCGATTATGGAAGCTAATTAGAGACCTGTTTTAAGCAGATATGAACTCATGAGTTTTTATTATGGGTTCTTCTCCTCTTAACACACCACAGAGAAAACCATAGAACAACAGTGATTAGCCTTATTTCATTTTTATTGCTTCTCCCATTCAGAGTGAAACCACAGAAAGTCAAAAGTGTAGCTAATTTACTTTAGCAAGCTAGAAAATGTAAGTTAATTTCCTTGCTTTACTGCTTAGAAAGCTCTGCCAGAGCATTAATGTCAAAGGAAAACAAAGAAAAAATACGTATCCATATGGAATATGAACATAGCTCGTGATAGCTTGACAAACACTGGCAGAGAACACTGTCACACTTGCAAGGAGGTAACAGATAATGGTAGTGATCTTTTGAGCTCTTGGTTATTTGTACATGTCAGCAGTGCAGCAGAGAGATGTACCAGGTTGGGATGTTTGGTTTTCGTTTTGTTTTGTCTGGTTTGGTTTTTTTATTTTATTTTTCTGGAACTGAAGAATGCTCCTGTCTCCTTTAAGCTGCAGTATTCCTTGCAGCTGTTGTTCCCCAAAAGCAGAATTTCCCCAGCACTGCCCATGAATTCCTGACGGCTCATATCTGAACACATCATATGTCTGTGATCTGCAGTCAATTCCCAGATCCATGTGTGCTTTAATACTCCAGCAGGAATTCCTGCAGAATCTGTTGAGTCTGCAAATTTCACACAGCATCTCTACCCACATGTGGGATGAAAAACACAAATTACTTTGGGAAGGCAGAAAGACTTTAAGAATTAGTACTCAATTCCTGAGTGCCCTGCTGTCTAGTGCCAGCTGCAGCTCTGAGCAGGGCACTCAGGCTTCCAGCCCACTGCAATGACAAGGATCTGACAGATCCAAGCCACCAGACTTAGGAGTGAACTGGCACAGGCACTTGTAAATCCCAAGGAGTGAAATGTGACCTGAACTGTAGACACCTGCAGCAGAGCTATAAAAGCCACACAATTGTAAACTAAACCCTGCATTCATCAGGAAGATCTAAATCATTTAGATTTTCACCAAGCCCTTTAGAGATTCTTTTTGAGAATACTTGCCCAAATATTGAAGACACCAAGCAACGAGGCACAAAACTGTGTGAGCTGGGAGATACAAGTTGGATATTTCATCTGTCATATGCACAACCAAGGGAAGCATCACTCAAAGACCTTGTCTGCCATAAACAGGTTGTACACAAAACATGAAGCTTCCCCCGCTTGCCCTGCTCTTCTCCTGAGTGCTGACTGAGCACCAAACTGCACCTCTGTGGCTCCTGCCACAGCTGGTTCATTCAGTATTTACCTGGTCACTGAATCAGTGAAGGAACACAGGTAAGTGACTGGTTCTAGTGAGCAGAGCACTTACTTGGGTAAGGGAAATTTTAGCTCATATTTGCAGCCTCCATTATTTTTAAATAACAAGCTTTATAGCTTATGTAAATTCAATAAGGGAAATATGTTATTATAGCTTAAGCAGCTTGGGGTGACATCCTGCCCCAAAACATGCTATACATGCTGTTTCAGGCAATCTGGTGATACTCCTCCCCTAATCTTAATCTTAATCCTGGAAACTGTCTCCAAAACAACAAATACTCTAGGCTGGATGACAAGAGATCAGCTCTTCTGGGTCAGGCCAATACATTGATGTTCAAGGTTCCTCCTGAGACTCAGTGTCCAGTGAAGCCCATGCAGGTGAGGTACATCAGGAAATGTAAATTGTTAACAGGATCAAACAGGAGCAAAATCCCCAGATATTCAGCATTGAAAGATATGAATGGGCAGGGAAAACCATCTGAAGTTCAATAAAGGCAAATGCAGGTCCTGCTCCTGGGCAGGAACAACCCCAGTAGCAGCACAGGCTGGGGGGACCTGCTGGGACAGCTCTGGGTAGGACCTGGGGGTGCTGGGGGACACGGAGCTGTCCCTGAGGCAGCAGAGTGTCCTGGGGGTGCTGGGGGACACGGAGCTGTCCCTGAGGCAGCAGAGTGTCCTGGGGGTGCTGGGGGACACGGAGCTGTCCCTGAGGCAGCAGAGTGTCCTGGGGGTGCTGGGGGACACGGAGCTGTCCCTGAGGCAGCAGAGTGTCCTGGGGGTGCTGGGGGACACGGAGCTGTCCCTGAGGCAGCAGAGTGCCCCGGGCCCAAGGAGGCCAAGGCTGCCCTGGGGCTGGGGCAGAGCCTTGGCACAGCTCAGGGAGGGCTCCTGGCCCTGGGGCAGCCCTGGGGCACCTCTGCCCTGCTGTGTCCAGCTCTGGATCCTCAGCACAGCAGGGCCAGGGAGCTCCTGGAGCGGGGCCAGCGGAGGCTGCGCAGCTGAGGAAGGGCCTGGAGCATCTCGGGGCCCAGGAAAGGCTGAGGGAGCTGGGGCTGCTCAGGCTCGAGAGGAGCCCCAGCTGAGAAGGGCCCTCAGGCCTGGCTGTCCCTGTGTGCAGGGAGGGGCAGAGCAGGGCCCAGGCTCTGCTGCGGGGCCCAGCAATGGCACCAGAGCCACGGGCAGGGGCTGAGCCCAGCAATTGCCCTGCACAGGAGGCACAACTTGTGCCCTGGGCAGTGGCAGCCCTGAGCAGATTGTGCCCAGAGGCTGTGCAGGCTCCTCCCTGGGGATATTGCAGAGCCCTCTGCACACACTGCTGTGCCCTGGGCTCTGGGATGGCCCTGCTGGAGCAGGGAGTGACACCACAGGAGCCCCTGGGGCCCCTCCAGCCTCAGCCAGCCTGGGGCTCTGTGATCTGCTGTAGCCAAATAGTACCTGTCATTAAAAGATTGAAAATCCCCAGACACAGCCCATGAAATGAGAAGGACATCCACAATGTCTTAGGTTGTGAGAGGACAGCATGGTCGATAAATTGGGAAGTAAAGATCATTTTCCCACTGAACACAGCTATGGTAAAAAAATCTATCAGTAAATTTAAAATTGCACTTTAAGGCAGGCCTGACAGCAAGACGAAACTGTGCTTGTGTTTAATGGTCATTCATCCCTGCTGAAAAAAGGACTGACAGTTCTCTCTTTCCTTTTGACTTAGAGATCCAGTGAAAGTGTTCACAAGAGCCAAAAACAGGTAATCAGTGTACCAGTGCAAGATGCCAAGGAAAACTCTTATTAAAATCAAAGTAAGAAAGGGAAAAAAAGAAAAAGCCTCTAGCAATGCAACCCAACAACACAGAGTTAAGGAACAGGGCCAAGAATATTATATTTAAGTTATATCCAGAGTTATATGAACGTGAAGTTATATCCAGAGCTATATGAACGTTTATGTCATGGGTCTTAATCAATCATACAAAGGCTGGACTCTCACCTTAGCTTCTTAAATGCCCCATTAAATAATTAATTTAACTGATATGGGACAGCTATATTATCCCTGAATAAAGTGATTTGTATAGATCTAAAAGCAAATGCCTCGGCAAAAGACAGGGTTGATAATTATTTCAAAGTTCTTATTTTTTCCCCTACTCTTAAGACTTGGGAAATTATTTGACAATCTGAAAATAAAACTTGAGCTGTATTAGCATGTAGACTGCTCAATAAAAGGGAAAAAAAGTGAGAGAAAGGATTAATAAATTACATGCTAGAAATGGGAAACAAGATTAGAGGTGACATTTTGGCAATGTCTTCCTCACAGTGAAGGAAAAAATGAAACAAGATTAGTTGGAGAGCAAAGAGGGAGTCAATCAGTAGGAAAAATGAATTTAGAAAAAGTGAGAAAGCCTGTGAAAAATGGAGGAGTTGATTGGGATAAAGGGTGCAATAAAAGTCATCCGTGGCAGGGAGGGACATTACTGCTCTCCAAAGGTAAAGCCTCAGTGAATCAGGGGGAGGAGAGGGCTGGGGGATCGTGGGCTGGTGGCAGAAAGCCCAGTGGAGGGGACAGCAGTGGAAACTGGGGCTGTTCCTGGTGCTGCCAAGGCAAAGCAGCGAGTTCCCCCAGGGTTGGTTCTGTGTCCCTCCTCCCTCACCTCTCCTCTGCTGCCACGGGCAAAGGGTGACATAAACACAGCCCCAAGAGCCCGTGTGCATCCTCAGACTGAGGCAAGCCTGCATTTTCAGTTTGTTTGTTTGTTTGCATGGCTCACCATTGATAGATTACATCCTACAGCACATCTCCAATCTGCATATCAGGCTTCCTCCAGCACATCACTATGGCAACACCTTTTGGATCAGGGATATTGGACATGGCTGGTTCTTTCTGCTTTCAGCAGCAAGCCAAAGGAGTGCTCCAGCCCTGGGCTGCTCCTCTGCCAGCCAGGGCATCTCTTCTCCTTCAGTTTCCCCTCCTCACCACAAGGGCTTGGCTCCTTCAGCTTCCTCTGGTACTGTTAGGATCATTTTTTTTCCCCTTCCTCCCTCTCATGTAGTGACTGCTTGAAACCTGCCCTAATGGTGAACACATGGACAGTTTAAGAAGCTGCACCTCAACTGCTGGACCCAGATTATCATCTGAAACTGATACTTATTGCTAATTGGGTGTGCTTGCAACAAGCTACCATGAAAGCAAAGTTTGCATGCTAGATGTGCTTTGAACAAGCCTGGGATCAAGAGCAAAATAATTCATAGCTATAAAAATAAACCTTTTTGGGAGAAGTGTTGCAAGAGCTACTATTTGGTCGCTCTTCAGTGGCAGTTTTATTCCCTGATTGTCTCAGGCCTCCAGTCAGTCATCCGTGGGATCCTAGGGGAAAAAAACAAACAAGAAAAAACAAATTAATATCTAAGATGCCTTTTGGGTTGACCTTATTCAAATTTACAGGAATCATTCCACTATGACCCTAGTTAGGCCTTCCACAAACATCTGAACATGGGCTCAGTCCAGGACACTGAATGTGGGATCCTGCTGGAATTCATCTCTGTGTGAGCAGTCACCTGAAAAAAATTATTCCCCCTGACAAGAGCGCATCTCCCTGACTTTGCAGGTATCAGTAGAATGCCCATTATACTTTCTTGCATTCCTCTGCAAGATGCAGAGTTCAGGAGATGTATTCTGTATGCAATTACCATCCTCTAAAGTGCTCATGTTCCAACAGCAGTTACTCCACAGCAGCTAAGAAACAAGGCAGATGACTTTCCCCTGTAATTTAAAAGCAGGATTTAACTGGTAACAGGCTGCTATGCCTTACAAATGTTGACTTTTGGAATCATAATTCCTGTAACTTCAACTTCACTGAAGAGTTTCATCAATTTGTCAATGAAATTGAGAGTAGTTAATGTATAAAAGGTAAATTTTTATGTCCTAAGTCAGTAGGAATATTATACTGCTGAAATATTTATTAGCCTTGAGAATTTGAAGTGAATGTATGGTCTTAATGGGCCATCATCTCACCTAAACCCAAAATGCAGGTAGATGTCTAATATTTTCTTTTCATTTCTTGCCAGCTTGTTTACATCATTTTACTTTTCAAGAGTATTTTATTTTGAAAGATAATTTTTTCTAGATTATATCACAATCCACTTTTAATTAGGATGAGAGACAAATTCAAACTTGCCTTTATTTTTCTTTCTCTCAGTGTTCATTATTCCCTATTAGTTTCCCACAGAGAATTTTTTTAATGAAGAGGCTTTGTTTTAGAATTTGTAATCTCCTGGACAGACTTTATAATGATGAAATATAAGTGTCTTTCCTACAAGAACCTGCTGTGTTTGGAAAGCTTCATATAAGGCAAGGGGTTAAGTAAATCTCCGGTTCCCTGGGGGTCAGTTTGCAGAACATGCAGGTACATACATTGTGTAATCTCTTAAAACTCTGCAAATGGAACTGATCCTCTTGGCCTACTTGCTCTTTAAAGTGGTAGCGAAAACATTCTAAAATAAGAGCAACAGTCCAGCAGGGGAGATGTCAGGCAGCTCCTGACCAAATGCAAAATACACAGAAGTGTTTATTGGATGATTGAATCACAGAATCCCTGGTTGGGTCAGGAGGGACCTTAAATCTCATCCCATTCCACCCCTGCCATGGGCAGGGACACCTCCCCCTAGACCAGGTTGCTCCAAGCCCCGCCCAACCTGGCCTTGGGCACCTCCACTTCCACACCTTTGATCTGCCATCAAAACTCTGTTGTACAGTTACAAATTCACCATTGTTTAAAGAGGATCCCAAGAGAATCCTTCCTAGATTTTTAATACATCTTGATGAAAGACCTTAAGGCAAGATTCAGCAGTCAAAGCTGACAAAACTTTTGTTACAGAACACATAAGAAATACAGTTTAGTCTCGACATCACCACTTGGAGACTTTAAGTTATCAAACACAACCAGAGTCAACATTCCCAATTTCAACCCTGCATGGCTGGGTGTTTAACCATGCAGTGACAGCACATGCATTAGCTGAGTGACACTCACACTTATATATATAAGTATTCAAGACACTGGGCCAATTTTTTTCAGCATTTTTTTCTTTCACTGACCCTAAAAAATCTTATTACTTACAGTGATCCAGCCAAAAATGCACCTGACATAGAGTGGCCTTCACACCTGGCATGAAGAGAGAGCCCAGTGCTGTGCTCTGCAGGTGACTGTGTTGTCAATCAGGTGTCAAATTCCAAGCCTCTAAGATGCAAGGGAGAAGGTTTGTTTTGGAAAGGTACATCAGGAAATGTTTAGCATTTTGTGCATTGTGGAGATACAAATATAATACAGAATGAAAAGTAATGAAGGAAATCATTGGTAGGAAGAACCAATGATTTGAAAAAGCCATTGGACCAAATGTGAAAGTACAGTTAATGACCACACTTTTCAGTCACTTTGATATAAATTCTGAAGAGGAAAGAATCACTGAAATATGGCATAGCAGTAGAAGTACAATTTGCACACAATGTAATAAAGAAGAAAAATTAAAAGAGAATCAATGATATTTGGCAGAAAGCCAGACATGATGTAGCTACTGGTTAAAAAAATGGCCCCATTATTTTCATTTTTTATGTTAAAAGTGGAAGATTTCTAAGTGAGGATATCGAGCTGAAGATTTAGAAAAGTCATGTAAGTGTTGGATAAGAGGAAATTGGATAAAGAAATGAAGGAAGAAGATGCAGAAGAAAAATTGTTTCTGAACATTAATGCTATGTCCTAGAGGGTAGTACATAGCAGGACATCCAGCAGCAAGCACTGTAATAAAATCTCTAAATGCAAAAAGCAATCAAAGCTTAAGGAGCTAAAACACTCACAAACACAGGGGTACATGAGAGTAAATGAAGTTAAAAGACTGTAACAATGATGAAAGAAAAGGGAATAGGCTGAAATTGTGTTTGAAATGAGTTTTAGAATATGTATAAGAAAAGAAAAGAGGTTTACAAGGGCTTGAAGGAGTACTGTAGTAGGGAAAAGAGATACAGAACACAAAATATATTTTTTTTCTGCCAGGGAATGACACTAAAAGAAAATAAAATTGTATAAAAAAATGCCAGAGAGGTATCAAAGGGAATCAGTTTCATATAAAAGAGGATCAAGAAATAACAGTACCTGAAGATTGACACAGCTTTAGAGTGAGCTGAGAGCTGTCCCAGAATTCCAGATAAAATGGCACCGGGTCAGGTAAGACTCTCAGAGAGCTGCACAGATGAAACCACTTGAGGAAATAATTATGAGGACCCCGACATCAATATTCTAGGAGAGAGTCTGGTGAAATTCACTCCTGCATGGAGGATCTTTGCAAGTTCTGGGCAGTATTTAAGATTTCAAGTTTAGCAATTAGAGTTCCCCAACTCTCATAATAGAGCTCAGAAGAGCTGGTGAATACTATGAACAGCCAGGAGATAAAATTTGCAGAGATGACACGATTCCTTAGGATGTACAAGGTGACAGGACAATTTCTGGGACTGTGATTACTCAAAGCTGAGTGAAGGCACATCACACAACACAAAGTGAAATGACACAGGGCTGGAAAGAATAACTTAAGCATCTTCTATTCATTGTTAAGTTCTAAATGAACTTCTTACAATAAAGAGCAAGAAAAAGAATCTCATTAATTTTGGACTCTTCAATAGAATCTTATTACAAAGAAGAGAGAACGATTCTATAATTTCTCTAAATTGCTGCACATTGAGAGAGACGAGCTGTAAAGACAGGTGGTGCATGTGTGTGCATGTATTTGTGATTATTTCCAGTCTCCCTCACAAAATTAGTTTGTAATGAGATTAATAATACATGGTCAGATGCTCTTCGTATCCAGCTGAATGCATAAAGCATGGAAAATGGGAAGAGGAGAAAAACAAAAAATCTGGGCAGATAAACCATCTCACTGATTTCTTATTCTTCATTCTCTGAACATTGCAAATAGCCTTGAGAATTCCTCAGGTGTGAGGAGCTAAATCAGAAGAGCCACAAGAAGCAGTGAGAACAGTAAGTCACAACAAGTCCTAGAGCTGCACCAAATCTGTAATTCCACAACAGACCTTCCAATCAGGGCTCAAAAACGTATTAAAAGGCAAAGACTAGAGAGGCAAAAAACCTGACACGGGGAGGATATTCAGTGTTCCAAAAACATGATTAGGTTCAAAATTCTGTGCCTTCCCAGCTCCTCAGAGGGGCCCTGGGCAGACACAGCCAAGCTCTTTGTTAAAGCTGAGCACAGCCTTGAACACCAACAGTGCCCATCGGTGTTGAACGTAACACCTAAGGGGAGAGAGCAAACAGAGATACCATAATATTCAAATTGGGGTATATTCAAAATGAAAAATGAGTGGGGAAAAGCTTTGAATGCTCATTACAGCAATGGTTCCTTGGCTGGTGTCCCTGCTAGAAAAGCACTTGTCCCCCTCTGTGGGGTGTGAGGGCACTGCCAGAGGAAACTCACGCCTCTGATATTTAATTTACTGCACGACAGAATGCTTTAGAAAACAAACTGAAGCCTTTGCTTCTCTAAATAATCCTCCCTCCCCCACTGCAGTCATTGTCTTTGTAATATTTTATGGCCTGTCATATAACACTCTGGGATATTGTCCTCCAGAGGATGTGACTGCACTGCTGAAATGAAATACCTGCGTGGGGTTCCTTGCCCACAGAATCACTGGAGCAGTGGCAGATGAGCCTTTGTGCATTTCTTAATATTTTATTTTGAATTTTTTTCTGTTTTTGTAATAAAGAGTGAAAAAAAAGAAGCAAAGAAGAAAACAAGCTTCACATTGATTTAGGACTTCAGGGAGAAGAATAAAGCTATTGCATCTATTTTATAAATGCAAATATGCTTATAACATTGATCTCAACAGTGTAAATCAATAATACCCAGAGCTTCCCTGTCCCCCACAGATTGTCTGCAAATTATAAATGGTGGTTACAAAAGTATAATCACGATGAAATATTATCAAATCTCATATTCTACTCGTGCTGTAATTCAAAAAAGGAGCAGATATCTTGGAACTTAGAGTTTTGATGTTTTAATGAGTGCACTATGTTTTTTCTAGTGAAGCACAACCAATTAAATTGAGCATCCAATCTTTTGCTGAAGGAACAGTCTGCAGCTTCCAAATTATTGCAATTCTCTCTTTTGCCATTATAGGAAAATATTTTTATCCTGTCACCAAGCTCAGTGCACTCAGAAGCATGAAGCAGCTGACAGATAACATAAGTAGTATTCAATATAATCAGGTTGGGCTGTGCATCTGACACAAGGAGCCATTGGGACACACAGGGAAATACTAGAACATACCTTGGAATTCCATCTTTTACTGTGGGATAAAAAAACTAATGTTTCTCACCTTTTCCAGAGCTTCAGTCCTGATCAAAATTAGCCTTTTGGAGGTGTCCAGATTCTTAGCTGTGTTTGCTGAAGACCTTGCCTACTAAATATTTTAGAAATCCAAAGGTCCCTAGAGAACATCACTGCTAGAAAATCTGACACATTGGATGTCAGATGATGCAGACTTAGAGCTTAGCTAAGAATCTTGAGCGCCTAAATTTTGGACTGTATTGAATTTAGGCCTGATTTATCTGGTCTCCTACAGAAAGACTGGAAAACCAAGAACCCACACCTCTCCAAGCTTTATCCACTTCTCCTATCCACCTTCCTCAGATTCTGGAGAGAAGGAGAGATGAGGGTCACATTTCTCCTTTTTGCTCTTTGGGGAACTCCGTGTCTGGATCCAGCAAAACATCCAGATCATTAAAATTACAGAATCATAGAATGACTTGAGTAGGAAGGGATCTTAAAGATCATCTCATTCCATGGGCAGGGACACCTTCCACTGTGCCANTATTGTGGGTAAGATTTTGCACTCAGGCTGCTGTCAGACACACTTTAGAAAATGATAGGCAGATGCTATAAAGATTAGTGCAAGTAAAATACCTGAGTGAGAAGCATAATTAGTTAGTTGATATGTTCATAGCAGTTCACAAGTAGTAGGTTTTGCTGCCTGCTTATCCATAGGCAATAATGCTGAAAACATTGAACACTTACATCTCCACTGTTAAATGCCCAGGTTTAGTCTCTGCCATTTAAAATAAGAGTAGTTTGAAATCTTCCTTGTGCTTTAGAGAATGGAAGTTTGGGAAGGTTATTATGGTGCTAATAAATAAGACAAGTAATTTTACCACTTGATTAGTTGGGTTTGAACATTATCAAACACCTTCCTCACTGGCTGCTTTACAGTTAAACCACATACAAACTTCAAGTTAAGAGGCATACTTTTATTTTTCTGGAAGGACAGCTAGCCAGTTGTTTTCAAACTTCTGAAACCACACAGAAGACAGAAAGGTTTGGAAGATGTTGAAAGCAGACACGAGCCTGAGGAGGGACTCCATCAATAACTCAGGAAACAGATGTTACAATGTTTGTTTAGGCTTTCCAAACTAGTGTGATTTTTTTTTTTTTCACTTTAGTTTGAGAACTTCTTTTCCATGTTCATGTGTTTATTTTTGTTGAAAAGGCTCTCATTTCTGCTAGGGAAAAAGAAAGCCAACCACAAGATCACACCTGAAACACCTGTGTGTTTTTTTTGCTGAGCCCAGAGATGACACCATCTTTATGCTGCTGGTATTTGTGCATCCAGTGCAATATTTGGGAGTTGCTGGTGCTTCTTAATGAAGTGTTCTCCCAGTAAGCCCCTGGGAGGGGAAAGGCTGCTATAGTCAGTTTACAGGCAGAGAGCTGAAGCACACAGGGACACAGTGTAGAGCAGAACAGGGACTTGAAATCGCCTTTCAAATTATGGGGCTTGAACTTCTGTCTGAGGTTCTTCCCAGTCCTTTCTGCTCCTCTGACCCCACTGTGCCCCCTTCCCACAGCCCCACAGGCTCTGCTCCATCATCTTCCCATCTTATTTCCCTCTGGGTGTGAGACCACTAAATCATTTAAACCATCTGGGACTCCTCAGGGAGTTAAATGGAAGAAGGCACATTCTGAGTGCAACTGTTCCTGACACACCAGCCTGCCAGACACTCAACCTCTTACAGGGGACACGGGAAGTGGGCTGGAAAGAAAAAAACCCTGAAATTCCAGAAGTGGGTTTCAGAAGTGTCACAGAGATGGTTTTCCGTGCTTTTTGGACTCTTCACAGAGCTAAACAAAGGATTCCTGGGAATATGGTGTATGCTTACAACTATGATTCCACAATTCACTATGGCAGCTGGAGAAATTTCTTCTGTGTAAAGGCACTTACTAACGTTCTAAATTTGGGTAAATATCTGTGAATGTGGTACTATATGATCAATATAATACTAAGTTACATTATACATCATATGTATTATATGATACTATAGAAATACACATACCAACATAAAAGTAGAAGAGGATCTCAGCCCCTGAGGTTTTCGGTACAACTTGCAATTCATCTCTGAGGAAAATGAAAGTTTCTTTTTTAAAGCTCATGGTGGGATTCTTGGAGTGTCCTGTGCAGGGACTGAAGCTGGATGTGGGTGATCCTTGTGGGTCCCCTCCAACCTGGAATATTCTGTGATTTAACTGTAAGCTGACTCTGTAATTCTCCATCAAACTGTTCTTGCTTCATAAGCCCTCTGAAAACTTCCCACGTGCTTCATATGAAGAGCCAATAATTGGCCTTATTTAGTTTAGATGAAATAAATAATTTCACAGCCACTTCTCATATAATAAGGTTGGCCACAGCCTGTTTTTTTCTCCTCAGCTTGTATATTTTTGTTTGGAGTGAACATAAAAGAGCATTTTCGTGCCTCCTGAGCGTTCATTAAAACCACTTCCAAATCTTTGCAGCCATTAGGGTCCTCACTATGTTCTGATCTTCCTGGCATATTGATTTAACTGTAAAAACAATCCTTTCTTCAAATGATAATAGTAAAGTTATTAACTTAAAGTTATGAAGGACAATTCTTCATCTAAAGACCTCAACTACTTGAAAAGGTTTCATAAAATAACCAATCAAAAACCAGAAGACCTCTGAAGATACAAGAGTGAGCCACTATGAAAATCACATTCTTTCTCCCAGAAGCCCATTTCAAACTGAGCATTACTGACCTGTGAATTTCTTATTTGTTCCTCATGGTGGTATGCACCTGTCCTTGAGCTGGGACAGCTCTGAAAATGGCATTAATAATAAATATAAACACCTTGTAGATAAAGGGGTGCTCCAGAGCTCTGGTGTCTCCAAAGAGGCACTATTAGAAGCAGGTATGAACGTTACATAACTAAACAAGAACAGCAGAAATTTTGTTTCCAAATTTTCAGTTCCTCTTCCACTGAAGTCTGAGAAATATCCCCTTTTTAAAATGATAATTTGAGACTCTTTTAGGTTAGGAGTCTGAGCAAAATTACTGGTGGGCTTTCCAGTACTCAGACTGCTTCAGGATTATCTTCCTCTGGCTGAGGTGACACACTGCTCACTGCAGTCGATGTCGTCATGCTGCTCAAAGGATATGAATGTGGTAAAGTCATAGAAAAAAGAAAAAAATGTTATTGCTAACGATCAGACAGGCTGATAAAAGTTCTCTCTCCCTACTTCACCTCTGCTCTGATTGGGTAGTGCTGATTTCTTCTCAGAGAAAGAGTTAAGAACAATTATGATAAAATTACGGAAGTCATAACTTTAATGTCAAGACAGAAATATTGCGGTGCAGACCACTGTAATAAATGTTAAACTGTTGTCAAGAAAGAGCTAGATAAATTATATAATCCATTCTCCACATCTTACTGAGCATACAGAGCTGTAACTATTCTTCTATTAGGTCTGCCTAGGCTGACAAATTGTATGCTAATGGATAAAATCTTAATCACAGAAATAAAGGCATGAAAATCATTCAGTTTAGCTGAGATGCTTCATAATTTTCAGTTACTCTTTCACTTGTCTTAAGTCATATTGGTAGTTCAGTCACACACCTCATCATCCCCTTAAAACTCAACAACCTCAGCAGCTCCTCTGTAAAATTTTCCTTTTAACTCCAGTTTACTGTTGATGCCTCTCTGAAGAATTTTGTGTTACTGTACATTAAGGCCATCCTATAAAAACACAATTTATTTTACTGCATTATAAAAGAATGCCAGTTATCCTGCCACATCTGTGTTATCTGCAGGGTCCTGTGGGAAATAGTGATGCAATAGCAGGGAGTATGTTACAATTTGTTTGGAAGCATCTTTACAGTCACCAGATGAGCGAGTAATTGCTCACATGAAAATGGCTATCTCGGAGCCTTATCTCAAAGATGGGGATGACTCTGTGTGCACAGAGCATCAGCAGCTGCTATTGAATTTCTGTGGCCAATCTAGCTGGATAACTGAGGGATATAAGCAATGGAAATGGAGGTTCTTATTACAAGTGAGCTGGGGAGTTTTCAGCAGGAAAGCACCCTGTGAGCAGCTGAATCCCAGCGGTTTAGTTCCGTTATCCAGTCCTGACCACGGCTCTGTACCCAGGCAAGGCTGGAGCGATTTAAGCCCAGCCTTGCTCAGCCAGAGTCTGCTGGAGCCTGGCTACACCAACTACACAGCTGGGCCACCTCCAATTTAACAGGATTCCTCAAAGTCATAACCTAAATTACCATAATCTTCTGACGAAGACTGAGATTTAATGAGAGAGATTGAGCAAGCCAAGAATCCCCTAATGAGGGGAAGCAAGAGCCCAGGAAACTGAAGAGTTTTTCCTGTTGAAAGCAAGATCTCATTCCTGACTGGGGAAGAAGTGGGTTGTACATTACAGGCAAATACTTTTTAGACTTTGAGGAGCTTTCTCTCCCCCCTGCTGATCTGCCTAGTGGGGTTTTGCTCTCTCAGTCTCACTCTCTGAACTGCACAGTCTCCAGCTAGGAAGCAGGAAGAGGACTTACTCCCTTCCTACCTGCTAATATCACATGCACACAGACTATTAGTGCTTGGCTTCAAGAAGGGAGCATGCTCTGCTGAAGGTTTTACTGCCTCAACTCATGGGCATGGAGGATCACAGCTTTACTTGTAAGACTGCCTGAATTTTCCTTGTGAAAAAAATCTAATGTAAAACTAAAACAAACAAAAAATTCAAACAAAATTTGCTTTGTGCTAAAGCATTTTGAAAAAAAAATAATTTATATTCTTTCTCCTCTGAAGCAAAAGTGTTTCAAAAATAAAAGTGCAACAGCTCAGACATACCCCTGAAAAAGAGGATCTGTTGGAAAATGTCAGTTGTCTCTAGGTGGAATTAAAGGAGTTTAGTTCCCTCTGTCTCCCCCCCACACATTGACAACGCTCTAAAAACAAATTACAACATTATCTCCTGGCCACACATTAGTTTTAATGGCTCTTTTTTTGGTTGGTTGATTTTATTTCTTGTTTTAGGCAATTTTCAGGAAATCTTGAGCTTTCCTCCCATTTCCTAGTTCTAATTATTCTGCATACACTTGTGATATATCGAGAACTCCATTTCCACAGCCCTGTGTTTCTAACGATGTGTTGTTCACAACTGGTGATCACTCTAAGGTTTGTAATGCTATAAATAGAAGTTGAGAAGCCAGGCACATCCCCATTGTTACGATGTGCTGAACAAACAAAAGGCATTCCTTTGCACTCAGTAAATGGACTATTATCCTGTCCTTCACTACTCAGATGCTTTCCCTTAGTAAAAAAATTTAATAGATAATTTTACAGCTGAATAACATTTGACCTTGGAACTGCTCATTGAAATCAATGAGGCGAGCTGATTTTTATGCAGCATCTATGCACTAAAAAGGCACTTTAGGCAATTCCAAACATGAGACAGCATAGCAGGAAACACCGAGAGTTCCTTGAAACATGAAAGAGCTTGTATGCTCTACCAGGCTTGTAGTTACTTCTTTGTACACTTCTAAACAAGTGTTATGTGTTTTATCATAGTGGGACTCATAAAAAATGTCCACAATTGCTGCACGTACAAGGAGATGTGGTGATCCTGAGAGTTTCATCACAGCAGATTATTTCTAGCTGTTTGGGTTTTTTAATTGAAAAAATCTCTCCAAGGATTATCAGCATGGGTTTTTTTTCCAAGACAACAACCACTGCTAAATGGACTTGTTTTCATAAGAGCTCAGCTGAAGCCTGCTATGATAAGCTCATATTATTAATATTAAATCTCAACATTTTGTGCTTGGAAATCCAAGCCCATACCACACTATTAATGTGGCAGCACATCTTTTAAACATCAAGGTTTTCATTTGTAGGTTAATTCTTTTTTGGTCCTTGAAGCCACACCTCACCAAAAAGCAAATTCATTGATCCAGCTATTGAATATGTAATAATTCTGGTGATTTCCTATTCATGGAATAAACCATCATATAAACATGTGTTAGTGTATTTAACAGATCCCTAATTTCTGGACACCCTAATCTGCAGAGTGACTCTGGTCTGACCTGAATTAATGGCTCAACAAGGTATAAAAGCCAGTGTGAAAAGGAATTCAAACCTACATGTGAGTTTGAAATCAAAAAAGAAGTTTAGATCTGGGGAAAACCAAATAACTGGTTCTACTCAAGTGGTCACCCTCCTTGCCAGTCACCTTTAGTGGAACAAATTTCACCAACATTTGCCCCAGAGGAAGCAAACCCAACTTGATCCCTGCCTCCTGAGGGCTGCTGGAAGGCCACTAAAGATCACATTTCAGTTTTGAAACTAGCTTCTATAACATGGATCAATTACCCCCTACATGATACAAATTAAAAATTAATTTTTTGCTGATTATTATACACTTAATTCATTTTCGAGAACAACTCGCTGGAGCATAAATGTCAATTTCACTATTATTTTTTTAAAACTAGGATTCAATTTTGCATTTCTATCATATTCAAAAAAATAATTTTCAATGTAACTCAGTGGGATATTCATATGTGCTCAGAAGCTAATGAGGTATGGGAAATAGATACGCTATCATGAAAGGAAAATTACTAAATGAGAAAAAAAGATTTTAAAAAGGATCTCTTAGAGTGAAAAAGAACAATTTCATCACCAAATGGGACTGCTTCTTCACTGTATCTCTGGTTTTTGTCATCCCAAGTGGCCTGTTCATTTATGTAACTATTTTGGAACATTCTCCTGCTTTTACTGATTGAAAGAATCCTGTTCATTAAACATCTTTGTAAAGAAGTGTTAAAAAAAAAAAAAAAAAAGCCAAGGTAAAGAATTGCATAAAGACCATTTTAAAAATAAAACTGTGCTCATTCTCTTTTGGTAATTCTGGTTTGATTATAGCACAGAAGTGGTTTTCTAGACCAGAACCACAGTGAGGGGAGCACAGTGCTGTGCTGCTCAGGAGCACTCCCTCGGCACTGTTCAGTGAGCTGAGAATTCTCCTTCTCCTCCTGTGGCCTGAGTGCCCCTTTTCCCCTCAGACAGCCTGCCTGCTCAGTGCTGCCCAGCTCCTTTCTGTATTCCAGCTTTAATGAAGTCTGTTTGGCATACGTTTGCCTGCTTGCAAACTAAACTCTGGCAATTGCACAAAGATCTGGTTATTTGTGAGGGCTGGTCCAAAGGCTCAGATATTCCAGGTGAACATGTGCCCTGGTGTTCTGACGACACCTGATGAAAGTCAGGACTCCAATTTAAGGTGTGACCCTCCAACCAACTGGCAACAGTTGTTGGAAAAGAACTGTTACAGCTGAATTAAAAATTCTCTTTAATTAACTGCTACATGTTCAGAGAAAGTTAGTGAAAGATGTCTCCGAGCAGAGTAAGAAAAATACATATTCATATTCTGATAAGGCAATCAAGATGTTGATGTTAATATTAGAGCAATAACTTTAATTGTATTTCAGCAAACGAATGGCAATTAGAAAACAAATTATCTCAGAGAAGCATGTCTGCTGCACAGCTTAGCCCCCAAGGCAAGCCAAAAGCTAAACCTTTTTCTTGAATTTTAATGCAGAAGATAAGTAGACACACCTCTGGAATTATTCTAAACAGAAATAACATAAATGGTTTTAAGTTATTCTGAGACACAAAAGTTAAATATTCCTTTCCTCTTGAAGCAGGGTCTTTGTTGCCACAAGAAACATGAGCACACAGGAGTAAAATATTCCTCTGTGCTTTAAAGATGGGGAAATGTAACAGATGTTGGCCATGTTAATTAAAGAGCATTTGTGGTTTAACTGTCCTGGTTTCACCTCCCCAGCAGCCGAGTCCCCGCTGCCACACTCGCTTCCCCCACGCTGGGATGGGGGAGAGAGGCAGGAGAGTCAGAGTGAGAAAACTCGTGGGTTGAGATAAAGACAGTTTAATAGTAACCCAAAAGCTGTGCAGACAAGCACAGCAAAACAAGGAATTCATTCCCTGCTTCCCATGGGCAGGCAGGTGTTCAGCATCCCCAGGAGAGCAGGGCCACATCCCATGGAACAGTTCCTCAGGAACACAAACACATTCACTCCAAACATCATCTCCTTACTTCCTTTTCCACCCCATTTTACATACTGAGAATGATGTCACATGGTCTGGAATGTCCCCTGGGTCAGTTAGGGTCACCTGTCCTGACTGTGTCTCCTCCTGACCCCTTGTGCCCCCCAGCCCCCTTGCTGGTGGGATGAGGAGCTGGAAACTCCTTGGCTCTGTGTAAGCCCTGCCCAGCAACAGCCAACACATCCCACATCCTGATCCCAAATCCAAATCACTGTAACAGCTACCATGAAGAAAATTACCTCAATCCCAGCCAAACCCAGCACAGAAGAGTAAATGATTTCCAGTGGGGTAATATTTAGAGTATAAATGCAATATGAATGATCCAAGGTGAATTTCTGTGCTACCACTTGGTGCTGGGCTGTTTCACAGTTACAAACAACAGCTACAGCCATGCTAGTTTCACTCCCCTTGCTTTGTATCTGATCAGATTTGCTCTAAAAAAATTGCTGGTAAGGTTCTTTGAATCCTGTCTCACCTGGAAAGGCCATGGCCAGCCAGAGTGTGACTCGGCGTGCCAAGAAACTAGACTGGATTTTCACCAGTGCAATTGAGAACTAAAATCTGGCATAGCATTTCCATGTGCAAAGATATCTCCTGTGATAAAAATGCCTCCTTCCAACACAAACATCCTCATGTTTCAAGCCATCAGTGTTTTTCCTTCTCCCCAGTCCAGTCCCCAGGACAATATGCCCCATCTGTCAGGATGAAAGGCTGTGCTTGTGATCCATTCACCTCACTGCTGTAGACTTTCTGGTCTGTATGATTTGGCATTGACTGCATTTTGCTAAAACAGTGGTAGCACAAAATGTTCAGGCATTACTCAGCTCTCTGTGGCTTCAGTCATGCTATTTAGAAAATTTATCAAATCTTTGTATCGAGCCTGAATGGTTTTAATGATGCTGCAACTGAACCCACCCAGATTGCAACAGAGCATTACAATTTTCAACCTTCAAATTATGCATAAATGGTGAAAAGATGGGCCTGCAACTGAGATCTAGATCCTTAAAAATCTCCTTGCTCAGAAAGGAAATCAGGGACAATTTCTCATTGTACCTGCAATGCAACAGTCCATCTTGGTTCTACAAAGCAATTAAGTACCTCATTAACTTTAAGCACCTGCTTAATTCCCATGGCTTTGAAGCCAATGGGAGTTAACTGCTTGCTCCTGAATTTGTGCAGGAAAAACATGCTTATTAAAACTTGGGGGGAAAAAAAAAAGAGGGATTATATCTGCTAAACTTCTTACAGTCTGGTTGAATAAACTTTATGGTACTTGAAATTCATCTTTGTTACATAAAGAATCAGACTGGGGTCCAAATGTGTGATGATATTTAGGCTGTATTGTCATACAATGCATCAGACATTATGTGGTCACAACAGTCTATTCAGAATTTGGAATTTTACTGATCCAGTCTCATCTGATGGCTACTGGAAAAGCAAGAAAAAAAGGTCTGGAGAAAAAAAGCGATAGTCATCTTCACAGAGTCTTTTAGGAGACTGACCAAAATATTTTAATGACTATGATATTCTTCCTTTTTAGCTTGAGTTTTACTCTGAGGACTCCAAGATTTGCATGAAAAACATGAGGTTTTTGTCAAGAGTGTCAAGCTGCTGGTGGCCAGGTACTTTACAGCATTTTGAACACACTCACATAGGACATGTCAGCCTCAAAGTATCTGTGTTCTCACTGAAGGAACAGCTGATGAAATACAGATTGAGGCTGCAAAGGTGTAGCAGAGACTCTTGCAAAGTGCATCAGGTAAACCTTGTGCTGTATTTTGCAGAATATTAAACATTCAGTGCCAGCTCCCAAGGAAATATTTCCAGAGGAATAGCTAAAGAACAGCTCACTAAACTACCCACAACCACCTTTACAGTAACAAATATATCAAAGGGTTTCATTCTGCATTGTGAGCTTCATTGTGATGCACCAAAATATATACATAGATCTCAATAAATAAAAGATGTCCTCTGGACTGCTGAGTACTTCAAAGATGTGTTTGAAAGTTTTCTCCTCTGTATTCTGAAATAAACATATTTTTTATTATCTTGGTTATCTGAACACGTCTGTTTTTGCACAACATGTAGATCATAGTGCTTTTCTCCTGGAACCTATTTACCTTCACAGGTGATTAGAGAGTTTCTTAGGAACCTTTCTTCTGAACAGTGAGGTTAAACCCCAAATCTCAGCCTCTTTCAGCTGCTGATATCAGTGATGCAGCATGTGGCAGATAACTTGCTTGCTTCACAGTATTCATTTAAGCCACAGTGTCCCACCCACAGCACTAAGTCCTTTTCTGCTAGCCAGGAATTCAGCCTTGGGAATAAAACATTGGAAATTTGGCTCATTGTTAATTTTTGGTAGCATTACCATTGAAATTAATCAGTGGTGGATCAATAAGTCTTCCAGCAAAAGTGAGATAGTTTCATGTCACGTACCATTTGCAAAAGTTGGGGGTTTTTAACTGTTTTTTGTTTAGCTTTCTAAATGTAAATTAACTTTTCCAGTAACCTTTTCAAGCAGTACACTCTCTTAAAGTGTATTGTGAGCACCACTTCTCAAATATGTCTGCATTGCCTTAACAACAAAAGACAGTGAAAAGCTGCTGAGGAGAATCCAAAGGGCCGTTGGATTAAAATTCATGAAGGGCAGTTTCTCCCTTCAGTGTCAGAAGTAATTGCATACACACTGAACATTAGAGCCCTTCCAGAAGTTGCAAACACATTATAAGCAGAAATTCAAATGTGTTGCAATCCTTCTCATCTTCTAATGTCTTTCTGCATCTTATCCACTGACTTCTAGCCTTAAATCTGTGAGTGAAGTGGTCACATGATTCAGGTAACAGTCTAAAACAGAAAAACTTAATTATTTCCAATGTTGAAGATGCTGTAAGAAATATGTCTGATAAGAACAGTGCTCCTACTGATGTCATGTGGGAAGAGATCAGCTGGGGAAAGGTCCTGTAGTGACTCCTAAGCAACAAGCTCAATATGAAAATGTATTAAATGCACATTTAATTCACATTTTTCCATCTATCTTCATACTTTTTTTGTCTATTTAAGGCAAGAAAACCTTTACTGAGCACACCAGCTTCTATTTAGACTCTTGGCACAAAAACTTCTTAGATTTACTCCACAGTGTGTTAAAATTCACAGGGAAGCTTCGGTGTAGAGCACACTCCACCTTTTCCTTATTTTAAAAATGTTTTGAAAACAAATCCATCACATTTAGCATTTGTACATGGTACTCAGCTGACAGGCTTAAATGTTACTGAGTGACAGAACTGGTACAAACCCGACTGCAGCCCTGCCTTTTGCAGCAATTTGAAAGTCAAGGGGACCCTTTCTAGTCTGGGAGGAAATGAGAGACTTTTCCCCTAAAAGAGAGCAGCCAATTTCTTTTGCTGGGGTTTTGAAGCAAGGATAACAGCACAGGTCAAACACCATGGGTCTACATTTAATATAAGGATTCTATATGATACAACTGAGCCATACAGTCTGTGTGTACATACACACGCACTTGATTAAAGTGTAACACAAAAACCCTGCTTACACAGAAATAGAAATGTAGATTTTGCAACTACCAGGTAGGAGCCATCCTATTTTTCCTGAAAAGGAAAGGTGGCAATTGATGCTGGTTTCACACTGCTATTTCACACTGGAAGAGAAGGAACCTCTAGCCTACCTACTTGAATTAGGTACTTTTATTAATTCTAATTAAATTAAATAATCTTTGAGGAATTTATTAAAAAGAGAACAAAAGAGAGGGAGAAAGATAAACGAGGAAGTGGAATTCAACACAATTTTATCGCAAGTATTATTGTGTCCTTTGGCCTTATAATATCCAACAGTAAAATGCTTTCTAAAAGCAAAAATGAATTGTTTTATTCAGAGTTTATTAATTAATCATATCTTTTTTACAGACTGATTATTTAATTTTAGTCATCAATGGGAATGTTGAGCTCCTTAATATCAGACTGAAGCCATGTAAGAAAAGAGCATTAATTAGTTTCAATCCAAAACGCAGGTGGAAAAGGCAATTAAATGATCTACCATAGGCAGGTGTAGGCCCTGATCTCATGTGAAAGATCATTATTGCCTTTCTTTTGCATGACTTAGTTAAAATCTGTCTGTTCCCAAAGTTCCTTTGTGGCCTACAGGAAATCAGGTTAATAAATAAATGCAGGAAGTGGAGGTTTCACTCCACCTCCCAGTGCTGAGGTGCCAACAGCACAAGGATGCTGTCGGAGCTGCCATGCTGTGACTCCCATGCTGGCAGGTTTATCCTGTAATAATGATTTAATGGGAATGGAAATGGAATGCAACCCTTGGCCCTGTGGGGACTGGTCCCCAACATCATGGCACAATTCTGATTTGGAATAACACCTTCTACGCTTGTCCTGTGGAGAAGCCAGAGGATCTTAGCAGCCCTTCCTTGTTATTTTCTTCCAATTTATTGCACATGAATTCTGCAAAATTTTCAGTGGTTCCCTGGAAAGGCTGGGTTGAGAATTGAAGGTGTCTGTGGGGGGGGGATGGCTGAGAGGAAGGAGACCACAGAACCACAGAAGATGCTGAGTTGGAAGGGACCCCCAGGGATCCCCCCTGGGCATCCCTGGAGCGCTGTGCAAACCCTCCTGGAGCTCTGGCAGCCTCGGGCAGTGCCCATTCCCTGGGGAGCCTGGGCAGTGCCCAGCACCCTCTGGGGGAAGCTGAACCTTGCCCTGATCCCCAACCTGAGCCTGGGCAGTGCCCAGCACCCTCTGGGGGAAGCTGAACCTTTCCCTGATCCCCAACCTGAGCCTGGACAGTGCCCAGCACCCTCTGGGGGAAGCTGAACCTTGCCCTGATCCCCAACCTGAGCCTGGGCAGTGCCCAGCACCCTCTGGGGGAAGCTGAACCTTTCCCTGATATCCATCCCAACCCCACCCTGACACGATTTCAGGCCATTGCCCCAGGTCCTGTCCCCATCCCACAGAGGAGGGATCAGTGTCTGCCTCTCCTCATCCCTTCATGAGGAAGCTGGAACTGCCATGAGTCTGTCTCCTCCAGATGAACACACCAAGTGCCCTCAGCTGCTCCCCATGCAGCCTCCCCTCCAGGCCCTTCACCATCCCCACAGCCTCCTTTGGCACTCTCTAATAGTTTAATATCTTTTTTGTATTGTGGTGACCAAAATCCTCAAGATGAGGCCACCCCAGCCCAGAGGAGAGCAGGACAATCCCTTCCCAGGCCTGGTTGGCACTGCTGGGCCTGATCCCCCAGGACAGGGATATCCCTCCTGTCCCAGGGCACTGCTGATCCCCCAGGACAGGGATGTCCCTCCTGTCCCAGGGCACTGCTGATCCCACAGGACAGGGATGTCCCTCCTGTCCCCAGGGCACTGCTGATCCCACAGGACAGGGATGTCCCTCCTGTCCCAGGGCACTGCTGATCCCCCAGGACAGGGATGTCCCTCCTGTCCCAGGGCAGTGTTGATCCCCCAGGACAGGGATGTCCCTCCTGTCCCAGGGCAGTGTTGATCCCCCAGGACAGGGATGTCCCTCCTGGCCCCAGGGCACTGCTGACTCCCTGCTGATGCACTTGTAAGTGTCCATACCATGTGAAATAAAAGAGAACTTTGACAGGATGCAGCACAGATTAATGTTTGAGAGTGCAGAAAACTGCCAAAAGAAGTTAAATGTACAACAGAAAAAAATGATACACCCCAGGGCACAGGGATGTGAGGAGGGCTTCCTCTGATGCCTGTCCTTTTTATACATGTTAGCAAAAACAAAGCAAGACAGGCAATGACACAGACCCATTACTAATGGATACACTATTTTAAAATAATCATGCAAAAGCTTCAGTAAATGTGTCTGAAGCAGTTGAAGATAGTTCTTGAGTCATGCACAAACTCCGTGTTATTTTACTCAACAGTGCATCTACATTTACAAAACTGGCCAATTACCTATCATGAGAAAGAAATGCTTAGTACCTTCTCAGGTCACTTAAAAGTGAATGTAGTAACTCTGATGTACTATAATTAAGGAAGATAACACCACCAAAGGTTGAGATGCTGAGGGCAAAACACTGAGACTTTTTAAAAGTAATGGAGTTTTACAACTCAGAAAATTCAGTTGTTTTAATAGTAATTTTAATTACTGTTACCTCACAGAATGTTCTTGCATTATGCCCTCTGCATGAACGTCTCAGCAACTAGAAACAGAAATATTTTACACATTTCAGACTTCAGTGAAGAACACGAAGATCAAAGAAGAGGAAAAGCTGTTCCCTGGACAGCACAGGTGCAAGCCAAGCCCTTCAGTGCCACCCCCATACCCCGTCCATGGACAGCAGCCACGCAGACAGATGCTGATGGTGACTGAGTACATTTATTCTAAAGAGTGACATCCCTCCTCTGCCAAGCACGAGATGTGTGACTACATCTGTTCACCCCACTGAGGGAGCGTGCAGGGATAGGACAGAAGAAAGGGCTGCCATAAAATGAAATGTTAATTAGTGCACAGAGTCCCATTTGAACCATCAGCAAGTCCGTATTTCACAAGGATCAGCCTATCACAGGTCCCCCTGAAGAGGATGAAGGTGTGTACTTGGTGTTAATGAGGGAAAAAACACAGCAGAGATTAGGACTTAAGTCTGACCAGTGTGTCTGGATCTTTAAACAGACAACAAACATCCACCATCCGTGGCCACACATATTTATTCTCACATTTATGCCCACACACACAGACACAGATATACATGCTCATTATTGTGTCTATCAGTGTACAAACACCTCCTGCCTCCAAATCCTTCCTTTTTTATAAAGCATCTGGAAAGCACAATTCATATATTAAACTTCCTGCATTAGTGAAGTGCAAAGATCAAAGGAATATGAACTTAAGCAACTGTGGTCCTGGAATGAATATTTTCCCATGGTACAGTTCATGGGAAGTATCAAGCTGATTTCCAGGAGTATCATTAAATAATACAACGCTTGTAGAGTTCACTCAGAGGTCTGAAATATACAAAACTAATTTATGAATATATTCCTCATTTTGCAGCTTAGGAGTTGACTTTACATTGTACCTTTGCCTTAATTTAGTTTTTAAGGGTCTTCAGGGCACCCAGAACAACTGCCAGTTGGAGTCCTTTAGTACAGGAAAATAGCAATTTGCATATTTGCACATTTATATGGTCAAATGTGTTTCCATGAATACATCTTCAAATGCTACTGTACTATTATGGATATATGTATTTCATGGGAAAATATAAGTAAGACTCCTGGCTTCCCTGACTAGTTTGGTTAGCAAGTGTGATTTTTTTCTGATGGAAACAATCCTGTCTTAAGTTGTCATTACTGGCCCCTGTGGGCCCTGCTGAAGGTGAAAAGGAAATTGTCGAAATCTCAGAGATCTTTAAAAAAGAATTTAAAATATTTAGAACTTAAAATATTTTATCTCCCCCCCACAGAAAATAAAGAAAAAAAAGAAACCGCAAAAACATTTTTTCTAAAATAAAGTAGTGAAACAAGTTTATATTGATTAATATTGATTAACTAATATTGATTAACTTCTTTTCATACTTTGGCTACAGATATTCTACTCTTTCCCCAGTTTTTGGAATCTGTCAATGTAACCCTTCTACTCTTCAAATAATGCAGTTCCCACAAATACAAGATTGAATTCTTCTTGACCACATATTTTGAGCATCTAAAAAGATATCCTGTAGAATGGTGCATTTGCCTTGCTGTACATGCAGTACAAGTAAAACACCTTATTTTAAGTTCTCATGGTGTATACCTAGAAGTTACAAAGTGAAATTGGTGATTTGTGTGTTTCATGGAGAGACAAAAAGCACAAATCTGTGTTTCCTGGCTAAGGTAATGCACAGCTACTGGCAAAAGGTAAGAAGTTTTACCGCCCACTGAATTCACAACAGGGGCACTGATGAACATGGCTCCAAGACACAATAAATTAGTAATAACCTCCATTATTATACTCCCAAAGTAAAAGTTTGCCAGAAGGGGACATGCAGTAAATGTAGCACTCCAAGTTTGTTCTGATAAATCGATGTTTTAATGGCAGCTCCTGTACATTTTGTCTTCATTGCATGAACTGCCAGTTACCTACAAACTCTTTGCTTCAGTATTTCATGGCTTTTATGCAAATATTTGATGTTAATAGCATCATATTTTTGTTGGTTTGCTTTGTATAGTTTTGCTGAGTTGCATTGTGGAGTCATTAAAAATGAATAGCCAAAATAAAAATATTTCATATTGGAAACCATACTTAAAAATTAATGGTGTATTAGCCAAAGACTGTTTCCCACAATTTCACAAACACAGCAAAAACTTCATCAGAGGATGGTTAATCAGCTGAAGATAGCATTTATCTGTGCCCTTCCTACATTTGATATCATTCCCCATAGTTTAAGCCATGGAGGGTTGCCCACACAGCCCAGAGAGTGCAAAGGTGGTTTAAAATTCCCCTGTCTCTGCTGTGTGCTGCAGCTGGAGGCCCAGCCTGTCCTACCCTTCCACTCACAGTGCTCAAGAGAATAGGAAATAACTTCCACCAAATCCTTGTGCCTGGGACAAATTACAGTTTTGGTTTGTCTGTGGATAATAACATGTACTCCACTCAAAAAGATATTTGGGATGTCCTAGAGAAGAGGAGAATAATGACTTTTGTTTCAAGAGAACTAAAGAAAAACCCAGATTGCACAAACTGGATTCACATGAGGCACACAGCCGTGGAATTCCTCACTGTTTCTCCTTTATGGACGGGCTGCAAATCCATCAGTCTCACAAGCAGAGAACCCAGTGTGGACTTCCTCAATGATAAAAGTTGTCCAGGGGATTCACTATGTACTTTAACGGGTGTATATTGGGAAAAAAAACCAAAACTGTAACATACTTCTAACGGTGCAAACAGTTACTCACACTGGAAAATAAAGAGTGAAATAATAAAGGGCAATGATTATCCCAGTGCTGATTTTCCATTCTTTATTGCTCACAGATATTTGGAAGTCAGCACATGAAAGTCTTCATAGGGACACAGAGAGGAAGGGAGAGAAAGAAAAAACCAAGGATGAGAAGAAATGGCAAAAGCAACTGGAGATGGCAATCCCAGAGTCAAATTCCAAACTCAGAGTAGGAAAGTTTTGTTGTCCTGAACCCCCTGCCAGCACCATGCCTGTGGTTTTTATCCCCTTAGATTATATTCATATCAGCAAAGGAATTGGCAGCTGAGACTCTTCTCGTGGGTAGGTCTGGGTTAAGTAAATTATACACCCCCTTATTTTCACAAGGGATCAGCTTCAGTTCAACCCAGTGTATGATTCTCAGAGAGTTTAACATGTGATTAGTTCAGCTATCCCATTTGGAACCAGTCCAATTTGCATTCCCCAAACTTGCACAGAGTCCTGCTTTGCAGTCTCAAACCTTTCACTGAGGTGGACTCTGCATCTGCAAGTTAGAAAGACAGTGATTGATTACTGAAATTCTCTCCAGTACACAGTGAACATCAAACAAAAGTGTGGGCCCTGTTGGTATTGATTTAGAGCTGATGATCTCATTAGAAAGGCCTAATTCTCAACATTGCTTGAGTTTACACAATCTGTAATTTATTTCAAAAAAGCTGATTGGCCAACTTTTTCAGCCTCATGACTGTCTTCTTGTCTTATGAGACAACTCCTTTAGTCTTGGAGCATTTAAAAGGTCATTAATCCAAATGCTAATGCAATCAATACTATAATAAATAAATTATAAAAACTAAATTAATATTAGGTAACCTGATGCACTGTGCCATGAGGTTTTGAAACGTTCCTATTGTCAGCACACTTAAAATGATAAATTAAAACGGTGCGCCTTTCAAAAAATTATCCCCAGGAAGCTTTTAAAATTATTTTCTCCACAATTTAAACCATGAAACATTAAGGAAAATATATATTATTTACTTTTTAGTTGAGTTAGCTTTTATATTGATGCTATTTTTCAAAAAAACCCTATATGTATATAAAATTGAGTTTTAAACATAAGTGGAAAACTGTAATTTGGCTTTAGAACAGAATACTTCTGTCTCATGTGCTGTGGGTGGAGGGTGATGCTCTGTTAGCTGAAGCTGGAGGAGATCAGACTTGGCACATGCCTCAATTTCATACTCCAAAACCCCATAGATTTGAAACAAATACGTATTATTTTCTATTCTGAGAACACAAACCTCCTCTCAGCTGTCTTATCAGAGCTGGCCCAGGTAGCCCGCATATTCATGTGGAATCCTAGTGTTTCCATGCTCATCAACAGCCAGTGGTCCTGTTGTTTGTGCATTTGTAAACAGTCCTGGTCTCAAATCTGAGCAGCCAGTGTGCACCACTGTAATAATTTACATCTCACAGAGATGGTGGCGTGAAACCAGCATTTGCTGAAAGTTTTAGAAAGAGTATTCATGTTTTGAAATGCATTTATTTAACAGGCTTTCAAAGAAAAAAGCTAGTTGAGAAATCAATGTATATCCTCCCTCCAGCATCTACCCACCTTGCATCCTGTGGATTTTAAACCTGAGGCACGAGGAAAAGTTTATTCAATTTTTTTTTTTTTTTTTTTAAATCTTGGGTAATAAAAACTGAGCTCTTGAAGCTACACTCTTAAAAGCTTTCTCCCTTTTATCATCACTGGGAAATCCTGTATATCTTCAGTGCTTGTCTTTGCAGTCCCTGTGCTGTTTACCTTGCCCTCGGATTTTCTGGCTGTATCCATGTCATTGTCTGGGTCGCTCCTTTCTGCACCTTTGTCTGGAATGTTAAAACAATCGATGTGGGCTGTCAGTACACTGAGAGTCCTTTCAAATGCCTCCAGCAGCTGATACTGATCATTTAAAGTCTTTCTATTGAACAGTTGTTTTAAAAAATGCCTTTTTGGCAATGATATCTATCTTATTATCACTGACATTCATTTCCCCACTTTTTAGGATTTATGTGCTCACCTTCCAGCCGTTCATTAGCCTGGCTTTCTCCTGGTCTGCTGTCTGCTGACAAATCTATGCACAGAAACTGCCAGCTGAAGGGTTCCACCAAAGCATTTGGGGGAAAAAATTACAAAATCCAAAAAACCAAGTGGGGCACAAATCTTAACCACCAAAAAAAAAAAAAAAAAAACCAACAAAAATCCAAACCAACAGCAACAAAAAAAAAAACCAAACAAAAAAATCCCCCAAAGCCAAAATCAAAACTACAGCAAAAAAAACCAACTAAAAAACCAAAAGAACAACAAAAAACCAAACCCAAAACAAACAAACAAAACCATAAACCCCCAAACAAACAAAACAAACAAATAAACATACAAATAAAAGGTCAGAATTTGTATCCACAAAATGGAGAGTTGTGCTTTTGCTCCTGTAAAAATGAACAGAGTGTGCAGATTTCAGCACTTGGCTCTTCATCTATTGAGCTCACATCAAACATCTATACTTGCACCAAAATACAGCTGTGAGTATGTTATTTGGGAGAAACTGTCAAGGAAAGAGGACTGTGTCTGATAAAGGGGAAAATTCCCCATAGAAAATGATGCTGCAAGGATTATTGCTATGTAATGATGGCAATCTCAAGAAATCACAGTCAGCAATACAACTGAAGTGAGTGACCCCTGTTCAGCCAAGAAAAAACCAAAATACAGATTGATGAGAAAATCTCTTGTTAGACAAAAATAGTATTTGCTTACAGAACTGTACATTATACTATATACATTTCCTTACAGTTGTTCTTTCCCATATAATCATTAGTAAAATACCATTTTAGCAGGCCAGAATCATGGAAAACAGGTCTATGGAAGGAGTGGAAAAGCATGTGCCAAGGTTGGTTTCGGCTTATAAAATAATAGAAACAGCCTAGTGTAAGCTGTTCTAGGTTTAACACAGTTTGGCTGAAGAAAGAATATTTTAGTGGATCAAAGCTGGACTGCAGTGGATCAGCTTCTGACCAGCTGGCAGCTGATATGAAGAGTGTGGCCAGGATGGGTGAAGGTCAGTATTTATGGCTCAGCAATGGTTGCTTTTTCAAGCTCATCCCAGAGCCATTAAAGCTGGAAAAGACCTCCAAGGTCATCCACTCTGACCTTCACCTGAATCCCTCCACTTCCACTAAACTGTACCACAAAGTGCCACATCCACTTGTTTTCTGAACGTCTCCAGGGATGGGCACTCCAAAGCTCCCTGGGCAGCCCCTGCCAAGGCCTGAGCACCCTTTCCATGGGGAAATTCCTGCTGCTGTCCAAGCTGAGCCTCCCCTGGGCCAGCCTGAGGCCGTTCCCTCTCCTCCTGTCCCTGTTCCCTGCCAGCAGAGCCCGACCCCCNCATCCAGATGATTTCCCAGGTGTGTTGTTTTGTGGAATAGGACTAGGAACTTTCTTAATTTAGCAAAGAATGGAAGCAAAGCAATCACTGAGCAGTGCTGTGCTCTGTGCACAGGATTGAGCAGTGGCTCCCTGTCAGGGCACTGTGCAGTGACAGGGCTCCAAGGAAAGCAAGATCCTGCTCACGGTGAGGCTCCAGGAGCGGCACTGCCAAGGCTCAACACACACAGCTCCCAGCATGGAGTGAAGGAATAGCTCCTGCTGCTGCTCCCAGGCAATATTCCCACAGCACTGACTCTTCCTGTTGGGAGTTTTCTCATCAAACTGATAAATTATGATAAACAGGGGGCTTTAGAGAAATTTTTCCTTAATGGAAAACTCCAATAAAAAGCTAATCATACTTGGATATGAAAACATTTTATTTCACTTCATTTTAGTTTCTTTTTTCCCACTGAATTTTTCTGTTCCCAAGTGTCTTGTTTCAAATATCTTGGGTATTTTGCAATGCTACCCACAAGGGGTGATATAATGAGTATAGGGAGAACGTAACTAAGTGATGTGTAACAAAGTACTGCTCATTTGTAGGTTGTATCATAAAAAAAAATTTTAGAGGGATATTGCACTGAGCAGAGAGGATTGGAAATAACAATGCAGAGCTGAGTGGTAATAGGGAGAATATTAAGAAATTCAAGGTGCAATGATCTCAGTTTAGAAGAGATTAATTTCAGAACACTCAAGTATTGCCAGTCCCACTCAAGCCAAGCATTGGGGTAAACAGCAAATGCAAATCACCATGGAAACATCCTCAGGTCACCTCAGAACAAAGGCTGGGGCTGAGCTCCCACCTGATGCAGAGTGACCTGTGTGTGATGCCAGCATCCAGCTGGGCCAGGCTGCAGAGCAGGGAAAGGTTCAGCTTCCCCCAGAGGGTGCTGGGCACTGCCCAGGCTCAGGTTGGAGATCAGGGAAAGGTTCAGCTTCCCCCAGAGGGTGCTGGGCACTGCCCAGGCTCAGGTTGGGGATCAGGGCAAGGTTCAGCTTCCCCCAGAGGGTGCTGGGCACTGCCCAGGCTCAGGTTGGAGATCAGGGAAAGGTTCAGCTTCCCCCAGAGGGTGCTGGGCACTGCCCAGGCTCAGGTTGGGGATCAGGGCAAGGTTCAGCTTCCCCCAGAGGGTGCTGGGCACTGCCCAGGCTCCCCAGGGAATGGGCACGGCCCGAGGCTGCCAGAGCTCCAGGAGCGTTTGGATGCACAGCGGGGATTATTTTGGGGTCTGGGCAGGGGCAGGACTCAATCCTTGTGCATCCCATCCAACTCAGGATGTTCTGGGACTCAGAGGCTGCTCAAAGTTCCAAGGAGTGCTCTTTGGTTCACTTCAGGAACAAAATACTCAGTTTGCTTTACTAAGAAAGCACCACCTTGCATCACATTTTTGTGCGGAGTAATGTCAAATTAGCAAAAAAAAAGATTTCTGAATATTTTTATTATTATTTAAAAACTTGGTCACTGCACAGTTTTGAGTTTCCCCTAATTTCTGGAAGCTTGGAGTCAGGAGGGTTTCGAACAGGTAATGTATTTGCAGCATTTCTTCAGCCAAGGCACTCAAAGTGGGGGGAGCAGGTTCCTAATCCAAGGTGCCAGTGCAGGGTAGTCTTTCATCAGGCACCTCTGACTGCACAGAATGCAAGTTTCTCTGGGAGAACAGAGCACTTCTTTGCAGGGATTCAGAAATAAATTTGCCAACAATAGTCAAGGCTGTTATGAGCAAGAGCATCCTTATGTTGCAAGATTCGGGTGCTTCTTACTTCAGGCATAAATCACTTGCACATCAAAAATTAGAATTACCTTGATGTCAATGAAGTTATTCTTCTTTTTCCATCCACATTAAAGTTACCACAAGCTAACAGTGGATGTATTTTGATTTTTCTGCAATGGTGTTGTTGGTAAAGGATGAAACCCCAGAGTGGCTCCAGCACAGAGCTTTTCCTGGCTAATCAGCAGCAGAACAACAGAACAGTTGAAAGAATATTTTCAATTTGTTTTGTCATAAGAATCTACTGACATCTGAAAAGGTAAAAAGGCTTTAACAATATCTAAAGAGACTATAAACATCAAAGAAACATACACAAAGCTTTGTTCTGTGCCCTTAAAAGGTGCCTATTCCTCACCTGGTACTTGAATCAGCTGCCCTGTCTCACAAACAGGAGGATCAGAGCAAAAAGAATGAGATCTGTCCTCATCTAAAACATGGGCAACTCCTGCTTATGGAGGACAAAATTTGAATCTGTGAGATAAAAATGTCCCAACAAACTCATTTTGATTTCTGATTTCAAATACTCAAAAAAAATTTAGAAATATCAGAAACTACATTAATTTTTAATATTAGTTTTTAAAATCGTGGTTTAGCAAAAAAATTTGCTAAATCTTTTAGAATCCCAGGTATAACTTATTCCTGCATTGTCTTGTGTATAAAAAGAGGGCAATGAGCCAGGAAAACTGTAACTGAAGAAATAACAACAGGTGTCAGAATAGAGTGATATGGGCATTGCCTGGTAGTAGATTTTAAGAATGTCTCATAGTACTGCTTTTCAAGTTAGTTTAATAAAGGCTTTTTCTTATTTTTATTTTTCCAATTTTCTTATATTGTTATTATAAGGAGAACACTATTTTAATGAAACTGAAAGAACCTTGGATTCCTGCTTGGTCTCCTTTGGGTGTTCTCCAGGGAATGCATGTCACCCTTAGCTGATGTCAGGATCACCTCGTTCTCTCTGATGACAGCAGCCCTACAGCTGTTTGAGGGTTTATTTGCATCCTTTGCATCTCCACACAAACAGAACAACTACAGAGAACGTGGCTCTAAGTGATTTTTAACCCCGTTCATCAAATGCCAGTTTAACATCAAAGTTTCACGCTCCGTTAATATCCTAACTGACAAATTTAAGAGACAGCCTTTGCTACGAGTTTGTCTTAAAAGCAATGCAAGGCAGGATTAACTTTGTCATTCTGCAGAAGAAAGGGAATGTGATTTCTAACATGCTCTTGGTGAGCTGGGGGGGAAAGCAAGCACACAGCACATTACAATGACTTGAATGACTTGACAGCTGTTAGCTAAACAATACAACATTAATTTTCAACATTTTTGCACATGGCTGGGTGAGAGATCCCTTAATCCCAGTTCCTATTCTACTCCTGCCTCATTGTTGCTGTCTCCTTTTGTATCACTTATTATAATCAGTTTCTGCTGTATACTCCCTTTCACCTTATTATTGTCGCTAAAGTAAGGTACGAGGTTAATTCAGACTCACTTCCCCGGGGTACATTAAGATGGATTTAGGTACCTTATTGAGACAGTCTGACTTCAAAAGCTGCTTTATCAGTTCCTACCAGAGAGAGAGACCCATCCATGACAGCAGTAAACTAACCATAAATTCTCATATTCTATATGCTGAGTGACTTTCAAAAGGAGAACTATTGATTTTGTCATTTATGAATGGATTTAGTCAAATTAGTCTTTTCATTGTGCACAATAAGACAGCATTGTTATTAGGAATTAGAGGATAAAACTGTGTGGAACAAATGAAACTGCCATTTTTGGGATCCTCAGCTCAAATTCAATAAGCTTTAGTTATGCCACCCTGATCATTTTGTTCACGACCAGCTACTCTCCATACTTTGATTGTCTTCAAAGGAAAGGAAAAGTGGCCTCTGCCTTCAAGAGGCACTTTCAGAAGACTTAACCTTTCAAAGAGCTCTCATGTCTTTGCCTTTGAAAGAGCTAATAACTTGTTTGCTGAAACAGCAGGAGTATTTACAGGCACACTTGAAATCAGACAAAGATTACACAGGGAAATAAACAGAGAGGCTGTCACTGTCAACAATAAATTAAGTTTGAGCTAAAACCATAAAATGTTTAGAGTGGAGCAGACATCACTCAGCATTATGCTACTCGAGCCCCTGAACTTTCCAAACACAATGAGCACTGATGGGCCCTGGTTACCTTTCCCTGAAGAGCCTCTCCAGATGGTTATTCAGGTCTGGGCTCTATTGCTGGAAACAACGAGGCTGCAATTGTGTCCTGATTTTGCTCCCCTCTGTGTGGTGGCTGGCAGGAATACACCAGCTCACAAGTGCATGGGGAGCAGAGTGTCAGATGGAAACCACTGGGGAGGAGGAGCTGTGTGCCAGCCTTGGGCAGCCTGAGTTGTTCTGGTGTTTGTGCAGCCAAATGCACGCACCAGAGGGTCTGCATAGAAATATTGGGATGGAAAAATGAAATATCTTGATACTTCTTAATTATTTAATTGAAAGCTCTATGCATCCAAACTTGACTTTTCCACTTGATAATGCAGAAAGGCCAAGACTTTTAACTTCCTTCACCATTGCAACATTATTTTCTAACCAGTCCTGTGTCTGGGTTTTTTTATATATTTTACATGCTACAAGAGAAATTACAAGACCCTTGCTACATCTGCACTCTTAACAGACCACCTGTTGTATTCAGATATTTGCTTGGAAATATGGACTGGTAACAGTTTGAAAACATTAATACTATTTCTGAATTTATTGTAGTCCTAAAGATTCATGTCTTTGTCCAGAGATGCCAGAAACAAAGTGAAAATAAGTGAATTCTAAATATAAAGTGTTTCAGTCTCTAATTCCCTTCACTTTCAGAAAGAAATGGTGCATATCTTACAAAACTGATGGATGTCTGTGAAGCAAGTCCAGTGCTTCTGGCTGGCTTTTCTAGGAGCAGCTCTGCCAACAATCCAGGAAGCAGAGCCAGCCCTAGGAGCTGCAGTTCTGCAGTGTGTATTCCATCCACTGGGCCCCAAAAGCAGCAGCCAGTGCAGGAGGAAAGCAGCTTTTCTCTACATATACAGAGTCCCACCTCTGTCAAAAGCTTTGGTGATACACAGCACAGCTTTCAGAGCAGGAAAACATCAGCAGTGCTTCAGAGATATGTTGCAGTTTGGAGATGTTTAAAAGGATCGTTTTAGAAATCTCCAGCACAAACCAAAAGTCAGGTATTAACCACTCGAGAATTTTGTTTTTTCCATTTTACAGCCAACTCTTGGGTGCAGACATTGTCCCCACGCCAGAGATGGAGAAGGGGAAATTGTGCCAACACATTCAGTGTTTAGCACTGTCTGCTGAATGGAATTAATTGGCTCTGGGATAGAGACAAAAGCCTGGAGCTGGGCTAGCTCTGGCTTTTGGGTGCTTGGATGTTCCACAGCAGCATTTACTCAGGTTCTGACTGCAGCTGTGCAGTTTAGTGCTGGCTCCATGGCTGGTGCAAGCTTCTACAGCCCAGGCACAGCAGAGCCAGTGTGGAACCAGACAGTTCCCTTGGTTCAGACCTCATAAAATCAGTAACTCCTTTGGCCTAATTCATGGTGAACTTCCCCCACAATTCTGTGAGGAGAACAAGCCTGCTTAGGAGAATACACATTGGGTACTTCATGGCTAAGTAAGCAATATGTTGTAAAATTTATGATCTGTTAAACACAGCAGATTATTTCTTATTAATATCTTTATATTTCTCATATGAACCATGTTAAAATGAATGGAGTTTAGCCATTCCCACCAAAGGATAATGTGATTAACTTACTCAGATATCTCAAATAAATGGATAGGGATGTGCCATGAAAAAAAAAAGGATCCTGTGTGAAGTCACTGGGAAGTTCATTGTTAATTATCACAGGAATGGACTAAGGCCCACTATCTCAGCCTAAGTCTGAAGATGAGCAATCTTTTGTGAGAAATGAGCAGATCACTTTCCTGGAGACATTATCAAACATAATATCAAATTAAAGAAAAAGAAAACCCACTGATGCACAGCCATGTTTATGCAAAGCAGGAATATAGTACGGGCTTAATTATAATGATATCCTTGGGCACCAAGACTGAAGCAGATGCAAAAAATTAAATACATTGATGTGCTTCACTAAATAGGAATAAAAGGGAAGAGAGTAGCTGAGGCACTGAGCAAAGGTGAGAAACCCTCAGAGGTTTCAGCTTTAAGTATAGGACAGTATGAATGTTTATTGGGCTCTGTGCTCTTTTCAGTGTATGAATTGTTTAACAGGAGCAGAGTAAAACCCATCCTGTCTTTGTCTTCCAAAGTCAGACACCATTAGTCAGAGCAGGTGCTTTAAAATAGGGCATTAATGACTTCAGAGACATAAAGTAATTATGCATAATAATAACAACAATAACAACCACCACTAGCCTGAAGTTTGTGTAACTTAAGCAGGAATATGTAAAGACATGACTTCAGCTGTTCATCAGAACAAAACTGAATTGTAACACTTGGGGAAAGAGCAACTGCTTCAGTTGCTGCTGCAGCTTTCAGTTCTACCATGTTATTTATATCAGGTTATCCACATAAGAAGGATGAGTATAATGCTCTCCAGCCCTGCTGGAGGTTAGGATGTACTAGAACACACACTTGAGACCATTTTCAGGGAGAGATTTTGTCAGGCTCCTAAGAGAAATTGTTACTGGAAGACACAATTTCTTTTGCTGCTGAAAAAAATGTATCTTTTTAGCTACACAACACAAATCTCTGCCACTCTGGGACTTATTGTGCAAATGCTTCAGCCAAGAGGATTTTAATCATCAACTTTAATGTGCTTAAGAATGGAGTCCTAAATAATTCTGCCATTTTACAGCTGATAAACTGTGTAAGCTCAACCGATGTGTTATTCAAAAGTGACCCTGCCAAAGAAAAAATAAACAGATCATGCAATCTCTAGCATCATTCTTTGGAATATCGAAGGCATTTCTGTAACAGGTCTATTTATGCAGCAGTAATTTCTCTCTCCATTTCCCTTTGCTATTAACTAATAATGCAAAGCAAAATGTTCTCACAGAGAAAAAGATCCAGCTGCAAACAAATGTTACACCCTCAGAGGCTTCTGTGTTCCCCCATGGAAAGCAATGCACTGGATAATGTGATGTAGCTGTAATAAAAGATCTCCCATAACAATACTGACTATGACTTTATTTAGAAAGAAGACTCAGACATTCTGACAAATGTGCATGTGTGTTAAAGAAGGCACCCTGAAAACTGATGATTTGCTGAACCTAAAAATCCGTGAAGAATTATGCTACCAAATGACAGATTTGAGGTATAGAATATTACCCACAGTATTATTTTAAGAGTGGAGTCTAAATTCTGGTTTCTTTGTATTGCTCACTTAAGTCTTTGTGAGACTCTATTTACAGCCTGACATCCAAAAACTGATACAGTGAAAATGAAATCCTTTCTTCAACTTTTATGGTAATTTCAACATTTTTCTTATGTGCTGTCCTTCCCCAAAAATAATTCACTCACTGACAAAAAGCTATTTGAATAATCTTTCTGTATACAAGTTCCTGCAGAATGGAAGTTAAAGAATAAAGGAGGGAGCTGAATACCCAAGTGCAGTGTGAGGCATTAGGATGCAGGGATATGATGTGATTCCCTGCACAAGTTTTCACTGTTGGAAAGGAATCCTCATCAGGAGAAATCGACCCTGGGCCTGGAATGCTGCACGTTGAGCATGAGGCATTCATCATCAAAGGTCTCTGAGGATATTTGGCCTTATTCTTGTTAGGACAAAAAGAAACAAAAGCAGTTATTGCATCTTAATTAAGGGTAAACACTGGTAGGCATCTGTTATCTACAAGGAGAGCTGTCTGAATATGACTAGATCTAATCTGAAATGAGTGCTGAGATTAGCCAAAATTCTCCTGACATTATCTCTGTGTAGGACTGTTTCTGTAATCTTGTTCTAAGGCTAAGATCAATGAAACTTTAAAGAAGGATTTACTGATGATGATAGGATTTTCTCTTTTGGATAGATTGTTAGGTGAAAAAAAGCCATATTAATAGGAATACATTTAAAGGTTTCTTGATGGTGCAGTCACACTGCATGTAATATTTGTACTGTAAAACAATTCTTTAAAGTATAAAACACTTTCATACTGGCAGTGCTAGTTCTGGTACTCACAAAATGTGAATTTCTCTGAGCATAAGATCCCAAATTTAAATTGCAAAGGAAGGAGATCTGGGCAAAGGTTAAAGCTAATGAATATACTGAAATCTGTCTCTGCTAGATGGATTTTATCTAAAGACAATATCTCTGCATGTGCTTACAAACACCCCAATGGGATGGTGACACTTTTATCTCTGGAAGGGTTATTTTCCTTAGCAGCAAGAGGGTTCTAGACAATCACTGTCCAAACACTACAGTCCTCTGTTGAAACACACTCAACTCAGACAAGTGAGAAAATAAACACTTTTTTCTCAAGGTTTTGTAATCCCAAACAATTCAATAAACCAGAATCTGCAAATAACCTATCAATCATTATCTCTACAAAATAAAAACCCAAGCTCTCCCCTGTTTCCTGGAATATCTAAAATGCTGTTTTAGAGCAGCACTCTCATGTGACAACATCTGAACTACTGTGCACTACTTTTATTTCAAATCTCAGCAATACCAAATAATTATTATACAATAATTATTATATAATAGAATAAATTATTATACATTAATACTACACATAATTTCTGCTGTCAAAACCTACTGTCCACCAGAATTTTGAATTAGATGTATTTCTTTCCCTAGAGAGCAGCTGGAATGAGAGAGAGTTCTCTTTCTAGGAATTGCTGGATGGTGTCCAAGTGCAGGGGAGAAGGAGGGTGGGTTCCAGGACAGACAGACAGAGCTGGAGTGGAAAAAAGAGACAGAGGTGTGGATGGGAAAGATGGAGCAGGTGAGAAAGGAACCTGGCAGAGGAGGATGAGGGGGAAGGTTGGAGAAAACTGGAAATAGTTAAAGAGGCCTATTAAGAGTACAGGAGACTGTGGTTCACTAAAAAAAAAAAAAATGTAGAAGAAACCATCATGAGTACCTCCTGCAATAGCTAAAAAAGCTTTTTTTGAGTGAACAAATTGCCCTGTTCAGCAACTGGGGTGCAGTGGTAGCACCAGGTAGAGGAGTTTGTAATGCTCAGATTGGGCACTTCTAGATTGCACTGAGAGTGCAGAACTGTGGGGAACCAAAAACTCCATGGCTGCAAACTCAAGTAAGAGATGCTGCACACAGAAAGATAATTCAGAGTTAAGCAGTACAAATGGCCTGGAAGGAATTTGGTAGGCTTTTCTAGAGGTAAATCCATGAGTCAAAAAGCATTCTTGGCTTTTTTATCCTCATCCCAGGGCATTGACCTCTCACCAGCCATGGTGGGCATTTTAAAAATCCCTGAGAGGAGGAGCCACATCCTCAGTTCCACTGAGCTGTTTCACATCTGAGCCATCTCAGAGGGTGATTCCACTCAGGAAATATTACTAGAAAGAGATTTGAAAGGAAAGTATATTGTAGTGTCCCATAGGACACTGAGATTTCAAAATCCGCCCCCGAAACAGCAATTTTAGAAAACCAAGATCAGGAAACCATTAAAAAGGGAAGAGAATAAAAAGGGGGGAGCTCATGAAAAGTGTCCACTTGTATTCTGCTTATCAGGCACTGGTGTGGAACGTGAAAGAGCTGCTCTGATTTTCACACAACAATTCAAATCTGGAGATTTCTAATCCAGAACAGTTTCTTTCAAAGCTTTGTTTTGAGAAGCCAATATTCCTGTTAAAAAAAAAAAAAGGTTAAAAATTTATGATACAGAACAACTCTGCAAATATAATATAATCAGAAAAAAAGTCACTCATGGAAAAAGTACAGAATTAAATGGTTAAGACTATTTTTTAGGTTATCTCCTGAAAAATAGTCTTCAGTGGCTTTAAAGGTTAGGGTCTTCATTGCATGAAAAAGATTATAAAATTGCCTGCTTGGGAAGGGCTGGGCTCAGCAATTCATAAAGCGACAGCGTGGGTGTACCAGCAGTCACATCAACATGTGCAAAACATTTTAAACATTGCTTGTAAAATATTGAGCATATTAATGTCTTGGAAGAATTTGCTTTCCCATTTGTTTAAAAATTTAGACCAAAGAAAAACCATACTATGGGTAACTTATAACTGGGGAAGCATGTAGTTGATATTTTTTAGTGTACCTTTCATATACACTCATTTCTCTTCAAGGAAAATACACTAATAGTGTTGGTGTCACACCTTTCAACACATGAGAACTTGACTGAGGTTTAATTGCAGGACTAAAATGGCTCAGGCAGAAATAAGTAATATTTTAATGGTCCTTTCCAGGTAAATTATATGTTTGTACATAGCAGAAACAATTTCCTGTCTCCCTGTGGTAAACAATATACTTAAAGAGGAGTCTTAGAAATGTGTATTAGGTGTGGACTGTCTCTGAGGGAACACCTACACTCTGATAGCTAAAAAGCTATTTATAAATGCTTTAAAATCCATAGAGTCAATGACCAAAGTGCAATGATTCTTCCTGGAGTGGTTCCAGCTCTTGTGTAAATACATATTTAAGATGTATAAGATGTTTATGGTTCAGATTAAACAGGCATGCACACCAAAAACGCTGATTTTGGGAAAGACAAGAAATGTGTCCTGGACTCTGTCTGAAATGCGCCAGAGTCTTTGCCCAAAATCATTATTTCCTTCCACTTTGATTTGAAAGCACTCTACATCTTGTAGGAAACACTCAGAACCCACAGGATACAAAAAGACTTTTAGGAGTCCAATGGAGAGGTTGTATAAAATATCCTTATTTAAGGACATGAGCCTGAACACCTGCACAGCTCTATTTGCACATAAAAACACTGGGCAAGGAGGGTGTTATAAATAAATTGGTT